>BLSH010304365.1:201202-212697 GCA_018402905.1 Glandirana rugosa | reverse complement strand
TGACTAGGGACAGTGAGCCTAGTCAATCTAGACAATACAGGGCCGGTCGGGGTAGGGGTGTGTTAATCTTGTGTATACATCTTCTTATATATAGCCGGTTTGGGTTACTATTAAAAAAAAAATATAAAAAAACCTATAAATAATATCGTTTTTCATTTTTTATAACAATAATAAAGTTTTAGCAGTGAGAAACAAACAAATATCGCGTTTTTTATTTTTGGTGTCTCCACTAGTTTATGGTCGTTTTCTATCGAGATATACACACTTTTATTACTATTTTTAAATCAAACCCATGTTGCAGCGTACTGGCGCGTTAACAGTAAGTTTTACACTGTCGCAGGCTTTCAGCGCTGTCACATTTTGAATGACAATTGCGCGGTCATGCGACGTTGTACCCAAACTAAATTTTTATCATTATTTTCACACATATAGAGCTATCTTTTGCTGGTATTTGATCACCTCTGTGGTTTTTATTTTTTGCGCTATAAACAAACAAAGAGTGACGATTTTGAAATAATAACAATATTTTTTACTTTTTGCTATAATAAATATCCAAAAAAATATAAAAAAAAAATTATCATTGGGTTTGGCCGATATATATTCTTCTACATATGTGTTCTAATTGTGTGGGGATGGGGCTGGCCGGGACATAACAGATCTAACTGATCCGAGTGACAGGGATCAGTAGATCTGTCATGTCCCCTTCACAGAACGGAGAACCGCTGTGTTTACATCGGCGTTTCCTTGTTCTGCAGCTCTGACAGGCAATCGTAGGTCATGAGCGGACATCGAGTCCGCCCGACCCACGGGCACGCACAAGGGTGGACGTCCATGGACGTCCACCCGGCAATTGAGATCCAAGCTGTAGCCGTCTTTCGCCTATAGCGCGGATCTGAAGAGGTTAAAAATGACGTTTTTCACAGACTTTTTTTCATTGATACATGTCCCCCAGGGCAGGACCCGACCCCTTATAACCATTGTATGCCCAATTAATTGCATGTAAGCCTTCACAGTGGGCACTTTTGTTCATTACTCGGGTCCAAACTTTCGCAGTGTTAGAAAGTTCTGGTGCGAACAGAACAGGGGTCCGTTCGGCCCATCCCTATTCTTGGTTACACTGTGTTCAATATATGCCTTGCCATCTTCTCTGTGTTGCCTCACAAATGTGGGAGTGCTAATGTGATGAAACACATCTCCCAGATGTGTGAGTGAGCTCTCTGTGTGTCTGTTAATGCTCTGCCTATTTGAGTTTGTGTTAGATCTACAGTAATTACCATGTAACTGTCACCTGCACCAGCACTAAACTGAAAGACCCAGAGTTTGTGGGACATGTAGTTTCTTCACAGGAAATGTCAGGTCTCACACTACAGAGAGATCATACATTAACCTGTGCAGTGCCATGCTGCATGTCTCATGTAACAGCAGACATTGATGACTCAGGAATGTGAAGATTTACTCTACTGTAGACTGTGTAGTCAGGGAAACAAATGACACCACAAGAAACTACATGATCAATGTACATCTTATGCAGGTGAAAAACACAAGGTGCAGGTAGGAATTGTTTCAGTGCCTTAAAAACATATACCTATGTGTGATTAAAAATGAATAAATACATTTTGGTATCCAAACTAGTCACAAAGTTATAGTTGAGTAAATCAGAGAATATCATAGTTTCAAAATTGGGTGTGGTCACGAAGGTGTATTTAAGGACCTACCTACACTACCTACACTGATCAGATCAGTTGGAGTGTATTTAACCACTTCCCGCCGGGCCTATTGACAAATGACGGCCGGGCGGGGGGTTCATTATCCTTACTGGACATCTATTGACGTCCTCAGGATAATCCGTGATCACGCGCCCACAGGGGGCGCGCATCGCGGCGATCAGTGGTGCCGTGGGTCAGTCTTACCCACCGCATTACCGATTGAGGTAAAAGGCTTTCATCAGAAGCCTTTTACCATGTGATCAGCCGTGACCAATCACGGCTGATCACAGTGTAAATAGGAAGAGCTGTCTATCGGCTTTTCCTCTGCTCAGGCCGGCAGACCTGAGCAGTGGAGAGCCGGTCAGCTGCTCGCCTGACAGAGGGGCTGCGCTGAATGTTTATCAGTGCAGCCCCCCTCAGGATCGCCACACTGGACTACCAGGGAGCAGACCAGGACCACCAGGGAGCCCCCCCTAGGGACAGCATAAGGAGGCCGCCCAGGACCACCAGGGAAAAAACCAGGAAGCTGCCCAGGACCACCAGGAAGCCCCCACTAGACCACCAGGTAAGGGCAATACAGTACACTGTAGTGATCGCACTGTGCCCATATATAATGCCTGCCAGTGCCATCCCTAACAGTGCTATATTCACCAGTGCCCCACCAGTGCCCAACAGTGCCCACCTGTGCCACCAATCAGTGCCCACAATTGCCACCTAACAGTGCCACCTATCAGTGCCCAGCAGTGTCACCTATCAGTGCCCAGCAGTGCCCAGTGCCACCTATCAGTGCCGCCTATGAGTGCCCATCAGTGCCGCATATCAGTGCCACCTATCAGTGCCCGAAAGTGTTGCTTATTAGTGCCGCCTATCAGTGCTGCATATATGTGCCCCATCATCAGTGCAACCTTATCAGTGCCACCTCATCCGTGCCAATCTGTACTGCCTCATCAGTGCCTATCAGTGCCCATCAATGTAGCCACATCAGTGCCCATCAGTGAAGGAGAAAATGTACTTATACAAAGTTTTGTGACAGAAACAAAGAAAAACGTTTGTTTTTTTTCAAAATTTTTGGTCTTCTTTTATTTGTAGCGCAAAAAATAAAAACCACGGGGGTGGTCAAATACCCCCAAAAGAAAGTTCTATTTGTGGGAACAAAATTATAAAAAGCTTGTTTGGGTAAAGTGTAGCATGACCACACAATTCTCATTCAAAGCGCAACAGCACTGAAAGCTGAAAATTGGTCTGGGCAGGAAGTGTTCTAAGTGCCTGGTATTGAAGTGGTTAAAGTGCACTATGTCACACTGCCACATTTATTGTATTGCAGTGTTCTGCAACTCACAGTGTAGTTTTACTGTGCACTGTAATGTGCTATAACACAGGTGCTTTGTGGAGATTCATTGAGGTGCCATTCAAAATAAAAAAAAAATGAATGGCACTGCAGCACACCAACATACAGGTACCTAGCTTGCATTGCTGTGTGCTATTGTAATGCACACCTTACTACAATCCAATGGTGTGAACAGGCCCCAATAAGTACAAACATAATGTAAAATAAATAGCATGGAAGATCAGCAGAGAAAGAAACAAATTAACGGATAAAAAGAATGTCTGCAGATCAGTAGACCTACCACTAGAGCTGAGCGGACACCTGGATGCCCGGGTTCGGCGGGTTCGGCCGAACTTCGCAAAAAGTTTGGCCCCGAACTTGACCCTGAACCCCGAACTCCATTGAAGTCAATGGTGACCCGAACTTTTGGGCACTAAAATGGCTGTAAAAAAGTCCTGGAAAGGGCTAGAGGGCTGCAAAAGGAAGCAAAATGGGGAACTTCACAGTGATCAGCGATCACAATCCCTTGACCTGGCTAAATCGTGTTGCTGGGGAGAATGGCAAGCTACTTCATTGGAGCTTAATCCTTCAGCAATATGATTTCACCATCCAGCACAAGAAAGGCAGCGCCCATGGGAATGCTGATTGTCTGTCCCGCCAAGCTGAGTCCGTAGTAGTGGATTGTGTCAGGACTAGAGTTGAGCGGACACCTGGATGTTTGGGTTCGTCTGGTTCGGCCGAACTTTGCGGAAAAGTTCGGGTTCGGTACCGAACTTGACCCGAACTTAATCCCGGACCCCATTGAAGTCTATGGTGACCCAAACTTTTGGGCACAAAAATGGCTGTAAAAAAGTCCTGGAAACGGCTAGAGGGCTGCAAAAGGAAGCTAAATGGGAGTAAGAGCAGGACAAGTGCACTGCAATCAAATGTGGACAGGGAAATAACTTAAAATCACATAAAAAAAAAAAAAAAAGGAGGAGGAGGTGGATGTGGAGTAGGAGGTTGAGGAAGTTGAGGAGACGGTGACCGTGGTGGTGTAGGTGGAAGTGGCGGTGGAGGAGGAGGAGGTAGCCAACACTGTTTTTTGTTTGTTTGTTTTTTTTTCCTAATTGGGGTAGCCCCCAAAATATTGAGACTTATTAAAAAAAAAAAGAATAAGTTCACTTAAGTATACCAATGGCTGTGTGAGGCCGGTATAAATGTCTATTCTGCACAAGGTACAGGCACAGACAAGTCTTGTGGGATCCATGCCTGGTTCATTTTAATAAATGTTAGCTTGTCCACGTTGGCTGTGGACAGGCAGCTGCATTTGTCTGTGATGACGCCCCTTGCCGTGCTAAACACACGTTCAGACAATACACTGGGCAGGCCAGCACCTCCAAGGCATAAAGGGTAAGCTCAGGCCATGTGCCCAATTTGGAGACCCATAAGTTGAATGGGGCAGACCCATCAGTCAGTACGTGTAGGCGTGTGCACACATACTGTTCCACCATGTTGCTGAAATGCTGCCTCGTGCTAAGACGTTGCCTATCATCTGGTGATGCTGTTTGTTGTGGCATGCTGCTGACAAAGCTTTTCCACATTTTGGCCATGCTAACCCTGCCTTCTGAGGTGCTGGCGGTGCCACAGCTGCGTTGGCGACCTCTTCCTCCTCCTCTGCCTTCACCTTGTGCTTCCACTGAGCCCCCGGTGTCATTTGGGAATACCCTCAGCAGTGCGTCTACCAGCGTGCACTAGTAGTCGCGCATCTTCCAATCATGTTCCAGTGAGGGAATTAAGGATGGCATGTTGTCCTTGTAATGGGGATCCAGCAGGGTGGCCATCCAGTAATCAGCACAAGTTACAATGTGGGCAACTCGGCTGTCATTGCGCAGGCACTGCAGCATGAAGTCGCTCATGTGTGCCAGGCTGCCCAGAGGCAAAGACAAGCTGTCCTCTGTGGGAGGTGTATCATCTGTGTCCTCCGTATCCCCCCAGCCATGCTCCAGTGATGCCCACGAGCTGCGTTGGGTGCCTCCCTGCTGTGAACACAGTTCCTCCTCCTCCTCATCATCATCCTCATCCTCCTCATCCTCCAGAACTGTGCCCTGGCTTGAAAATGTTTTACCTGGCCTATGCTGGTGGAGGAACCCACCCTCGGAGCCACTTGTGAATGACTGGCCTGATAACCATGGAAATGACCCCTCCTCCTCTTCCTCCTGTGCCACATCCTCTTCCATCATCGCCTGAAGTGTTTTTTCAAGGAGACATAGAAGTGGGATAGTAACACTGAGAACAGCGTCATCGGCACTGGCTATGTTGGAGTACTCGAAACGCCGCAATATGGTACACAGGTCTCGCATGGAGGCCCAATTGTTAGTGGTGAAGTAGTGCTGTTCAGCAGACGACTGACCCATGCGTGCTGCAGCTGAAACTCCACTATTGCCTGCTGCTGCTCGCACAGTCTCTCCAGCATGTGCAAGGTGGAGTTCCACCTTGTGTGCACGTCGCATAGGAGGTGGTGAGCTGCAGCGCAGACAGGCGAGCAGCAGCAGGGTGAGAACGCCGAAAATGCGCACAGACGGCCCGCACTTTCTGCAGCAGCTCTGACATATCCGGGTAGTTTTTTTAGAAATTTCTGTACCACCAAATTCAGCACATGCGCCAGACAAGGGATGTGCGTCAAACCGGCTAGGCCCAGAGCCGCTACGAGATTTCGCCCATTATCGCACACCACCAGGCCGGGCTTGAGGCTCAGTGGCAACAACCACTCATCGGTCTGTTGTTCAATGCCCGTCCACAGCTCCTGCGCAGTGTGGGGTTTATCCCCCAAACATATCAGTTTTAAAACAGCCTACTGTCGTTTCCCCCTGGAAGTGCTGAAGTTGGTGGTGAAGGTGTTACGCTGACCGAATGAGGAGGTGATAGAAGAGGAGGAAGCGGAGTAGGAGGAGGAGGCAACAGGAGGCAAAGAGAAATGCCCTGCAATCCTCAGGGGTGGAAGGACATGCGCCAAACTGCTATTCGCCTCTGGCCCACCCGCCTCTACATTTGCCCAGTGTGCAGTAAGTGAGATATAGCGTCCCTGCCTGTGCTTACTGGTCCACGTATCAGTGGTTATGTGGACCTTGCCACAGATGACGTTGCGCAGTGCCCACTTGATTTGTGCAGGGAAGGGATGGCTCGCCTGGAAAAGTAGTTGCGGCTGGGAACCACGTACTGTGGGACAGCCACCACCATCAGGTTTTTAAAACTGTCTGTGTCCACCAGACGGAATGACAGCATTTCAAAGGCCAGGAATTTTGAAATGCTGGCATTCAGGGCCAGGGGTCGCGAGTGGGTAGGGGGGTACTTCCTCTTTCTCTCCAGTGTTTGGGAGATGGACAGCTGTAAGCTTCCATGGGACCGTGTGGAAATGCTTGGGGACGGTGGCGGACATGGTGGCGTTGCTGTCACATCGTCTGTTTGCTGGGTGGCAGATGAAACTGGCACTGTAGAGGTGGAGGAAGAGGCCAAGGCAGCAGCAGAAGAGGAAGCAGGAGGAGCCAGAGACCTTTCTTGGATTTTGAGGTGCTTATTCCACTGCAGCTTGTGCTTTTCATGTGGATGCCTGGTCATGCAGGTTGTGCTCAGGTTTAGAACATTTATGCCTCGCTTCAGGCTCTGATTGCAAAGCGTGCAAACCACTCGTGTCTTGTCATCAGCACATTGTCTGAAGAACTGCCACGCCAGGGAACTCCTTTGAGCTTCCTTCGGTGTGCTAGGTCCCTGGGTGTGGTGGGTAGTAGCAGGCATACTGTCTAGGGGACGGTCACTCCGTTTTGCAACCTGCTTCCTCTTTTGCTGTGCTGGTGCCTCTGTGCGACTACCACCTCTTCCTCCAAACTGCACATGTCACTCGCATGACCTTCATTCCATGTGGGGTCTAGGACCTCATCATCCTCCACATCATCTTCCACCACTCTTCACCACTGCCCTCCTTGTCAGTCTGCACACTGTAGAAAGCCGCAGCAGTTGGCACCTTTGTTTCGTCATCATCAGAGACGTGCTGCGGTGGTGTTTTCATGTCCTCATCCTGAAACAGAAGTGGTTGGGCATCGGTGCACTCAACGTCTTCCACTTCTGGGGCAGGGCCCACGGAAAGCACACCAGCAGAGTCATCAAAAAGCATAAGAGACTGCTGCATGACTTGGGGCTCAGATTGCTTGGCTGATTTACAAGGGGCTGAGGTGAAAGACAGATGGCCATGGGGTTCAGATGCCAACTCTGAGCTTTCAGCAAGGGACCAGGTGGGAGACAATGTGAAGGAACTGTAGGCATTGTCAGCCACCCAATCTACTATCGCCTGTACTTGTTCTGGCCTCACCATTCGTTGAGCAGCATTTGGGTCTACCATATAAAGTTGAAGGTTCTGTCGGCTACTCGCACCTGAGGAAGGTGTTTCACTTGTGCATGTAGCTGGCACAGATCGACCACATCCTCTCCTTGCAACAGGAGCTTCACCAACACCACCAACACCAGCAGCACCACGACCACGTCCCTTCTTTGACGCTTTCCTCATTCTGGACGCAAATGTATTATTTAGCACAAATTTATATTATTTCTTAAACCGGCAATGTGCAATTTTGTGCAATAAATGCACAGCAAGGTGCAAATGTACTATGTAGCACTATTTATTAATATTAATAAATTATTATTCTTTTTTTTTTTAAACCAGCAATGTAGACACACTTTTTATTTTTGTGCAAGAAATGCACCGCTGGCCGCAAATGTAGTATTTGGAATATTTTTTTTTTTAAACCAGCAATGTAGACGCACTTTTTATTTTTGTGCAAGAAATGCACCGCTGGCCGCAAATGTAGTATTTCATTTTTTTTTTAAACCAGCAATGTAGACGCACTTTTTATTTTTGTGCAATAAATGCACCGCTGGCCGCAAATGTAGTATTTAGATTTTTTTTTTAAAACCAGCGATGTAGACACACTTTTTAATTTTGTGCAAGAAATGCACAGCAAGGTGCAAATGTACTATGTAGCACTATTTATTAATAATAAAAAAAAAGAATAATAAGTTATTTTTCTTTTTTTTTAAACCAGCAATGTAGACGCACTTTTTATTTTTGTGCAAGAAATGCACCGCTGGCCGCAAATGTAGTATTTAGAATATTTTTTTTTTTTTGTTTTCAAAAAAGCTTTATTAAGTATTACATTCCATACAGTAAATGTAGACATATGCAGAGAAAAAACATTGCCATGTTAGGTTGAGTATAAAACGGATTAAATGCATTAAACACGTAAATTCACTGGTGAAAACCGAAGAGTATACCCTTGTTCTCCTGCAGGAAGGACCTGGAGCCCTACCATTTGGATATATTATGTTTAGTGTAGGTCCGATCCTCATCCTAGCAATTAATTAGTAGTCCGAGGGCCTAGAGGGAGGAGGACCGGGGCCACCCCTAAAGGGATCCTGCTGTAGACCCAGTCCCCGCCCCCAGTCACTCTAGTCTAGAGAGGTAGGACCCATGATGGACCTTTATCCTCGACTGAGGAAGCTCCCATGGAGAACAAGAATATCTTCCTTTGATAACAACAAAAAACCAAAGGCCAACCTAGCAATCGGAGGCTCCCCCCCTTATCCCCTGTCTCAGAGAGCATGGGGGGGAGTCGAAAAAAGAGGAGAGAGGAAAGAGAAAAAGAATAGGAGGGAGAAGAGTGGATAGAAGTAGAGTGGAGAGTAGGAGAGAAGTATGTTCCTCAGTCATCCGAGTGTTTTCCGATGGGGATCCCTTATTCCTGTTCCTAGGTAATATGGGAGAATGTCATACAAGGTTCCCAGGTCCGCTCAAATGTTGGCATTTTATCTAATAGAATACTCACTGCCTTTTCTTGGGTTAGGATCCATGAAATCTTACGTCTGACTGCGGAAAGAGGGACATTAGGTTTCTTCCAATACTTGGCTATGGTAATCTTAGTGGCAGTCAGAATGAAGAAGATTAATCTATAATGGTACTTATTAAGATGGTCGATTTTGTGATTGAAGAGTGCTATCCCCGGAGATTGGGGAATAGCCACCCCTGTGATTTTGCGGATGAGTGTAAAGATCTTATTCCACAGTCCTCTAATTCGTGGGCATGACCACCAGACATGTAGCATAGTGCCCATATGGGAACAATTTCTGAAGCATAAGGGAGAGGGAAAGATTCTTGCTAAAGAGTAAGGAACCCTATACCATCGAGAGATCACTTTAATGTTTGCCTCGATCAGGGAGATGTTAACTATACCTTTAAATGAGGACTGTATACCCCCATTCCATATCTCCAACGGCCACGAGTCTTCTAATTCCTTCTCCCATGCTATAGCATAGGATGGTTTAGATTGGTTATCAGCAAGTGCGGTGTATATAAGCGAGATTCCTCCCTTCTGATCCCTAATATTAGAGCACCAGTTCTCGTAGGGCATGATCTTTGGAGGGTTAGGTTTGTCAGGCCATATTGAGTATAGGAAATGGGAAATTTACATATGACGGAATTTCTCCGTGGAGGGCATTTCCAATTTGCTGCTACAGTATCCCGTTGTCAGAGGACCAACCGGGGAGAAAAAATGTCCGATCCGGAAAAGACCCTTGTTAAGCCACCACCTAAAAGCACAAATATTGAGACCCGGAACAAAGCTTGGGTTGTTAAACAGATGAGTCAGAGGGCGTAAGGGAGAGATTAGACTGGGGACTTTGAGCAGATGGTCACAGAGGGCTATTGATTGCGACAGTGTAGGGGAGAGAATTGGAGGTCTAAGGTTCCGGGGGGACCAGATCAGATAATCTATCGTATGTAGGGGGGTCGCTTCCCTTTCCATAAGAAGCCAGTCAGGTTTACAGCCACTGGCGTATGCCATAGAGATTTGGGTCAGCTGGGCTGCCTGAAAGTACCACCAGAGATTTGGAACTCCCAAACCCCCCTGGGATTTCAAGCGGAACATGATGTGCCGAGAGCATCTGCTGCCTTTTGAACCCCAAATAAATTTCAAAACTTTAGACTGAAATTGGGTTAGTTGGATTTTCTGGATGGGAATGGGCATGGCTCTAAAGAGATATAACAGCCGCGGTAGCAATGTCATTTTGACAGCGTGAATGCGACCTAGCCAAGAGAGCTCCAATTTGGACCAGGTAGCCATGTCTGACATCAGTTTGTGGAACATTGGGGGATAATTTGCTTTGTAAAGGGAATCATATCCAGGAGTCAGGTTCACACCCAGGTAGGGGACAGAGGCCTGACCCCATTCAAAGTTAAAATGAGATTTAAGAGAGCCGAGGAGGGCCGGTGAGACCGAAATATTTAATGCCTGAGATTTATTTATGTTAACTTTAAGTCCAGAGATCTCTCCAAATTGTTCTAAGGTAGCAAAAATATTGGGGGTCGAGGTCAGAGGTGATGTGACAAACAATAGCAAATCATCCGCAAATAATGCGCATTTATGCTCCCTGGACCCGCATTGGACCCCTTTGATGTTGATGTTCTGTCTAATGGCAATGGCTAGTGTCTCGATGGCTATCGCAAAAATTAAAGGGGATAGAGGGCACCCCTGTCTCGTACCCCTCTCAATTTGAAAAGTCTCCGAGAAGTAACCTTGCATTTTAACCTGAGCTGAGGGTGTGGAGTACAGCGACTGCAGAATGCCTAGAAAAGCAGGACCAAACCCCCATCTAGTCAGAGTTTTAAAGATGTAGGGCCACGAGACCATGTCAAACGCTTTTTGAATATCAATGGATAGGATGTAGCCTTCCTGAGGGCTACGCCCATCCCACCTTGACTTAAGAAGGGAGATAACATCAATGGCTCTCCGTATTTGGTTGGTACCCTGTCTCCCCTGGATAAAGCCCGCCTGATCCTGGGATATATATTGAGCTATAAATGAAGATAATCTGTTGGATAATATTTTGGTTAATAGCTTGAGATCATTATTGATCAGAGAGATTGGTCTATAGTTGTTGACTGTACTGGCATCTTTGCCTGGTTTAGGTATAACTGAAATGTATGCAGAATTCAGGGCTTTATCCAGGGGAGTACCGCCCCTCAGATAGTTAAAAAACCTCGTCATATGTGGAGCGAGAGTGGAGGAAAATTTTTTATAATAGCCGGCCGAGAAGCCGTCGGGCCCTGGCGCAGAGTTCTGTTTGGCTCTCTTAATTGCATCTATAACCTCAGCCTCTGAAATTGGTTCTTCCAATTCTGCAACATGGGAATCGGATAACTTAGGAATAGGGATGCCATCCAGAAAGTCTTTTAGCTTCTCAGTCTGATCTGAATTCTTGTCCTCCTCCCCCTGATAAAGCTTCGTATAGAAACTTTGAAATATTTCCATGATCCGCTTAGGATTCTGGGTGAGAGAGCCCCCCTTATCCCTAATTTTAGGTACAGCCGTACATTGTATCCTAGGAGAGATTTTGCTTGCTAATTTGGAACCCATCCTGTCCTTGTGTAGATAGAA
>BLSH010304365.1:161303-184342 GCA_018402905.1 Glandirana rugosa | reverse complement strand
TGGGGATATGGGTTAGTATCCCTTGGGTGAGAAGGGAGGGCCTAATCTTGGTATAGAGTTGTCTCCGGATGCGCTTGCCCCTGCCTGAGCTCGGAGTGTTAAGTAAAACAACGTCGCACGACCGCGCAATTGTCATTCAAAATGCGACAGCGCTGAAAGCCAAAAATTGGTCTGGGCAGGAGGGGGGTTTAAGTGCCCAGTAAGGAAGGGGTTAAGAGAGCGTAGGTTTTAGAGATAACCTGGGTGAGGGGACCTTCGTCTGAGCAGTATGTCTCTAAGGTCGTCAGAGGGCGGTTAAAGCGGTGTGGGCAAGGTAGTGAGTTGAGAAAGTGTCTCAACTGGAGGGCCGTCCAGAACGGGAGCCTAAAAGGGCCCGAGATGCTTTGTAGAGTGTCTATCGTGGGCCAACCTCTTTTTAAAATGAATTGTGAGGCTCGAGTCCGTCCCCGTTCGCGTAGGCCTCTGTTGAGATATGGTTCTAATCCGGGAGGGAAGAGTGGGTTCCCTATGATTGGGTATAGGGGTGAGTCTGGGGTAGATAGGGAGTGCTGATTGCACGTTTGGGAGCTAAGTCTGAGGGTTGTGCCTATAGTGGGGTGGTTCTTCAGCATTGGCGGGAGGTGATCATAGCACCATATAGCACTCCCAAGGGAGATATTAGTTTGTGCCTGCTCTATTTGGACCCAAAGTTTGAGATCGAGGTGGCGGCACCAATCAATAACCCTGGTGAGGTGGACTGCGTGATAATATTTATTTACCTCAGGGAATGCTAAGCCCCCCATTGTTTTGGCAGAGACATAAGCGAACGGGAGAGACGTGTTTTTTTTTCGTTTAAAGAATTTTATTAAGAGTTTTCAAGTTGACAAAGTATAATATATAAATGACTTACATCCGATAGATAGGTATACAAATATAAGATCAAAAACATAATGTTTACTGAAGATAGCATGATGTAGTATGTTATAATAATAGAGAAATAGAGAGAGAGTCTGAACAATGCAATTTAAAGAAAGAGTAAATAATTTTGACAAAGAACATAGGGATAAAGCAGGATAGGCCATGCCATCTCCCCCGTCACCCCAAGTGGGACCAAACTGTGACAGGAAAGATAGGCTGCAACCCACCCAGCTCCAACCCCAAAGGCCCAAGAACAACTATGGTATACATAACCATATCCCGTAAATATTCGAATCACTTAACTTTAAATAGAAATCACGGGCATATTAGATATATTGAGAAACCGGCAACCTTCCACCACCAGCCATATGGTTAGGATGGAGTGCCGCCGCTCAGACACAATTCAGACTCAATTTTGTAAGAAGAATCGGGGTAAGTAGCCCGTTTAACTTAAGATGAACAAAGAGGAAAAAGGGGGAGGAAAAAGCAGGAAAGGGGCAGGAAAGAGAGTAGAAGAAGACAAGGCATCAGAGATGTAGGGCCTAGAGTGAAGGCCATCTAGGGAGCTCGAGGTACTCCTTCCAAGGATCCCAAACTAGATCAAATTTAGTTGAAGTATCCAAAATAATATTTGCGAGTCTTTCCTGCACCATGATCCAGGAGATTTTCTCTTTAGCCTCATAAAATGATACTGATGGACGCTTCCAAGACCTGGCTATTGTGATTTTAGCACCCAGCAAAATAAAGTGGATGAGTTTAAATAGTGGTTTGGAAAGACCATCAGGTTTATAGTTGAGAAGAGCTATTTCTGGGTTTTGGGGAATGGGATGACCCGAAATCTTACGAATCATATGAAATACCTTATTCCAAAAGCTACGGATATGTGGACATTCCCACCATGTATGAAGGAAAGAGCCCAAAAGCCCACAACCTCTAAAGCAGAGGTTGGAGGAACCCGGATACATAGTTGCTAGCCTAGTAGGTACTAAATACCATCTGATAAAGACCTTTATATTGGCTTCCCTAAGGGTAATATTTGTGATCCCCTTCGAAGATCTCAAGAACAGGGGGTTCCATGTGTCTGTTTCCCAGTCAACCTCAAGGTCTCGCTCCCATTTCTTCACATAGGGAGGTTTATCTGTAGTCTCTATCAGTGATGCATAAATCAGAGTAATGCCTCCTCTATGATCCTCAGTTTCAGAACACCATTTTACGTAAGGGGTTATACCTGCATGGTCGTTTTTAGACTTCCACCAAAACGTTAGAAAATGCTGTAATTGGCTAAATCTGAATTTTTCAGCAGGGGGCATATCTAATTTATTGATACAGTGAGTTAGAGTTAATGGGCCCGTAGGGGTCAAGTAGTGACCTATTTGATATAGGCCATTATCAGTCCACCATTGAAAGGCTTTTATGTCAAGATCCGGGGGGAAAAGGGGATTATTAAAGATATGACTAAGAGGGCTTAGATTGGAAACTAAAAGCGGAGGTTTAAGGATTAAATCGCTAAGGGCAAAGGAGTGGGACAGCGTAGGGGAGAGTATAGAGGGCCTCGCTTTGCGGGGAACCCCCATCAAAAAATTGATAGTATTGAGGGGCACTGCCTGCCTCTCTAAATTAATCCAATCAGGTTTGTTCTCTCTAAAGAAAGCAGTTGAGAATTGTGCCATTTGAGCTGCCTGGTAATATTTAAACAGGTTTGGAAGACCCAAACCCCCTTGATTGCGTCTCCTGTAAAGAACACTGGCCGAGCATCTATAGCCCTTACGGCCCCAAATAAATTTCAGAATTTGTGATTGCAGTTTTTGAAGATTAGATTTCCCAAGTGGGACAGAGAGAGCTCTGAAGAAGTACAGAATCTTAGGAAGAAGGGTCATTTTGACCGCGTGTATCTTGCCTAACCAAGAAAGGTCTTCTTGATCCCATCTGGTTAGCTCGTCTGTTAATTTCTTAAATAAAGGTGGGTAGTTAGCTTCATAGAGTTGACTAATGTTGGCTGCCAGACTGACCGCCAGGTAAGGTATCTGGGAAGTGTTCCAGGAAAATTTATAAAGATCTTTGAGACGAGATAATATCGGCTCTAGGATGGATACGTTTAGGGCTGAAGACTTGGACCAGTTTACACAGAGCCCGGAAGCCTCACCAAATATTTGAAGAAGGTTAATGATTTGAGGGGTAGATACAAGAGGAGAGGAGATGAATAGGAGCAGGTCATCTGCGAATAATGCGCACTTATGAGTATAAGGACCACATTTCACTCCATTGATATCAGGGTTATCCCGTATGGCAATAGCCAGAGATTCCATTGCAATAGCAAATATCAAGGGTGAGAGGGGACAACCCTTTCTAGTACCCCTGGAAATGACTAAAGGGTCTGAGTAGTAGTTCCGTAATTTGACCTGAGCGCACGGGTTAGAGTAAAGGGCCCTCAGGGTCTGGAGAAATTTTGGACCAAAGCCCCATCTGTATAGAACCTCAAAAAGATATGACCAATCAACTGTGTCGAAGGCCTTTTGAAGATTGACAGATAGAATGTACCCCTCCAGTGGGGGCCCCCCATTCCAATTCGAGTTGAGGAGAGAAATGACGTCTATAGCTCTATGAATTTGGTCTGGGCCCTGCTTTCCTGGGATAACGCCCACCTGATCTTTGTGAATATACTTACTTATAAATTTGGACAGTCTGTTTGCTAAAATTTTAGTCAAAAATTTAAGGTTGTTATTGATCAAAGAGATTGGTCTGTAATTGCTGACATCTGAATGATCTTTACCAGGTTTGGGGATGACCGATATAAAAGCCCTGTTGGCTTCACTCTGCAAACTAGAACCCGCCAAAAGAGAATTAAAAAATCTAGTTAAGAAAGGGGCTATAACTGGACCAAAAGTCTTATAATAGCCCGTAGACAGACCGTCAGGGCCGGGAGCCGAACCTTTCCTGAGATTTTGGATCACCTCCAGAACTTCCGTGTCTGTGAAGGGAAGCTGCATGTTCCTCCGATAATCTAGGAAGGGGAATGGAATTTAAGAAGGCTTCACGTTTAGAGGAAGCCTTTGATGTCCCTGATTAATATAGTTTGGCATAAAAATTCTGAAAGACAGTCATACTTCATTTAGGATTCTGAGTTAGGTCACCAGAAAGGTCCCTGATCTTTGGGAAGGAGAAGGAACGACACCTGGGGGACAGCCTGGCAGCCAGCCTAGGACCAATTTAATCCTTTTTTAAATAGAAATGAGCTCTAGACCATTGGATCTGTTTTTCAGCGCTTGTGGTGAGGGCAAGGTTTAAAGCTATCTTCCCTGCTTCAAGCTGAGCTAGTGACTGGGGATTCGGGTTTTTCTTATGAGACCTGGCCAAGTCATGAAATGCACGTTCTAGTTTTTCAATGTCAATCAACCTTCCCTTTTTAACCTGGCTGATAATTGAATGATCTTTCCCCTTATAACCCCTTTATGAGCTGCCCACAGAATTGAGGGGGGTACCTCCCCATTATCATTCAGCATGAAATATTCCTTGAGATCCTTTTCCAATAATGTGCAATGGACCGGGTTATTAAGTAGAGATTCATTCAATCGCCATTGGGGATTTCTTCCGAACCCCAGATCAATTCTAAGAATTATTATGACTAATGAGTGGTCCGATAAGGGAGAATCCCTGATATAAGATTTGGAGACCATGGGAGAAATAGAGACTGGGACAAAAATATGATCTATTTTGGCCATACTCTTGTGCGGAGCTGAGAAATGAGTGTAGTCCTTAATCCTGGGATTAAGTTCTCTCCAGATGTCGATGAACCCCACCGAATATAGAAGCCTAGCGAATTTGGGACTGAGTTTAGGAGGCCTAATCCTCCGAGGAGGACCTGTTCCTGTTTTATCAAGTGTGGGGTCCAATGCCATATTGGAATCTCCTCCCATTACTACAGTCCCCTCTAAATGAGGGGTGACAAGATTCAGCAACCTCTGGATGAACTTGGTTTGACCCTGGTTAGGGGCATAGTAGGATATGAAGGAAAACATAGAGCCCCCCAGAGTTCTCCTTAGGAAAATATACCTACCCTCTGGGTCTTTGATTTCTTGTAGATGGGTAAATGCTAATTGTTTGGCGAAGAAGATTCCTACACCTTTCGTCTTGTCATTTGCGTTTGCTAGAAAGAACTGAGGATATTTAGGGTGTATGTACTTAGGATTATATTGTGCTGGGAAGTGGGTTTCCTGAAGCATAAGGATGTCTAAATGCTGAGAGTGAGCTAGATTGAAATATTTTTTCCTCTTGACGGGGGAATTAAGACCCTGTACGTTGTGTGTTGCTATTCTTAGGTTTGATGAGATGCTAGCTGACATGGAAAGTGTTAAAGGGATGAGCTTTATGCATCACTGAAAGAGAGCTTACTTGCCTTCTGGAGAGGAAAGGATGCAATTTGCCTTGCGAGGAGTGAGAAGGAGTTACCCATAGAGACCCACTGTGTTGTTGACTTCTCCGATGCCTGGAGATAAAGGAAGAGAAAAGGAGAGAAAGGAGTAGAAAGATCCAGAAAAACTTAGTAAGAACAAATAATTTGGGAGGGGAGCGGCAAAGACGAGCCGCAAAACCCCTCAAATTCCTGGTGGAGGGGGTTCTAGAAATTACCCCCACCATCAAGAATAGGAAGTAAGGTGTCTGCCTGCACGGCAAAACTTCAACCGACCCAGGGGCCACCAACTTTGGTAACCCGAAGTCAGAGGGAGGAGCATGTAAACCCCCTCGGCCAAAACTCTAGAACCTAAAAAAGAAAAATAACGTTAACGGTTTACCCAACAAGTATTTTAACAAATGATAAAATGGACAAAACCAACAGAACATCTAGGGTCCAAAGACACTCAGGGCCTCAACAACCCGTTATAATGTAATAAATTGCAATCAGTGGATTGCTAGGATAGTGTATAAGGCCGAAATGTGGGCCCTGCATCGGATCCACCCCGAGAAAATTCCCATAGGAGGAGGGTGGGGGGTAGAGCCAACCACAGACTGCCCCCAAAAAACTAAAACATAATTCAGCCTAAAATGTGAGATTCAATGTAACCGGAACAATGGACAGTAAGAAAAGCGATGACCCAGGAGTCACTTTCCCCAATTAGCATCAATCAATAAGAGCATGTCTCAAAAATCAAGGGGGGTGGGAGTCTTTGGCTCGCTTTTGTTGTTGTCTCCGCCACAGAGGGGGAATAGGTCTCTGAGGCGAAGGTCTCTTGGAGGAGGACACATTCTTATGAGGATGAGTGGAGGAGGGAACCAGCGAGATGAGATTTAGACCCTCCAGTAGACGTTCCCCCTCTTGGAATGTGGAAAAGCCATATTTCTTGCTTTTGAAAAGAAAGCACAAACGGAACGGGAAGGACCACCAATATTTGATGTTGAATTTAGAGAGGGCTTCCAAAAGAGGCTTCAGGGATCTTCTCTTCTGAATGGTGTAAGGTGACAAGTCTGCAAAAACTTGTATGGGGTGACCGTGATAGCAAGATTAGAAGAGTTCCTTGAGGCTTTCATGATCTCCTCTTTTACCCCATAAAAATGGGGTTTCACCACAATATCTCTAGGTAACCCGTCGGACCTTGGGGGTTACAAGGCTCTATGAGCCCTATCTAATTCAAGGCGGTGGTCAGGGATGCCTGGAATAATATCCCTAAAGAAGGTGCACACAGCTGAGTGGACATCAATGACTTCTTCAGGGAGGCCCCTAATTCGAAAGCTGTAGCGTCTAGAGCGATTTTCCAGGTCGTCTATTTTCGAAAAGGCCGACTCCAATTGATCTTGAAGGTCCTGGATACGGGCTGTGTTTTGGTTGATTCTGGAAACAGATTGCTCCGTTTTATGTTCTATGGCTTCTATCCTGGACCCCAGTCCTTGAAGGTCAGCTTGGATAACAGAGGTAATTTGAGAAGCTGTTTGGGCTAGGCCCTTGGAGAGCATTTTAGAGAAGACCTCCATCATCATTTGGAAGTCCGTGTGGGGTACTTGAATTTGGGGGCTAGAAAGGGTATTGCCCGAACCCTGCTCCTTAAGAGGGGTAGTGATAAGCTCATCCAGTCTCCTCTCCAGAAAGGATATAGTGGATGCTAGAGACAGGATCTGAGCCATGGTACGAGCTCCTGGGAGTGGCCCTGGTGAGGACAGGACCTGAGACCCCCCTTCTGGACCTGCTTCCATCTCCTCTAATCCCCCACTGGTGTGTTGAGTCCCCGAAGGTAGCTGTGGGCCCTTAGAGGGTGGGGCGTCAAAGCCCGGCTGGCGGGATAAGTCTCGCCTAACTGCCCCCCGGTGCATAGTCCAAACTTTATAAAAGATCCCACAAGGACTTCAATGACAGTTCAAGGCTCAGAATAAAAATAATAAAGAGAATGAGGTGGATATGTGAGAAAAGTCAAACACTGATGTGAAATTGTACAAAAAGATGACACAGCACCAATGCGGACTGACAGTGAGAAAAGATCTAATCCTTGATGACTTTATGGACCCCCAATATTCAGTCAGGAAGAAATAAAGGCACTGTGAGCCACAAACCAGGCCCAGTGAATGAGGATGAGAACGCAGTAGGCCTAATCCACGGCCTCAATTTGAAGAGCCTCCTCTGATAGACACTCGCTCACCCTGGTTAGAGCAGGAGTCTCCCCAATGGTATTCCACCCCTGATAGTCAGAAAGATGACCGCTTCTGGGCTTTACCGGGAGCTGACTCTGACAGGGATTCCCTGGACCCTCTCCTCCAGAATGATGGCGATCTGTCTAGGCCCGATCCGCGGACTCAATTAGCGGGCCGCGGCTGGGTGCGGGTCCCGCGATTATCGTGCCAACACTTCACCTCTCCCAGGATGATCCCAGGGCTGTCCCCTGTTCCGGAGTTGTTGGAGTGGGAAGACCGAGCTCCGCTGCTAGATAACACAGGTCAGGGAGGCCAAGGGAGACCGAAGCTCCAGGCTTACACAGCCGCCATCGGAGCCCCGCGCATGCGCCTCCGAGGCGTGGTTTTTTATGTGCCCAGATAAACCTAACGAATAAGGCATGTACCTTTTTAAAATACTGTGGGGGGATCCTAATTGGGAGTGTTTGAAGCATGTATAAGAATTTGGGGAGTATACACATTTTAATCAGGTTACATCTTCCAAACCACGAATGGAGTCCCGTATGCCAGGACTCCAGAAGGAGCCGTGTCTTCATTAGAAGAAGTGTGAAGTTGAGCGCAAAGATACGGGAGAGATCTGAGGGTATCAGGGTACCTAGGTATTTCAGAGCGGAGTGTGTCCATCTAAATTTAAAACTGGTCTCCAGAGCCGTTAGGAGTGTGGGCGGTAATTCCACCCCCATAGCTTCCGACTTGCTATAGTTGATCTTAAGATTAGAGAGGGTGCCATATGCACTAAATTCCTTTAGCAAGTTTGGGAGCGAAATTGTGGGGTTAGAGAGAGAGAAAAGTAAGTCATCTGCGTATGCTGATACTTTGTGTTGGATGTTCCCAATGGTCACTCCTTGAATATCAGGATTCCGCCTGACTCCCCATAGAAATGGCTCTAAAGTCAGGGCGAACAATAGGGGAGATAGCGTGCATCCCAGTCTGGTCCCATTTTTTATGAGAAATGGTTCTGAAAGAAGTCCATTCGCCTTGACCCGAGCTGTAGGGTTGGAGTAAATTTGGGCTATCCACTTAAGCATATTGTCTCCCAATCCAATGTGACGAAGGACTGCAGTCATGAAATTCCAGTCAACCCTATCAAATGCTTTTTCGGCATCTGTACTTAGGAAAACACTGGCTGTGTGGGTCTGTTTGGCAGCGTAGATTAGATTTAATACCTTAGTCGTATTATCCTTAGCTTCTCTAGAGGGGATAAAACCTACTTGATCTAAGTGAGCTAGGGTTGGTAGATATTGGACTTAGCGGGTGGCCAAGATCTTTGTAAATATCTTAAGGTCCGTATTCAGAAGGGAAATGGGCCGATAGCTGCCGCATAGTTTCGGGTCCTTGCCTTCTTTCAGGATTGCGGATATATGTGCGCTCAGTGTGTCTCTGGTAAAAGCAGCCTTCTTTCCTAAGCTGTTAAAGAGGTCAATCATACGGGGCCTAGAATAGGGAGTAGGGTCTTATAATACTGCAGGGTGAAGCCGTCTGGGCCCGGGGCCTTCCTTGGTTTGGTCGAGCCTATTGCTGCTTCCAACTCCTCCAACCTTATCGGGGTCTCCAGCTCGGCTCTGACCTCAGGCGGTAAAGTAGGCATTTGAGAGGAGGCAATATAGTCTTCCATCTGATTGGGGGATCGTGTTGTTGGTGGTAAGTTGTATAGAGTCGCGTAAAAGTCCTGAAAGGCTTTGGTAATGTCTCGAGGCAATACAGCCTTCGGGTTGTGTGGTGTAATTTGTGGAATATATGCTTGCTGTTTTTGCTCCCTAACTGACCTAGCTAGTAGTCTTCCACATTTATCACCGGATTCGTAAATAACATGGCGGCATTTCTGGAGCGCAGCTTTGGCTCTGTATTGGAGAAGGTCATTAATTTGTGCGGAGAGTAACACATTGAGTGTGTTACTCTCCGCGTCCAGTATGTCGGCGTATGTTTATGTCTAGCCTCTGCAATTCGTAATTTATCAAGGAGCGTAGTTAACTGCTTTTCCCTGTCCCTCTTGATCCGGGCACCATGTTTAATAAGTATTCCCCTAATCACAGCTTTGTGGGCCTTCCATATCACGCCCGGGTCGCAATCCGTAGGTGAGTTGGTTTGGAAGTAGCATGCTAACTCTTTGGTTACCTCTTCTATTACCTCTGGTAGCTGTAAAAGTGTTTCATTAAGTCTCCAGAAGTGAGACTTGTGCGAAGGGACCTCAGAAAGTACGTAGGTAAGAGAGATGGGGGCATGATCTGACCATGTCCTAGTGCCTATGTGGGAGTTGCGTACTGCATGGAGCTGATTGTGGGGGATAAGGAAATAATCTATTCAAGAGTAGACCTTATGGGGAGCGGAGTAGAACGAGTAATCCCGTTCCCCTAGGTGCTGTAATCTCCATATGTCTATCAGTTGCGCCCTATGGAGAACCTGTGTGACTCGCCTACGAGTGCTCACCGGGACAGAGGAAGATCCCGAAGACATGTCCACTGCGGGGGCCAAAGGGATGTTAAAATCCCCGCCTATAATCAACTGTCCTACTTGAAATGTCAGCAGCTTATCTATCGTTTGCCGAAGAAAGGAGTCCTGATGTTCATTTGGTGCGTATATGGATGCTAAGGTCAGATGTTCGTCACCCAGAAGGCCCATAAGGAACACATAACGTCCCTCTGTATCGATCATAGTATCGCGACAGGACCATGGTAACTTGCTGGAGATCAGAATGGATACTCCTCTAGATTTAGTTTTATTAGTAAAGTGATACGAAAGGGGGAAGAGCTTGTTTTTGAGGATAGGTAGTTTAGCATCTTTAAAGTGGGTTTTCTGGATAAACGCTATGTCGACATGTGCCTGTTTTAGGTCATTCATGAGCATGCGCCTTTTTTCAGGCGTGTTGAGGCCTTTTGTGTTTAAGGAGTATAATTGTAGACTATCCATCTTCGGTTTGGGGAGGGGAAAGGAAAGGAGGGAGGAAAGGGAAAAAAAAAAGGGGGGGGGGTTGAAAAGGAATAAGAAAAAGAGGGAGAGAAGAAGAGAAAGTAACTTCTAGAGAGAGCCATAATCGTACACAGTGCAACAAGGGTTTGTCGGAAGCAGGTGCAAACACGTGGGTTTAGACAGGATGTGAGCAAGTTCAGGACCCTGTTGTACGGTCAGTTCTGTGAGCCATCATCCGGCTCTGTACCAGAGACCTTCCCCGCGTGTTCCTGCGTCCCCGAGAAAGATCCCTTGGCAAAATCAAATGAGGTCGAGCCAACCAGTATGTCCCCGGAGGCATAGGCTCCCTGGGGATTGAATTGAACCGCTAATACAGTATAGCAGGCTGCATGTTCATATAAGGTATCAGACCCCTTAGAGTTCCGGGTGAGGGGGTCTCGGACCTGGGGGTGGGGTTGCCACAACACGAGCCGGAAACAACGCAAGCCGGGCAGCCGACTGGTTAAAAATATTGGGCAGATGGAAAAATAAAAAGAGGGGAGGTGGCCCAATATGATTCGGCCCTACCGCCAACCCCCTATATATCCGAAGCCTGCCCTCCGTGCCAGTCCACCCCAGGGCCGAGAACCCCCTGTGCATGTACAAACTGTTAAACTTATTCAGCAGCCAAAAGAAAAATAAACAATTAAGAACTGTCGCTCAAGCGCCATGCCCCAGGCCATCCCCCCCGCGGGCGTGTCCACCGGGGGAGAAAGTACCAAGGCCATCCCGCAGCGACACAGCCTGTCAAGAATATCCACCTGACCAGACCTGGCCACCGCCAAAAGTGGGGCGAACCCGGCTGCCAGGCGGAGCTCGATAACCGTGTCGGTGCCGCCCAGCAGCGGCCCACGGCGGCCCCCCAGCCCCCGCGCGCCGCCCCCCCAGGCACCGCCACAGGGCACCAAAGGGGGGACGCCACCGCGGACGCCTCCAGGGGCCCCCGTGGCCCGCAGCCGGGCAACAGCAAACAAACATGTGCAGACTGCAGAACTCAATAATGAAATAAGGGGGAGACGCCAACTCCCCAAGTCTCAAAAAACACAAGCAAAACGCCTCATGTAGGTGTCAGTTGCCCAAGGCATATGTCCTTAAAGGAGGAAGCGCCCTCGGTTGGGGATCTGTGGGATCCGTACTGTCATTAATAGAGTCCGGGTGGAGCTGTCCAGGGATGGCAGGGGTATCACTGCAAGTGTGTTAATATTGCCACGAGTGATCCGCCTCCCCCCCCGCAGAAAGGGTATACAAGCAGGTAAATCCCCCACCGGTGGGAGACTGTGGCCCAACAAGGTAACGTTCCCAACGGACACCCCACCTGTGCCAGGTGACCGGCCGCCCGTCTCCGGAAAAAAAAAAAAGGGGGAGCGGTAGGTCTCTCACATTGACAAATAACTATTCCAGTCCTGGGGGGATTTAGTTAAGTTAAGGTTTCCAAGTTCCCCTGCACACTAGTCTGCTTCACCTCCAGGATGCTAGTGAATGTCTCCTTAAACACAAGGCTGTCAAAGGAAGGGCTTAAGAGGGAGTCAGTCAAAATCTCCCAGGCCCCAGGTCGGGGCCTAGGCAGTAATTAGGACTCATGTGGGGCCTCCGGAGTGGGGGCCCGGGATCTCCTGCGCTGTCACTGAGGTCTTGGCTGGCGGGCATTCCATGCTGTGGAGGATCCCAAATGGCCGGCTGGTCGTTGTAGGAAGATCAGCCAATTCGGGACTTCAATAGGGTCTGTCTCAAGAAAAGAGAAGAGAGCCGGGAGTTCTCCTGTGGAGTGTGACGAACCGCTGGCTTCTAATGAATGTGACCGTCAGGGGATATCCCCAGCGGGCGAGGTCCAGAAGTGGTCGGAGCATGGCACGTCTCTGTGGGGTTGCTCTAGAGACATCTGGGAGTATCTTAATCTATGCTCCATCAAAATCAACCTCACCGGTTTTCCAGGCCTTGCGGAGTATGTGCTCCTTGTGGGTGTATCTGTGTAGCCGACAGATAACGTCCCGTGGGCGATTTGGGTCAGCGGAGCGGGGTCCGAGTGCTCTGTGGATACAGTCGAAATCGAGTTGATCTGGGAGGGTAGCCCCTGGTAGTCGGCGGAAGATGACTTTTGCCGTGTCAGCCAGATCCTCAGAGCCCGTCACCTCAGGCAGGCCCCGGAGGCGAAGATTGCTGCGGCGGCTCCTGTCCTCCATTTCCTCCATATGTAGCTGCAGAGAAGTTGCCGCATCTGTGTGTGCATCTTGTAGGGTCTCCAGTGAGGACACGCATTGTTTTAAGTCTTCCAGAGACGTTTCCCCAGTGGTCAGCCTAGTGGAGAGGGATCTCAACTCGCCCCTGACTTCCTGCATGTCCCTACGATGTTGAGATTCTATAGGGCCGATGAGGGCCTCTATATCTGTCTTGGTAGGGAGAGCTCTCAGCAGCCGCCACATCTCCGACTCTCCATCCACTCCAGAGATACCGAGGGGCATGGCACCAGCATCCGAACTCGGGGTTGGGGAGGGTGAGTCGGATCTCCCGGAGGCTAACGGGGAGGACGGGTGTTGATTTAAGTCCAGGGCTCCGGATGTCTCTCCACGTATCCCCACCATCTTGCCAGACGGTGTGGACGACTGAGAATGGGAGAAGAACTGAGCTATCTCTCCGCTACTCCTGCTGATTTTAGCTGATTTTGTGCTTCCCTTCGCCTTACGTTTCTTGGTAGAGTACATGCCGATGGAGCTAGGGCAGAATAGAATGAAATAAGCCGGGCTGGCTGGCGAAGGGCCTCAAGGAGTGTGCGACCTTACTCCGCCATGTCCAGGCCACGCCCCCCATTGCTTAGGTTTTATATGAGGCACTTTGCTTAGCAAACAAAATGTACTCTAGCAAACAAAGATCTCCAATAGCACCCACCCACCAATAAATCATTGTTTTTAACAGATTTTCTAAAGCTAATCTGTCCCTCACACCAGCAGAAGCATCCTCTCCCTACACTAGTATGAGATGATTTTCGAAAGCTAATCTGTCCCTCACACTAGCAGCAGCATCCTCTCCCTACACTAGTATGAGATGATTTTCGAAAGCTAATCTGTCCCTCACACCAGCAGCAGCATCTTCTCCCTACACTAGTATGAGATGATTTTCGAAAGCTAATCCGTCCCTCACACCAGCAGCAGGATCCTCTCCCTACACTAGTATGAGATGATGTGACATGCAGCACTACGTGATTATATAGAGGCTGGGTCACATGATGCACTGGCCAATCACAGCCATGCCATTAGGCATGGCTGTGATGGCTTCTAAGGGCAAACGAGTGAAACGCTTGTTGATTGGCTGCCCTGCAGCTATTCAAAAGGTGTGAAAAAATGCCCGAACCCGGACTTTTTCTCAAATGTCCAGGTTCGGGTTCGGGACACGGACACCCCAAAGTCCGGAACAAACCCAAACTTTACAGTTCGGGTTCGCTCAACTCTACCTACCACCAGAGCAAAATTTCAAAGATTAACTCAACTGTGATTCTTACTTAAAGAAGAACTTTGGGATGATGATTAAATGTGTATAAATGTCCTGCATAGTCAGCTAAGCAAAACACTGACATGATTTTGATTAACATTGCTTACATTGCCTAAACCTTACTGGGCTGGATTTACTAAAGCTGGAGCATGCAAAATCCGGTGCAGCTTTACATGGAAACTTCCAGTTTTTTTTTTTGGTCAAAGCTTAATTGAACAAGCTGAAATTAGAAGCTGATTGGCTACCATGTACAGCTGCACCAGATTTTGCACTCTCCAGTTTTAGTAAATCAACCGCACTATATAAAATCTTCAATGTCATCATTTTGCACTGCATCCTCCTCAATCCCCAGTCTCTAGGAGGAGGTATCTCAGAAGCGACAATATCACTTCCTGTTACTGTTCATTGCCGCTCACTGAGAATACACATCTGAACATGCCCTTAGATTTAGAGTCTGAGTGGGTGGGACTGTGGACATGTGGGTAGCGGATCGGAAGGGTGCTACTCATAGACTTCTGACTCTGCTCACCCACATTGCTGTGCATGGTCTGCTCTCCCTTAAAATGTTATGCATAGGTGTGCACAGCCTATTGCATTAGGGTGTGCACACTAAACGTCAAACACACATACCTCAGCTACACAGGACAGTGAATGAATGGGAAGTGCTCTGTGCTGAGTGGCTTCCTGTTCATTCACAAACTGAAGCATACTAGGCACAGTTTATTATGCTTCAGTCATGAATGAACACAGTGAGTGAGTGTGTTCACTGTGTTCATTTAGAAATGGAAGGCACAGGTAAATTAGATATGTACTAGTCCCTTCCCCCACTCTCCCTCCTGAAACAACCCTGCGCAGTAGTTGGGGGGAGAGGAAGCCTGGACACTAGGGAAACCACATGTAGTGATTAGGGCATGGCCAGGCACACCTGGCACACCCCCTGCGCATGCCTATGATTTTATGTCAATGCATTGTACATTGTTTCCCCCAGTACAGTACTGGACATAATGATGGCCACTTTCTCCTAACTGTACACATTCTGGTCTGCCAGTACAAATGTGAGGTAATAGGAGGCGGGACAGAGCAGGAATGTGTTGACCCATCAATGTAGCAATGTAATCAGAGACTTGGCTCCACCCACTGCAGCAAGCAGCACCATGATTATGTCTCTAATGCCTTTAGCATAAACTACAATGGGTCTTGTGAACAGGATATGAGAGGGACAGAGGGATTATCACTGAACAAAAAAGGAGGGGTTTCTCACAAGCAAGAGGATTGTGCCCTGTAAGACCAACAAAATATTTAAAGGTATGGAAGTATCTTTATTCATTTATATCATAAAGATTCTGCCCAGGGTTTA
The DNA here is from genome assembly GCA_018402905.1 of Glandirana rugosa. Lineage (NCBI taxonomy): Eukaryota > Metazoa > Chordata > Amphibia > Anura > Ranidae > Glandirana > Glandirana rugosa. The sequence continues at coordinate 169,005 of BLSH010304365.1, read as the reverse complement.
GCTATAAGGCCCCATTCGCATATCGCTGTAGGAGGAACACAGGTTCCTGCTTGTGATTTTAAATTTGTTTTTTTTTTGTGTTGATCATAAGGCAGGCAAATTCACTTAAATGGGCTACCTTTTGCACGTTTATCACGCCAAAGCAGTTCAGGGACCAAATTTTGGCCCTGAAAAGGGTATGATTTCACATGCATGCTTTGCAATTTTCATGTGTTCTGGCTTTACAATCATAGCACAATTGCACTGTGATTGGGGTGCCATTCAGAATAAAATGCACCCAAGCGCACGTTGCATGTTTTGCTGTGATTCCTAATTGCCCAAATGTGAATGGGGCCTAAGTGTTGATACTAGGGATGAGCTCCCAGTTTGAGTCGAACGCATGTTCGACTCGAACATCGGGTGTTCGTCCGTTCGCGCCATTGCGAACATTATGTGGTGTTTGTGGGAACTTCGCACGACCCATAATGCATTCCAATGGCGGTGGAATGCCGCACGCTGATTGGCCAAAGCATGCGCATGACCTGAATGCTTTGGCCAATCACAGAGTGCTCTGCTGTGAGAGATATGTTTTGGCTAAAGGCAGGGTGCCTTTAGCCAATCACTGCTCAGCAGCCTCAATCCACGCCCCACACTATATAAAGCCACTTGTACAGTGGCTCTATGTCGTGTGAATAATGATGTGGTGATAGTTAGTGAGCTTAGCAAGTGACGTGCAGGAAGTTTAGTGTTGTATGAAATATATATTAGATATATAGATAGGTAGGGCGATCTATATACAGTCAGATTGTGCAGGCAGTATATACACACACACACAGCGTATTGAGTGTACACTATATATCAGTGCATTATAGTGCATTCAGGGGTGTACGTGTGGTATATAGTACACTTGACGTGGTGTCTTAAAATATATACAGTTTTTAACCCCTTAGCCCCTGGACTCCTTTTTCACATTTGTTGTTTACAAGTTAAAATCATTTTTTTTGCTAGAAATTACTTAGAACCCCCAAACATTATATATATTTTATTCAAACACCCTAGAGAATAAAATGGCGATCGTTACAATACCTTTTGTCACACGGTATTTGCGCAGCGGTCTTTCAAGCGTGATTTTTTTTAAAAATCACTGTTTTGAGTTAAAAAATAAGACAAAAGTACATTTTTTTGTATATTGTGAAAGAGGATGTTATGCTGAGTAAATAGATACCATACATGTTACGGCTGATAATTGCGCACACTCACAGAATGGCGACAAACTCCGGTACTTAAAAATCTCCATAGGCGACGCTTTAAATTTTTTTTTTTTTTAACGGTTACCAGGTTAGAGGTGCAGAGGAGGTCTTTTGCTAGAATTATTGCTCACACTCTGACGATCATGGCGATACCTTACATGTGTGGTTTGAACACCGTTTTCATATACGGGCGCAACTTACGTATGCGATTTATTTGCTGCACGAGCTCACGTGGACAGTGGCACTTTAAAGATGTATTTTTATTTATTTTATTTTTTCTTTTAACACTGTTCCTTTAAAAAAAAAAAAACTGATCACTTTTATTGCTATCACAAGGAATGTAAACATCCCTTGATCCCTTGTGATAGTAATATATGGTGACAGGTACTCTTTTAGACCCCCTATCCCTCCTTTACACTTCACAGTATTCAGATCGCCAAAAACTGTGATTCTGAATACTGTCATTTTTTTTAAAACCGGCGCCATTAACCGCCGAGTAAACCGGAGGTGACATTGTAACGTTGCTTCCGGAAATGTACGAAGGAGTCCCAATCGATCCCAATCCCAGCTTCCACAGGGACTCCACACTGCTGGCGGACGTACCGGATCGGAGCTCTGGTCTCCCGGTGGGATGGGAGGCTGGAGAAGAGCGGCGGATGGTGACAGGAGGGGGGGGGGTGTCCTCTCCCGCTGACTGGGATAACGACTGGCTGCCTGCTCTAGCTCTGTAGCTGCAGACTATACCCCGATACTTCCACTTAAAGCAGCCACCGTTTATAAACAGTGATTTGCGTTAGGTGGTTAAACTAATTTACATTCCTGCACCCAACAGGAGGGTTACAGTGTTCTGGCACTGCCAACACCCAAGGCCCAATTTTTCACCACCTGTTTTACTGGGGCATGTCATCACAATTTTTAACCACTTAACGCAAATCGCCGTTTATTAGCAGCGGCAGCTTTAAGTGGATGTATCCGGTTTACTAGGCGGCCAATGGTGCCGGTTTTAAAAAAATGACAGTATTCAGAATCATCGTTTTTGGCGATCTGAATCCTGTGAAGTGCAAAGGAGGGATGGGGGTCTTTTAGACGTTGTTTACATTCCTTGTGATAACAATAAAAGTGATCAGGTTTTTTTTAAACAAACAGTGTTAAAAAAATCAATAAAATAAAATGAATTAAAACATGTAAAGAAAAAATGTAAAGCGCCTCCGTCCCCGTGAGCTTGCGCAGCAAAGAAAATGCATACGTAAGTCACGCCCGCATATGAAAACGGTGTTCAAACCACACATATGAGGTATTGCCACGATCGCCAAAGTATAAGCAATAATTCTAGTGAAAGACCTCATCTGAACCTCCTCTGCACCCGTTAAAAATTTTCAAAGCGTCGCCTATTGGAGTTTGTTGCCATTCCGCAAGTGTGTGCAGTTTTCAACCGTAACATGTATGGTATCTATTTACTTGGCGTAACATCCTCTTTCACAATATACAAAATAATTGGAAAAAAATATATAAAATGTTTGAGGGTTCTAAGTAATTTTCTAGCAAAAAAAAAAAATGATTTTAACTTGTAAACAACAAGTATAAAAAAGGTCTCCGGGCCTTAAGTGGTTAAACTACTTTACAACAGCGGGGCACACACCAAAATTAAAAAAAAAAAAATTTTTTAGGGGTCCCCCCCAAAGTCCATACCAGGCCCTTCAGGTCTGGTATGGATTTTAAGGGGAACCCCGCGCCAATTTTTTTTTAAAAAATGACGTGGGGTACCCCCCATAATCCAAACTCGACCCTTATCCGAGCACGCAGCCTTGGCATGGCAGGAGGGGGTGAGGATGAGCGAGCGCCCCCCCCCTCCGAACCATGCCAGGCCACATGCCCTCAACATGGGGAGGATGCTTTGAGGTCGCCCCCAAAGCACCTTGTCCCCATGTTAATGGGGAGAAGGGCCTCCTTATCCCCACAACCCTGGCCGGTGGTTGTGGGGATCTGCAGGCAGGGGGCTTATCAGAATCCTAAGAGAAGATAGAACAACTACAACTATCTACAAACATGTCTATTGAGAGGGGGTTATGAGCCTCCAATAGAACTACAAGCCCAATGAACTTTTTCTTTCACTTGCCTGCCCTGTCAGTGAGGGGTTATGATCCCACTGCAGGAGCAGAAACAAAGAAAGTCAATGGTAGGAGTTCTTCTTCCCCGGGCAAACAGGACCAAAGAAAATATGGTAAAGAGGGTAAACCTCACCCGAGTGTCCTGCCAATGGGTCAGTCTCTTCCACTGGGGCACAGGGTGGCAGGCTGGTTTGTCCTGCAATTGTCAGCAACAGAAGGAACCACGCTGCACTATCCAGCAGTCTTTGGTGGCAGTCTACATGGCACTTTAAACCTCCTCACACATAGTACCGAGGGTCTGGCAACTTTCTTCGGCCCCCTCCTGCTGTTTCCGTGTAGACAAAGTAGCTCTGGGTCAACTGACCCACTTTCACAATTAGCACTCTGTCTCTGTATATCGATCTCCCAAGTCCATTCCTGCTTGATCTCCAGGAACCGGGCCCACAACTCACTCTTTGGCCCTCTCCATGGCTTTGGGACATGCAGATAGTCCCAAACAAGGTCTTCCTCCCACTCTGGCTGGGAGTCCTCTACAACGTCCGTTGTTTGGGGTGAGATATAAGGAAAGTCCAGGCCCCACTCCAAGGCCACCCTCCACTGCACCTCCCGCTGGAATCTGGAGAAACTCGTTAGCTCCCTTGCATTTCCTCTCACCGGGAGAATGTCAGTATCAGGTGATCAGTAAATTGGTGCCCTGGTTTGGGCTGTGGATGGCCTGCAATGAAACAGCTGCTGTACTTGGGCTCCTGCAGGGGGTTTGGATGACAAACTAGGAGTTGGCTCTCTCCCTCCAGCATGGGCTCCTGGAGCATTAATCCCTCCGCTCTCCCATTCTGCCTCATCCAAGCTACTTGACCCAGGGGGTGTCCACTCACCAAGCTTTTTTAGTGACCCAAACTCACACTGCAGTCTGGGGGAACTCAAGTCTAAGGCCTGCTCCTCACCTTCCCCATCCAACTCACGTGAGGAGACTCCTCTCTCTGGCAGTGGCTCCTTCTGGACAGGTATTGTGAGGGGTTGCAAGCTAACTGGTAGCTCAGGGACTTTAGCTGGTCCCGGCAGGACAGTACTCACTGGTCCCAGGTTCCTGGCCAGGTCATGGGCCTCCACTGTTTCTTCCCTTCTGTCTTCGATATTCACAGGGAGTCACCAGGCTGCAACTCTATCCTGCCTTTGAGTGATGCCTTCAGGCCCCCTCTGGCCTTCCTGGTCTTCCGTGGCTGCAGATGAGTGTAGTAGCGTGGCTCCTGCAGCTCTGATACCAGCCGGGTCAGTGGTTCATCACAATGGCAACACCGAGCCCTGGAAATGACCTCCACTGTTGGGATCTGGCAATATGGGCAAATCAGGCACAACTGCTCAGTCCCTCCGATCACCCCATGGTAGAGTCCCCTGCGATGCTCCACTCGGACCCCAGTGTCCACCAGGGTCCCCTCCAGCTTTCCCTTTAACCATGGCAACAGACGACCACCTTCTGCCATTTTCCTCTCTCGCATGGTGTCTGCTATAGGTTGCAAGCACTGAATCTCTTCGAGGGCGTGGCATCGCCCCCACGTTAACCGACAAACTGGCTCCAAAAGTCCTGATAAGCAGGCCCGCAGCATGTCACGTAGCAGTAAACCCTTGTGCGAAGGATGAAACTTTCCAGGTACGCTGACACTGGCAGAACTTGTACCAACTTGCTGACTTTGCTGGTGGTTGCCGGTAGTAACAGTAATTAATAGTAGCCACTGTTTTGCTGGAAGATCCACTTTAACACAGTCTGTCCCTTAACAACAAGAACAGTCCTAGGCATACTTTACTGTGAGCAGGAGTTGGAGCAAAAAGTTCAAGATGCCCACCTTATGCAGAGCGCTGGGCATATTTGTAATCCAGTGGGTAATGTCCGGCCTTAGCATGGTGCAGGACATATTTGTAATCCATGGGCGCGGCACATGGTAATAAAAGCACTAAATTGCAGGATGATGCAAGTGTCTGCCCCAGGGCCGGTTGCAGCGACTGAGTAGGGGAGAGCAGGTTGCTATGGGCAACAACACACTTGTGAGAATTTACTGTTTAGCAGGCAAACACACAAGTCCTTTCCCCAAGTTCAGCCCACATTGGCAATAAAACAATTACAGTTCCTGGCTCAGTTCTCTTGCGGTTGCTAGGGCAATGACTGACAGCCTTGCAGGTGAATCCCGGACGAGCCACCAAATGTAGCCATGTGCCCCCTTGGGGGTGGCTGGTAGTTGTGGTCCACCTGCCCGCAGCCCTCAATCACATGATCACATGAGTCATTGAACAGGCTGGTACTTTGTTTTTTTTGTTTTATTTAGGGGTTAAACTTTGATGGGGATAGGGATGACTGTGGCAAGGATGGACTACAACTCTCCTCCCCCTGCTGGGCAGATCACTGTATTTAAGGAGGCCTGCCCCTGCCAATCCAGATTGGGAATGACACCTCCTCATCCATCCCCTTTTCCAGAACCTTCTGGCCCCAAAAGGGAGGAGTATCCAAGGGGTGTTCCTTCCTGCAATCTCCAGCCCTCCCTGAGCCACTCCCCAGCCCAGATCAAAACAATCAGGCCTGCTCTCACTTTCAGGCCTGACTAGATTTGACCTCTCCTAACAAAAACTCACTACTAGAGTTGAGCGAACACCTGGACGTTCGGGTTGCCTTCTGAGGTGCTGGCGGTGCCACAGCTGCGTTGGTGGCCTCTCCTCCTCCTCCTCCTCTGCCTTCGCCTTGTGCTTCCGCTGAGCCCCCGGTGTCATTTGGGAATGCCCTCAACAGCGCCTCTACCAGTGTGCGCTTGTAGTCGCGCATCTTCCTTTCACGCTCCAGTGAGGGAATTAAGGATGGCACGTTGTCCTTGTAACGGGGATCCAGCAGGGTGGCCACCCAGTAATCAGAAGAAGTTACAATGTGGGCAACTCGGCTGTCTTTGCTTAGGCACTGCAGCATGTAGTCGGCCATGTGTGCCAGGCTGCCCACAGGCAAAGACAAGCTGTCCTCTTTGGGAGGTATATCATCTGTGTCCTCTGTATCCCCCCAGCCACGCTCTCGTGATGCCCACGAGCTGCGTTGGGTGCCACCCTGCTGCGATTCCTCCTCCTCCTCATCTTCCTCGTCCTCCTTGTCCTCCAGAACTGTGCACTGGCTTGAATATTTTGGACCTGGCCTATGTTGGTGCAGGAACCCACAATCTGAGCCACTTGAGAATGACTGGCCTGATAACCGTGGAAATGACCCCTCTTCCTCCTCCTCCTCCTCATCCTCCTGTGCCACATCCTCTTCCATCATGGCCCGAAGTGTTTTTCAAGGAGACATAGAAGTGGTATAGTAACGATGAGAACAGCGTCATCGGCACTGGCCATGTTGGTGGAGTACTCAAAACACCGCAATATGCTACACAGGTCTCGCATGGAGGCCCACTCGTTGGTGGTGAAGTGTTGCTGTTCCGCAGAGCGACTGACTCGTGCGTGCTGCAGCTGAAACTCCACTATTGCCTGCTGCTGCTCGCACAGTCTCTCCAGCACGTGCAAGGTGGAGTCCCACCTTGTGGGCATGTCGCATATGAGGTGGTGAGCAGGAAGGCCGAAGTTCCGCTGCAGCACAGACAGGCGAGCAGCAGCAGGGTGAGAATGCTGAAAGTGTGCATGCTTTTAGAAAATTCTGTACCACCAAATTCAGCACATGCGCCAGGCAAGGGATGTGCCTCAAACGGGCTTGGCCCAGAGCCGCTACGAGATTTCGGCCATTGTTGCACACCACCAGGCCGGGCTTGAGGCTCAGTGGCAACAACCACTCATTGGTTTGTTGTTCAATGTCCGTCCACAGCTCCTGCGCAGTGTGGGGTTTATCCCCCAAACATATCAGTTTTAACACAGCCTGCTGTCGTTTCCCCCTGGATGTGCTGATGTTGGTGGTGAAGGTGTTATGCTGAGCGGATGAGTGGGTGGTCGAGGAGGAGGAAGAGCAGTAGGAGGAGGAGGCAACAGGAGGCAAAGAGAAATGCCCTGCAATCCTCGGTGGTGGAAGGACATGCGCCAAATGGCTAGCCGGCTCAGGCCCACCCACCACTACATTTGCCCAGTGTGCAGTTAGCAAGATATAGCATCCCTGCCCGTGCTTACTGGTCCATGTATCAGTGGTTATGTGGACCTTGCCACAGATGGCGTTGCGCAGTGCACACTTGATCTTGTCCCCGACTTGTTTGTGCAGGGAAGGGATGGCTTGCCTGGAAAAGTAGTGGCGGCTGGGAACCACGTACTGTGGGACAGCCACCGCCATCTACCGGCTTTAGAGCATCGCCGAGACCCGGTTCGGGCAAACTCCGTGTAGGGAACGGACCGCGTACACGACTTAAACCACCATGTCTT
>BLSH010304365.1:135437-156012 GCA_018402905.1 Glandirana rugosa | reverse complement strand
ACTCTAAAGTGTATGACGACGAAACTCAACGTCTAACGTCTAGTTTGAGACGTATTTTGTGGCTAGCACGTGTTGCTAGTCTAACAACCTCATTAAACTCTAAAGTGTATGACGACGAAACTCACTGTGTAACGTCTAGTTTGGGACGGATTGTGTTACTAGCAATGCTACCATGTGTTGCTAGTCTAACACACTAGCATGAGTTACTAGTATCACACCCTCATTAAACTCTAAAGTGTATGACGACGAAACTCGCTAGACTGACGTGATCCATCTCCGTAGACGAATCTCCCTTTCTAATAACAAGTTTTTAGTAACGGATGAGGATATCCTGGTCGACAACGACATTCACCAGCTGGAAACTCTCCCTTTAGAACTAGGAGATGATTTTTGAACAATAATGTGTCACTTACAGCAACAGCTGGTCCTATAGGAGTAGGCAATGATTTTTGAACAATAATCTTTCCCTCTAAGCAGATGCCTCTACCTAGTGCAGTCAGATCGCTCAAAGCAGCAGTATGTGAAATCTCAAATTACTCCCACACTATGATCATTGAGTACGATCACACAATCTGATCGTTGTGTACCATCGTAACGATCATTGTGTTAGGCAGGGTTTGATCTGCAATGTGTCACTCAAAGCAGCAGTATGTGAAATCTCAAATTACTCCAACAATCTGATCGTTGTGCACGATCGGTGTTTTATGCAGAGTTTGATCTGCAATCTGCAACTCAAAGCAGCAGTATGTGAAATCTCAAATTTCTGCTATCTGTCCCTAAGAGCAACAGCAGTAGTAATCTCAGGATGCAGGATCAGATGTTAAAATGTCTGTAATCTCTCCCTCACGCCGGCAGCTTCCTCTCCCTACACTAACCCAAGAGCATGTGACATGCAGCACTGTGACTCCAGCTTATAAAGAGGCTGGGTCACATGATGCACTGGCCAATCACAGCCATGACATTAGTAGGCATGGCTGTGATGACTTCTAAGGGCAAACCAGTGAAACGTTTGTTGTTTGGCTGCCCTGCAGCTATTCAACATGCGTGATCAACTGCCAGAACCCGAACTCGAACGTTTTTTGAAATGTCCGTGTTCGGGTCCGGGTCCCGGACACCCGAAAGTTCGGTACGGACCCTAACATTACAGTCCGGGTTCGCTCAACACTACTTACTACAAAAATGCACCTATCACTATGGGGGCGCTACATTTATAAATAATATAAACAGAATTTTGGGTTATCACTTTATAAGCAAATTAGGTTTAAAAAATAAGATTTCCTAATTTTCTCGTTGAATATATATAAATAACATTTATTAATAAAAACAAAAGCACCGTAGTCTTCCACTATCATTCTGCTTGTCTATAAATCATTTTTAAAATTGTATTTTATTTAATTTTATCTGAAACAGTAAAGGAGGGTTATAACCCCTGTCATTTTTTTCTTTTTTTCTGCCATATGTGTTCCGTATGGGAGATTTCCGTTCACTTCCTCTCCCATAGCCAAAACAGAAAGCGAGAGCAAATCCAGGGTCACTAGAACTAGTGTTCCCATTGGAAAATGTCCCTTCTATTACTGATGTCAATGCAAAATGTGGGATTTTCTTTTACTTTCACTTTTGATGATAATGGTAAACAGGAGAAATAGATCAGCTAAATCTCCCTAGCGAGGGGACAGACTGCAATAAAAATTGATAGGTGTTTTAATCCCTCTCCACTCTATCCCAAACAAAAATGTTTTGCCTTTAGTTACAATTTAAATTAAGGTGACTGTGTCAGTTTAAAGAAAAAAGTACTAAAGATATAAATTACACATTTATATCTACAGCAGACTGCATTTTGGTTGGTTGGGTTTTGTCGGGTTGGTTTGAAAGTCAAACCTCTGACACTTCCTGACAATGCTAAAGCCTGTTCACCTTTCCTGTGTTATGCACATTCTTATTGGCCAGTGAACCAGACTATCATAATGATAGGTGCTGACACTATTTTCCTGCAACCCCAGGCTTTGGAGGATACTGCAGATATGTGTAGGTGCCAGTATATGCCTGCAGTTTGACCCTTTCATTGCCATGGATGCACATTTATGACTTTGAAGCTTTCATGGATGCACACTGTACTGACCTACAGAACCACTAAAGCTGGTTAGGTCAGTATGATGTATGTCGGCTGCATTCCTCTTTTGCTTTAAGCTTGTGGTTGACTCAGTGATCATGAACTTATAGAAAAAATGTTCAGCAGACCCTGCTGAACTAACAAATAGTTTTGGTCAGTGGATGACAAGTTGCTGATTACAGCTACTCGCCGAAAATATGATATAAATATAAAATTTCTTTTATATTTAGTAAGAATTTAGCAGGAATTGTGTACGTTTTGCTTTGATTGTGCCTGCTAATAATGAATGGAATGTATTTTTAGCAAAAAATATAATTTTGCTAAACATTTGCACAAATATTACAGGGCCTACAAAATCAGTACCACCTTTATACTGGTTCTATGCTTTCAAAAATATATGGCTGGGGGGATCTTTTACAAGCTTTAAAAGCTGTAAGGGAAAATAAGAAAATGGTCTGGCCATCATAATAGTGGAGCTCAGGGTCTGGCAGTCAAAGGGTTAAACTTACCAGAATGTTTTCCCTGGTAGAGTCCTTTTTTAACCACTTCAGCCCCGGAAGGTTTTCACACTTTAGGACAGTGGTTCTCAACTCCGGTCCTCAGGACCCACCAACAGGCCAGTTTTTCAGTATTACCTTGGGGAGATGCAGACTAGAATACTGCAATCACAGAGCAGCAAATGATATCACCTGGGATGTGTTTCAGTTATCTTGCAAACCTGGCCTGTTAGTGGGTCCCAAGGACAGGAGTTGAGAACCACTGCTTTAGGACCAAAGCACATTTTGTGATTTGGCACTGCATCGATTTAACTGACAATTGCGCGGTCATGCGACGTTGTACCCAAACAAAATTTGCGTCCTTTTTTTCCCACAAATAGAGCTTTCTTTTGGTGCCATTTTGATCACCTCTGCATAATTTCTGATCGCCGCTTTTTGGTAAAAAAAATCACAATCGGCGTTTATTCATTGATTTGCGCAAAAGTCGCGGCGTTTACGGATGATGAGAATTAATTTCTGGGGTTTTTATTTTTTTTATTTTTTACTAGTAATGGCAGTGATCTGCAATTTTTAGTGGTACTGCGATATTGCAGAGGACATGTCGGACCATTTTGACACTTTTTTGGGACCATTGGCATTTATACAGCGATCTGTGCTATAAAAATGCACTGTTTACTGTGTAAATGCCATTGGCAGTGAAGGGGTTAACCTACAGGGGGCGCTCTAAGGGTTAACTGTGTTCCCTGGGCGTGTTCTAACTGTATGTGGGCTGGCCTGGGGGGGAGGAGGTGATCATGGCTTCCATATAGAGGAAGCCTGTGATCACCGCCCTTCCCCCTCTAACAGAATGGAGATCTGTGTTTACTTACACGGACCTCCGTTCTTTCACTGCGGGGGGGGCATCGTGGGTAGCCGGTGGCGATTGAGTCTGCCCTACCCGCTCCCTGCCCCCCCCAAACACCGCGAGCGTGCAAACGTGCCTCCGGCGGCACGGGTGCGCTCACAGTGAGAGATATCGCAGCTGCCGTCAGGTGAAGGCGGTTTGCGATATGGAGCCACTTTGCCGCCGTCAGACGCCGGTCGGCGGTCAGCAAGTGGTTAAGGATAACATTTTAAAAATAATTTATTACACAAATAGCTTAGCATTAATCCTATCACATTTATTTTCACCAAAAAAATGTATTCAGAAAAGGAAAAGAAGACTCCCCAGTTAATAATCATCAGGTAAAGAGACCACCCAAATCTCAGGTAAGGGGGCATTATTCTACATAGGCCTCAGGGCCAAAAGGCCTCTAGGGAAGTCTTAGGAGAGGTAGTTCCGCATATAAGCCTAACAGTTCTAGCTGTATAGACATAGTTCAGGTTGTGTATTTCTCAGAGGTAGAATAATTTGGTTTCATGTTGGATGAGAAATGGAATCTGCAAGTGTTTGTAATAGGTCATCACTGGGCATAAAAGAACGAGTGTTTAGAGTTGCGGTTAGCACATGGTCCTAGGTCTCTGAGCATTGGAAGAGAGGAGGAAGAAAGAAAGAAAAAAAAAAAAGGACGGGGGGGGGGATGAAAAGATAGGGGGAGGGAACTGTCTCTTACTCCCCCACATGACAAGTAGGAATGTTATCTGGCTCTTCCTTGGGTCGCAATAGAGGCCAGAATCATTCTTCCAGCTGAGTGCGATTCAGGAAGGGTAGGGTAGGTGTGTCTTATTGAAAAAGGCAGCTAGGTGGTTAAGTAGGGGGTGGGGGGTTGGTAAGGAGGGAAAATTCTGCAGTCATCTGAATGTGAGTCCAACAGGTCCACTTAGTTGAAAATTTTGCAGAGGAGTCTCAAGCTATGTAAATCAGTTCTTCCCTATCACATTTATGAATATGCTAAAGCTGGCCATACACTATATGATTGTACAATTTAAGATTTACTAAAACTGCCAAAAGTAAGGCATCTATTCGATCTGTATCAACCAGGCAGGCCTTTGCACTACATAGCTCATGGTAGAGCTAAAGGAGATTGTACAATCAGATTGTATACAGTATGGTCAGCTCAATGTATAACAAGGTTTATTTACTAAAAGTAAATAGACTGTTTACTTTGCACTTTTTATGGGAACTTTTCCAAAGTTTAGTGAATGTGGTGAAAATTGAATTTGCAAAGATTACCCAATCATGTACAAAGAAAATAAAAACAGGTTTTCGGACTGAAAATTATTGGATGATGGAAGTCAGCAGTGCTTCACGTGATTCACTAAGATTCACTAAGCTTTGAGTAAAATTCAAATGCAAGGTGCAACTTCCTTGCAAAAAGGAACAGTCTATTTGCATTTGGTAGGCCAACTCTAATAGGTCTTACAAGGGCAAGGAAGTCACCCAAGACCTCTTACCCAAGAACCATACATTCTTGCTGTTTTCTATCCCTTGGGATATCAAATATTATAGTGGGTGTATTGGCTAGTGTTACACTTTAATAAGAATCCTCAATAAGTTTTGCAAATAATTGGGTATACATTTGGAATTCTAGTCAAGAAAACTATTTGCATGCATTAAAATAAATATAAGAATCGGATGGGTGATTCAATTTGCTGACATATACTGTACTTACAACCAGAGTACCAGGATTAGGTGGGCTTTTCCTTTGTTAGTACTTTCATTATCTTCAAGTTATTTTTACTGATTGCCTTTTTTCACTGTTAACTTATTGTACCTGAATCAACCATTATGGTTAACTATAACACAAATTGATGCTGTTTGCAATCAAAGTATGAATAAGTTCCTGTCACACTTTCATTTATATGATTAATATATTCATTCATGTGTGAAATGAATGGCAAGCACTATAATTACATTCATGCATTTTATTCCACACTGCAGGTAGACAGTGCAAAAGACTTTAGAGAATACAATCAGTCTTTGAATCAGCCAGTATAATTTAAAAGCAAATATACAAAATTATTAGGTTAACCTCTAAGTTTTGTTATACAACATTATTTTCTTCACTGAGTTTGACATCTTAACATAGCACAGGCTTTTGTTTTTGACAACCAGAACAGTAATGCAATATGTAATATTCAACACAATAATAAATAGAAGTATTTCTACTCCATTGGATTCTTTATGAACAATTGTATTAACTGACTAAATGGGAAATGTTAAAGCGGTATTCAACCCAAAAGCAAAAATGTACTATGTTGCAGCTTACCAATGCTTAAATTCGGTGATTGCAATTGTTTTCTTTTTTAAGCGTTTCTTGCTTTGTCACCTGGTGATCCAGCCTCAGTTCCCCATGACTAAGCTGGGGACGTGGCCTGGTTGGTGTCTAGGCTGAGGTTGCCACTCTATTCACCTCTCTAGGCCATCTTAGGTGTGCGACTTTCAAAGGCTACCCCTTTCTTTCTTGATCCAGCCAGTAAGTCTGTTATTTTTCAACAGAACAACTTGTAATGCAGATGTATCAGATATTGTATTTAGACAAACTGTGTAACATTAACAGGGTTACTTACAATTATCTACTTTTATTTATTTATGCAAAACCTTTATCCCAAAAGGAAAAAAACTGTTGCTGCAACTGTTTGTGTAACTCTAATGTGAGCTGCAGCTTGGCTTTAATTTGTTAGTGTATCTAAATCCGCTAGTACATCTAACACTCCTCTCCTCCCAGATTAACAATTATGCTGTCCAAAGGTGCTCGTTCATCCAGAGTGGGGGCATTGTAATACAGGAGGTGTGTTACTGATCAGGTGAAAACAGAGAGAAAAAAAGCCTAAAAAAAAAAAAAGAAAACAACTGCAAGTACCACATCTGAGGATTGGTAAGCTGCAATATATTACATTTTTGGCTTTGGGTTTAATACCAATTTAACATGGTATGTTTTAAAACAGATTTCAATGTATTAGAATAAAGAATACAAATCATTGTAAAAACACTTTGAGATAAGTTATCCAAAATTACATCATCTGGCTTCTCTGTATACCATTTTAAAAGAATCAGCCATTGATGGATTGCTGCAGAGGTTCAATTCAGTACCATATGCTGTAGTCACACAACCCCAGGTGTAGATTTGCTTTGCAAAACACTCATGAGCGTGAGTATGAGCATGACACAGGGAGGTAATATTCTGTTAATCAGACTCTGCACAGAAAAATGGAAAGACGATTGTGTCACTAGAGGGTTCTACCTCTGGTGCTTCTTTTGAGCTGTGCTGGTACTGAAATAGTAGAATACCCACCATTTTATTATGGTATCACCCAGAGGCATAACTAGAACCTTCAGGGCCCCGGTGCAAGAAATTATGAAAGGCCCCTTACCCCTGGCCAGTGCCCTTCCCTCTTCCCACTAATCCTGGGGGCCTTTACTCCTATCGCTGGTTCCTTTATTACGGTACCGCAACAGGGCTCTTTCACAAGTTCTGCAGCGAGCCCCCTTTCTGCCATCTTCGGGCCTCCTCATGGTGGTGAAATGTCAGGGCCCAGTCACAATTCCAACCTTTGCAATCCCTCACTGGTGTCAGTAGTTTTTAATTTTAATTTTAATGTTATTTTTTTTTTTACCATTTCATTTTATTTCTTTTACAATTTTATTTTTACATTTTATTACAATATTTTAGGAGCTCTGTTGGGGGTCTAAACAAACCTCAACTCTCAATTTCCATCTGTGTGGCCTCAGCTGTACAGAATGAATGGACAGGAATAGCTGTGCATCGAGCCTCCCATTCATTCAGAAATGGAAGTATAGTAAAAACAGTTTACTATGCTTCAGTTATGAATGCACCAATTGGCACCAATCATTGACTCTGTTCATTCAGAAAAGGAAGGAGCTGATAAATTACAAATTTACCAACCCATTCTCACCTCTCTATCATGACACGTCTTCTACAGAAGCTGGCAGGAGAGAGGAGTGGGGAAGACAGCAGCTTTGTGGGAGGGACCAGGGAAGCACACAGGGACCCTGGGAACAGTAGAAGACAAGTAAACTGGATAGAGGAAAATGGAGGAGATTGGGTCCTCTAAATGCCACCCCCTCCATACCTCCTTTTCGGGTGTACAAGGGAGGCACACGGGCCCCCTGGACCATGGGACCCGGTTGCAATTGCAATCCCTGCAGCCCCAATTATTACACCCCTGGTATCACCACTTCCGCCTATATGAACTGGTACACATGTCTGGACTGAAATTTTGTATGTGATATGTTAGTGGATTGTAAAGTCAAATATATTTCTATTAAAATATGAAATATGTCCTACTTACCTACTCTGTGTTATGGTTTTGCACAAAGCAGCCCTGATCCTCCTCTTCTGGGGTCTCCTGCTGGCTTTCTGGGCTCCTCCTCTTTTCCATGTGCCACCATAGGAAGCCACTTCCTATGATGGCACATGTGAGGGCTCAATCCTGAGCCACTGTCTGTGCATCCACTGACACGCACAGTGCAGCTTGACCCCACCCCCTCTCCCTTTTCACTGAATTTGGTTGATAGCATTAGGAGCCGATGGCTCCCACTGCTCTCACTGAGTCCAGTGAGGAAGGAGAGAAAGTGCAGCGCTTGATCAAGATCAGCTCAGGTAAGTATTTGGAGGGACTGGGGAGTAGGGATGGGCGAACGGTTCGGCCCGAGCATAAGTTTGAACTTTCGTTGTTCGGTGAACAGCTGAACAAACGGGACGTCGACCGTTTGTTTGGCCCCCCAAACGGACTACAATGCATTATGGTGCTGAACAGTGCATTGCAAGCCTTAATTGGCTGAAGCAGTGAAAGCTTCATACAATCAGGGCATAGAGCACTGTCAGAGTCATGATTGGACACTGTCATAATTATTTTATCCAATCATGGCTCATTCCCGCCCCACAATATAAAAGTATTCTTTCAATGGCAGCCATTTTCAGTGTGATTTCAATGTGGAGAGAGACAGAACAGGGCTATGTTCAATGCTATTAGTTATTTAGTGTGCTATACTGTGTTATTGTGCTTCAATTGTCAGTGTAGAATATATAAGTGTCAGTTTAGGGATAGTGTGAGTGTAGTGAGGAGGACCATCATTCAGCTTTGCATAGTGTGCAGCTAGAGTAAGGACAGCTCAGATAGTTTCACTGTAGTTTATAAAGTGAGACAGTGACATTCATACATACATTAGTATATATGTAGAGTAGGGACAGCTCAGTTTTAGTGTAGTGTAGTGAGACCGTGTCACTAATCTTTACATTAGTGTACAGCTAGAGTAGGGGCAGTTCAAATAGCGTCAGTGTAGTGACGGTTGAACACCGTATATTTGATTGTGTTACTGCAAGTTTAACTCCATTTACTTATGTGTGCGTTACTGACAGTTTAACGGCATTTAATTCTGTGTGCATTACTGCCAGTTTAACGCCATATAGTTTTGTGTGCGTTACTGCCAGTTTAATGCCATATAGTTTTGTGCGTTACTGCGAGTTTGATGCCATTTACTTCTGTGTGCATTACTGCCAGTTTAACTCCATATAGTTTTATGCGTTGCTGCCGGTTTAATGCCATTTACTTCTTTTTTTTTTCCAATAAGAGTTTTATTAGAAATAACAGGTTACAAAAGTGGTACAGAGTAATGAAATGTCGCCATTAGATAGCGTCTTGCATCCGGACATTATACATTAGGATCCAACAATAACTGAACATAATGATACAGTAGGCGTATAGGATCAAACAAGATTTTAAGAGAGAGAAGTGGTATACTTATGGCCGACTAACAAAATAACAAATATATCACCTATTACCTGAACGTCTCGCAGTCGCCTGAACTCACATCCTCAGAACGCGAGCCGTCCGAGTAGATCAGATTCAGATTCATATACATTAAAGAAGTTAGAGTTAATCTCTTGCTAGATGTTTAATTAGGGTGTTAATATGTAGGAGTGGAATGGGCCTGTAATGTCCTCGATCAAACCAAGAGAACATCGGTCTATCCCACTTCTTGAGGTCAGCCATGATTGATTTAAGGATGTGTAGATGGTTATTTGGGAATAAGTCAGAAAGGTGTGACATCAGCTGTATACATAAATACGTGATTGCATGGGGTTGCCATTTAAAAGGGAAGTTTGTGCTACATTGGGTTACCTCCTCATCTGAAAGTGTTATGTTTAGCGCATGAGATTTAGTAAAATTTATTTTAAGATTAGATATTTGTTGAAAGAAATCAAATTCCTTTAGCAAACTTGGTATGGTGATTAGTGGATTTTGAAGGAAAAGAAGGATATCATCGGCAAATGCCGCAAGTTTGTATGTGCGGTCAATTATTGATATCGGGGTTAGCTCTAAGGCAGCACAGGAGTGGTTCCAGGGTGAGGATAAAAAGCATCGGGGAAAGGGGACAACCCTGTCTGGTCCCATTGTGGATGGAGAAGGCATTTGACAGATGGCCATTTACTTTGATTCTGGCTGTTGGCGTTGTGTAGAGGGACATAATAAACTGGAGGGATCGACTACCGATTCCCAGGTGTTCGAGGACCGCTTCCAGGTAGTCCCAAGCCAATCTGTCGAATGCCTTCTCCGCATCCAATGAGAGAAGGAAACCTTTCTGTCATGTCTCAGTTAACCAGTGGTGTATGTTGATGGCATTGATTGTATTGTCCCTGGCCTCCCTGCCGGGGACAAAGCCTACTTGATCATTATCAATCAACAGGGGCAGAAGTGGTAGGAGGCGGTTGGCCAGTATTTTAGCGAACATTTTTATATCCACGTTCAGGAGGGATATAGGTCGGTAGTTCGCAACTGCTGTCGCGTCCTTGCCTTCTTTGGGGACTACACCTATATGGGCCTCTAGTAGTCTGTGTCGCTGAGGTGCGTGAGGGTGTAGAGTATTAAAGGTTCTCAGGAATGGTGATGCGAGAATATTAGAAAACGTTTTGAAGTAGGCTGCTGTAAACCCATCTGGGCCCGGGCTTTTCCCTGCTTTAAGCTGTTTCACCGCTAGTCTGAATTCGTCTTCTGAAATGGGTTTGTCGAGCTGTTTCGTGTTTTGTTCAGGGATAGGTTTTGGGCCGTATGTTCGGAGGAAGTTTTGGATGAGGGTTGCGCGCGGTTGTTTTGTGCCATTGTTGTTCGGTGGGGAAGGGAGGTTGTATAACCTTTTGTAGAACTGCTCAAACAAGCCAGCAATATCCTCATTTGTAGATACACTGCGGCCTTGTGCGTCTTTAAGTGAGTATACGCTGGTATAGGCCTTTCGGGCATTAAGGGCTCTTGCTAAAAGCCTCCCACTCTTGTTCCCGTGTTCGTAGTAAAGCTTTTGGGAAAGGGTAAATTTGCGGCAAGTTTTTCGATTAAGTTCCTCTAGTAGGAGTTGTCTGGTTTGGATGAGCTCTAGATAGGTGCTTTGGGCCTGGGACTGTTTATGTGTGCATTCTAGGGTTCTGACCTGATTTGATAGGTCATCAATGGTGGCTTGGCGAGCTTTTTTAAGGGCTGTTTTAAGGGCTATGCATTTGCTCCTTATGACACACTTGTGGGCTTCCCACTGAGTGAGCGGAGTCGCCTTAGGTGTGTCATTATGTAGGAAGAAATATTTTAACTCTTTCTCAATTTCTTTTATGTCATGTTCTGATGTAAGAAGAGAGCAATCTAGACGCCATATCTTAGAAAAGGGAATTTTTTCCGGAAGGGTCAAGGTCATCGTTATGCGGTGGTGATCAGAGAGTACCATTGTTTCAATGCACATGTTCAAGAGATAGGACAAATCCTTTTGGGACACAAACAGATAATCTATTCTACTGTACCTATTTTGAGGGGCAGAAAAAAAGGTAAAGTCTCTCTCACTGGGGTGTTGTGCTCTCCATGCATCATGTAAGCAGAGGTGTTGGAGTTGGATCTTAATCTACCGTGGTGCTCTGTAGGGCAGGACTGAAGAGCCGCTCGAGGTGTCTATGAGAGGATTCAGAGCTAGATTGAAGTCACCACCTAATATAGTTAGGCCGGATTGGAATCCTGTAAGCAACTCAGTAATTGCCCTAAAGAAGGTGACCTGAGCTGTGTTAGGGCTATAAACATTCACTAAAGTTAACGGCCTTCCCAGGATTGTGCCTTCCAACATAAGGTAGCGGCCTTCCTCATCCTCGATTGAATCCGTAAGCTGCCAGTGGAGATGGCTTTGCAATAAGCGTAGTGACCCCTTTGGTTTTGGTTAGGTCATTGGTGGCTTGGTAAAGTGTAGGGAAACGTCTGGAGACCAGCTTGAGTATGGAAGAAGATTTGAAGTGCGTTTCCTGAAGAAACACAATGTCAGCTTTAAGTTTATGCATTAAGGAGAGTATTTGACTACGCTTTTCTGGGATATTTAATCCCTTTACATTGAGGGATACTATTTTAAGCTTAGCATTTTCATTGGTGTTGGTTCTGGTCGGTTGGCTCATTGTGTTTAGGAGGGTGTGTTGGTCAGACTGCCGGGATGAAGGGCTTAGGTTATTAGGAGACTCTCAGTCTTGGGTGTACCAAGGGTATGGCTAGGTCGCTGTAGGGATCGGGCCAGCAAAAAAAAATAAATAAAATAAAGGGGGGGGGGGAGAGTAGTACGGGATGAGCAAGGGTGGAGAGGTAAGATAAGGGGTGAGAGGATGAAAGGAGTAGGGCTATGGGGGGAAAGCGGGTACGAGAATTACCAGTGGTAGGGAAATGCCTGTTTCCCTACCCTAGTATGGAACCAAAATTCCGGGTGTGGGTGACGGAGACAAGGGTCTCCCTCTTGTGGAGGCAGGGGTCTGGTGTCCGAGCATAACGTCCTCAGGATACCCGCGTGTGTGTGGAATTTAGTAAGTTGAATTTGGGGAGTTGCTTGAGATAAGGCGTAGTAGGTGTTGAAATGTTTGTGTAAATGGGGGGGGGGCTAAGGACAGGTGTCGTTTTATCTTCATGTTGTCTTGAATGCTACACGTTCTCTGTGGATGCGAGTTTCAGGCGGCTGCGATCAGTTCACAAACCAGATGTTTGTAGAGAATAGGGCTGAATTCGCCTAGAAACCAAGATAAAAATATGAGTACACACAAGAACAGTTTGTTTCAACACATAACTAAGTTAACATTGCATAGGCATTGGAGAGATCTCGAATTTCAGAGTCTACCCTGTGCCTAACTGGAATAGCTGGGCATTTTGCCTTCAAGTTTAGAATACACCCGCACACTCCTACCAAGGGGCTAAGGATTTAACTATATCAGGGACAGTTAATCAAGGGAGAATACCACACAGGCTTCTAGTATGTGCATACAGACCAATTTAGTGTGGTACCGGTGTCTTAACTACCCAGTGTGTGTTGGGAAGTTGTTTCCCTATTTAGGTGGTATAGTATAATATTGCGAACGGGGGGTTGTAAGTGAGCCTACCCGCACTAGCTACCATTCACTTCTTGTGCCTTCCTCACCTTGCCCTCAGGGGGGGGATCTAGACTTGGGCTCCGGGTTTAGAGAGAAGTATCTTGTTTTTGGAGATATAGTGGACATTCCAACCTCAGGAAACTATTTCAGTCTGACTCAATCAGGTGTGAGGCCCCCCAAGGCTGTGTCAGACATGTTGTCTCTAAGTTCTGCTCTATTACCAGTCCCTCTTTCTGCCCTTTCCCCTATCGTTGTTCCACATAGTTCCCTTCTGCTTTAGGCCTACTCTACAGTTCTCCCAAGTTCTTATCTTCTCGTCTTTGCTCTCATCCTTCTTGTATCCAACCCTCCCTACTATACACTTCATCTCCTAGGGGACGTTCTGGGGATGAAAGTAAAGGTAGATTACAGCTATGCACGTTTTAAATGCAAGTGGAATGAGCTATATCTCTCTCCCCTTACGGGGCAATAGGCATTCTTTCAGTCTTTTAGATG
The DNA here is from genome assembly GCA_018402905.1 of Glandirana rugosa. Classification (NCBI taxonomy): domain Eukaryota; kingdom Metazoa; phylum Chordata; class Amphibia; order Anura; family Ranidae; genus Glandirana; species Glandirana rugosa. The sequence continues at coordinate 142,600 of BLSH010304365.1, read as the reverse complement.
CAGGCTAGAGGGCTGAGGGGTTGCCTCCACACTCCAAAAGATTATGACTCTAGCTAGCCTTCTGCAGAGTGCATTGGCATAGCCCCTCAGTCCATCACATATAGTCCGCATACAGTTTTTACTGCGCGAGCACAAAGCCCACAAAGAAAGAGAAAAAAAAAAAAGGGGGGGGCACATGTCAAATTTCCACCTGAGCCTCTCGTTCAAAGTTTGGCTGAATCAGCTGGTTAGAAGGGGAGCATGCCTGGGCTAAGGCATGATGCAGTAAGAGGATAGTCACCAACATGCAAAAGGGCAGGAGGGGGGAAGAGGCAGGTCAGCAGCGATCCCCTCTTTAGGGGTTTTGTTTTGTGGTTCAGAAGTCTCAGGGCGGATAGGAGAGCAAAGATCAGTATCAAAACAGGACATTTCTTCGTTCTCCTCTATGGCTTCATGAGGCTGAGACGGGGTGAAATGCTTTAGCCTCTATCTGCTGTTTGAGGTTCAGGTGTGTGAGCACATTGTTCCGAGTCTCTTTGGAGGTGTTTCATCTCCTGGCAGGTGCTTACTCTCCTAAGAATGGGCCACAGGGAGGAAGGTCAAGAGGCCATGAAACATTTCCGGGTTTGGGATGCGAGTAAGGGAAGGGGAGGGGATGATACAGGGGGTGCAGGTAGGCTTACTCTACATATCGAAAGGGCACATAGGTAGGGGCGCTGGGTGAATCACAGATGCCAGGGTGTTAAAGGGTTTGAGGAGAGATTACACAGGGCCTTCTTGTCTTGACCTTCTGTGGGCCGGTGAAGCTGTTGGGCTAGAGGGCCCTCCATGATTCTGAGGTGATCGCTGGGGTCTTGGGGAGGTCGACCGCCACCTGCGAATGTGGAAATCATCTCTCACCAGTATAGTGTCCATGGAGGTAGTTCTTCTTAGGGAGGGCACGCGTTGGTCGCCATACCAGTCTGGAACGTTTACAACTGGAATACTTAGGCCTCACAGAAGGTTCTCCATTCCTCATGCCCATGCAGATTGGCCCTACAGCCCTGGGATGATGCCGTTAGGCAGAAGGGAAACTTCCACCTATACTGTATAACTTTGGTGCGGAGCGTGTCCAATAGGGGGCGAAGAATTCTTCTACTTTGGAGCGTTATTGGTGAGAGATCTTGAAATATTTTGATTTCTGTACCATGGAATAGGACCTCTCGTCTATCTATGGCTCTCTTCAGGATGTCCTCCTTTAGTTTAAAGTTCACCAGGGAACAGATAACATCTCTGGGGGGGGGGTCAGTGTCTCTACCCCTGGGTCTGAGTGCCCTGTGGAGGCGTTCACAATCAATAGGGGCTTCAGGTGGCCTGCCCAGGATATCATTGAAAATTGCAATGGTTGTATGTGCGATCTGGTTGGGTTCAATTGATTCAGGGATACCTCTCACTCGCAAGTTGTGACGGCGCCCCCTGTTGTCCAGGTCCTCTAGGTGTCTGTGAACGTCTCTGAGTATAACTGAATGAGTCTTTGAGGCCTGTTCTAGGTGTTCTATGGCGGCGTCATGGCGGCGGGTTACTTCTTCCACAGCTTTCATCCTGGTAGTGATTTCTTGTATGTCTCGGCGTAAGTCAGCGATCGCCGCGGTAAGGGTGTTTTTAATGTCCATTGCCATAGCCCTCAGATCGTTAAGGCAGAGCTGGCGGTCTTCCTGTGTATCTACTTGAGAAAGCTGGGTGTTGGAGGCAATTTGGCTGGCTGTGTGTGCTGCAGGCGGAGGCCTGAGACATAGCCTCGGCCTGTCGCGGCTGGGTGCGGAGGAGTTCTGGTATGGTTTGGCTCAGTTGTGCCGCTGGGCCCCTGGGAGAACGCGAGCGGGACCGGGGCTGCTTGTCCTTGCCCATGGTCTGAGTGTGGTAGCTAGGCTTTTTCCCCTGATAGGCCGATTGCTTTCCGGGCACACGCGGGCATAGCAAAGTTAAGGGGCCATCTCAACCTTGTTCTAGACCACAAGTACAGATAAATGTGACCCTAGCATGTTCAGGGAGCTGGAAAGGGTTGTTTTGGGTGTACCAAGATGGCCGCCATTTAGTAGGCCTCCTAGCTTCCAGACGGTTGTGGTCACTGTGGACTGTTCCTTACCCCCCAATTCACTGTGGGGGGGGGGGGCGGTCAAACGGGTCAGAGTCCGTTCAGTGCTGTGGACAGAGACCCCAAGTCGATGTAGGCTGCAAAAGTGCAGGCTGTGAGTCCAAAGATGGCATCCGCGCTAGGCCACAATTGAAGCCGCGGGCTCGATTTATGGCGCCCACTCCGGAGTGCGCTTTCAGGGGTCCGGGTGATAGATGGAACCCCCAGGGGCCTTCCTTGGGTAGGTGGCTAGGTGGATGGCCTGTCTATAGTCCGGATGGCCTGTGGTTTAGGTGGATTAGTGCACGGCGGCAGCATGTGCTGAGGCCTAGTGTCGCTGAGCGACCTGCTGCTCAATTTTTGTCTCGGGCCGTAGCAGGGAGTGTGGTGAGCAGTGCCAGGTATTGGGTGTTTCTCACCAGTGCCCATGGAGTCCGGATTCTGTCAGATTAGGGTGGATGGATCCGGAGCTCTCCAAGCACACGTCCTCTCTCAGATCACTTCAGGCCACGCCCCCAAAGCCATTTACTTCTGTGTGCGTTACTGCCAGTTTAACGCCATATAGTTCTGTGTGCGTTACTGCAAGTTTAACGCCATATAGTTCTGTCACAGTAAGTTTGACGCATTATATTGCAGTATATTGTAGTGTATCCATGGAGTGTGTTTGTGTAGTGTGAGTATTCAAATTAAGTGCACCAAATACCACTTTACATTGATTAAAGTGCATCTACGTACAGATTTCCACTTCTTCTTTACATTTGCTAATAAGCACTGCCCCCTCCCTCCCAATAATGTCTGGGAGGACAACAAGGAGAGGCAGACGTTCCCTTGGCACTGTAAGGGGGCCAGCAAAAAATGTGTCAACAGGCAAAGGTGAGTACTCAAGCAGGGCATCATTTCCTCTGTTTAGTGAGTTTGCCTGTGCTATCCAGCCACAGCATGCAGAGGAGGTGGTGGACTGGCTTACTAAACCTTCCTTATCCTCCTCATCCTCTGTCACGCAAGCAGAGGCAAGTGTGCAGTCCCCTGCAGTTGCCAGAGTGGATAAACCAGGCTCCTTATCCACATCTATTTCTGCCATAGCCCCAACATCAGCCATGGAGGAGTCAGCTGAGTTATTTGACCACAGTGATAGCCACTTGCTCCTTGATGATTGCCAAGTTGTCTCCAGTGGTAATGATGATGATGAAGATGGAGAAGATGGAGATGATGATGATGATGAGGTCACTGATGCCACTTGGGTGCCAGATAGACCAGAGGAGGAAACTGAAGGTGAGGTGGCACAATCCCAATGAGGCCGACATCAAGAAAGAGTAGAGAGCAACCACCCTATTCCGTCACATTCTGCAGCTGTTATCTCCCGGCCCACTTCCCAAAGCTCAGCTGTCTGGGCCTTTTTCAGCACATCTGCAGCAGATCGCACTGTTGCTATCTGTAAATTGTGTCTCGGGCACATCAAACGTGGCAAATACACCAGCTATTTGGTTACCACATGCTTAACAAGGCATTTAACATCCAACCCATTGGCAAGAGCACCTAAAAGCCACACAAAAGGGGCATACATCTGTCCCTCCTCCTCCTCCTCCTTACCCACTTCAGTCTGCCCTTGCTATAGTCATTACCTCTCAGCAGCCTCCACTGGCAGAAATGATGGTCTAGCACAGGGTGTCCCAGGTCCTAGCAGCACATCTGCCAGCAGCACACCACCAGCTGTAGACTGTAGGCAGCAAATTTATCTGCCCATCTGCTGCAATGGAAAAAAAACAGTCACCCACATGCTCAGAGTCTAAAGGCAATCTTGTCAAAGCTGTTGGCTCTCCAACTTCTGCATTTCAGCCTGGTGGATTTTGCCTCCTTCCATGAATTCGCACAATGTGCTGTACCACAATGGCAGGTTCCCAGTCGCTACTACTTTTCACGTAAGGCCGTTCCATCTCTCTATCATCACATGGAAGGGAATGCTCTGGCATCGTTGGGCAAGGCAGTCAGCCGTAAAATCCACCTTACTGCTGACACGTGATCCAGCAAGCATGGGCAGGGACAATATAGTTTGTTCACAGCACACTGGGTACAGGGCTCGGTGCTGCAGCTTGTTGTGTCCCCATGTCTATATACAGCTGGTGGTGATGATAGACAGACCTGTGAGCTCTACCCCCTCCTCCTCCTCCACCACCATGCCCTCCTCTGCAGAATTGTCCTATGAACATCAGGTACCCCCTAAGCATTTAAAGGGCTATTCCATGAGTCAGGCTAAAAGATACCAGCCCAAAAAGTCAGCCTGTAGTTATGGTATACCACTTTAAACCGGCAAACTAAATGTATGTTAGCTGGTCTTAAAGTGCTTTTTTAAAGCATAATTCCAGCTTAATCCTTACTAGCCTTAAAAATGCCCCTTACCCTCCTAACGCCAATGTTTAACCTAGGCCACTCCAATCTGGTCATGTTATCTCACCAGTGTGAGCCAGTGGTGTATGCAGGGGAGAGGCGGGAGCACCAATAACAGCTGGGACATGTGAACCTATGGGTGACATCACCATTCCAGGTTTTACCAGCCTTTGTCAAGTGCTGTATCCTCTGCAGCCGCTGCTGGCTGACAGAGGAAAGATCTCATGACCAGGTCGGGGCAAGCTAAAGGTAAAGTATTACTTTTTTTTTTTTTACACAGTGACCCTTGTTTAAATATATTTTGTTATATGTTTTCTTTATGCCATTCTTTTTATTGGGGCCTTGCTAGTTAATATCTTAAAAAAAAAGTAATTAAAAGAATGTGGAAAAAAAAAAGGATGCTGCACACCAGTGATCTTTGATCTCTTCCATGCTGCTTGGGTAGATCTCCACTTCTCAAAGGTTGCCTACTCCTGCTCTATAGGGTTACGATAGGAAGGCACCACCGACACCCAAAGCCCAATTTTTCCGAACCCGTTACTTCTATCCAAAGTCAAAGTGACTCCAGAATTTATCCAAAAAATCTCTAATCTTGTTCCCAATGCACTACATTGTGGCCTCATCATACACACCGGCTCTCTAGCTGTTGCTGTGCAAAATAAAGGCAGCTTGCAGGGGAATTTACATTTTTTTTGGCTTTATAAATGCAATTATTGCTGCAGCAGATTCTAGACATGGTACAGATCTGCCACTTTACAGGTAGACTAAGGGGAGCCTCCAGGCACTATATTGGAAGAAAAATCACTGCTCATTTAAAAATTAAGTTTTTTACAAAATTTTCTTCATTGGTACATGTCCCCCAAGACAGAAGCCAGACCACTATAACCATCGTATGCCCAATTACTTGCATATAGGCCTTCAAAATAGGCACTTTAGATTTTTGACATTCGGGTCCGTACTTTTGCGATGTTTGAAAGTTCTGGTGCAAACCGAATAGGGGTCCGTTCGGCCCATTCCTACTGAGGAGGGTAATAACAATAGAAGGTTTTATACCTTAATGCAGATAATGCATTAAGGTTAAAAAAAATACCTTCAGTCTTTACAACCACTTTAAGAAAGATGGCTGCTGAACATTAATGTTAATAAACTAAGGCATACCAATAATGGGTAAGGATTGTTAAAGGTTAAAAAAATTAGGATAACATCTACCTTATGTTTGTTACAAGTTCACATATCATAACTAGAGTTGAGCGAACCCGGACTGTAAAGTGCGGTTCCATACCGGACTTTGGGGTGTCCGTGCCCCGAACCCGGACATTTGAAAAAAACTCTGGGTTCGGGTTCGGTATTCGGGTATTTTGCGCACCTTTTCTATAGCTGCAGGGCCGCCGATCAACAACTGTTTTACTTGTTTGCCCTTAGAAGCCATCACAGCCATGCCTACTAATGGCATGGTTGTGATTGGCCAGTTCATCATGTGACCCAGACTAATTTTGGCGCCTGTTGAATAGCTGCAGGGCAGCCAATCAACAAGCGTTTCACTCGTTTGCCCTTAGAAGCCATCACAGCCATGCCTACTAATGGTATGGCTGTGATAGGCTAGTTCATCATGTAACCCAGCCTCTATATGATCTGGAGTCACGTATGCCGTGTGTCACATCGTCTCAGGCTAGTGCAGGGAGAGCATGCTGCCGGCGCTGTGAGGGACAGATTACCGATCTAATATGATCTCATCCTGCATTACAGACAGATTCCTGGCGGTGCTGTGAGGGGAAAGCTTAGCGTTCTAAAACCATCTGATACTGGACTAGGTAGAGTTTACTAGTGCTGTGAGGGATAGATTACCAATCTAATATCATCTCATCCTGTATTACAGAAAGGTTCCTGGCGGTGCTGTAAGGGGAAAGCTTAGCGTTCTAAAACCATCTGATACTGGACTAGGTACAGTTTACTGGTGCTGTGAGGGACAGATTATTGTTCTAAAATCATCTCATCCTGTATTACAGAAAGGTTCCTAGCGGTGCTGTAAGGGAAAAGCTTAGCGTTCTAAAACCATCTGATACTGGATTAGGTACAGTTTACTGGTGCTGTGAGGGACAGATTATTGTTCTAAAATCATCTCCTAGTGCTTTAGGGAGAGGTTCCTGCTGGTGTAATGGATGTAATTAATGGTCATAGTAAAATGCCTATTTCAACTGTGTCACATACATGCTTTATACACATTTGTTTTCAATATTTTTATTAGAGTATACAATTGGAACAGAGCGATCACAGAATACAGTGACATTCAGGTACAATGCTTAAGGTAAAGGTACATGACTTGAAGTTTTATGAGAATACAGACCAAAAAGTGGAACAATTTTCATGATCCTAGGTGGGAGGGAAACCCCCAGGAGGGCCTCCCCCTATGACAAACTTTCTGGATCACCCTAGCCCCTCTCGCCCCCCTATTGGGATCAAACTGTGGCAAGAGAGGTCAGGGCATCCCTAACCTGTAGACAGCAGTTCTAGGGATTTAAACTGATATCAAAACGGAATGTTCCTTAAGCATGGGAAGCTTGGTTGAGTAAAAATAAACTTGACTTAAGACAATTAGGTAACGTCAGTCTCTTGAAGCACCCAAGATATTCTAGGGATGTAGAGTGCTGTGATCAAATAGTAAAGAATGGAAGAAAGACAGTAAGAG
>BLSH010304365.1:103227-130710 GCA_018402905.1 Glandirana rugosa | reverse complement strand
TATAGACAGGGACCAGATTAAAGTTATGTTACACACATGTGTGCTCTCTTTAGCGTCTGTGATTGTGCTCACAAGTCTCGGTTCTATAAAGACGAAATAAACAAGGAGAACAATTCGAATATTTCTCAAACGATTCGTAATGTCCTTTACAGACTATCTGCATCGTGTTTACTTGTAATTCGTTTTCTTGTATATTCAAGTACTAACCTACATAGATACACTCATATTCAAAGAAGGTCCTGTACTATTAGAAGACAGAACCCACGTCGAAGCAGGACCTCCGCGGTAGAATCTTTAGTAGACAAAGAAGGGAATAACACAAGGGATGGAGAAAAGTCCGCTGTGAACTGCTTGTGGGCTGCCGAGGATTCGTCCTGGCGCGGAGCTCCCGGCTTACGCGGCCATCTTGGAGCTGCCGCACATGCGCACTGCTTTATACACATTTATGCAATTAGCCTTTTATATACATATATTCCTTACTCAGACATGCTCGTCAGGTTGATTACTTTTATACTTTCTTGGTTTGCTACTAACAAACAATAAGGGAAGAAACAGATGATTTCTAAGATGGCGCCTCCAGGACGAAGCTGCACCCAAGACAGAAGATTATCATGTCCTGGAAGAAACTTATACTCACATAGATACATCCAATCATGAACTTATATGTTCTTTTGCTTAATGTTCATTTGTGCTACGTCTATCAGACATTTCCTGTAATGCTTAGCAAACTCTTTATAAGCTTAACAAGAGGAACAAATAAAGCAGAAATATCTTGGCTCTGAACACTCGTGTTAGTGTCTGCGATTTCTCTCGTGTGTACACACATTGTATTGAAATTAGACCAGGGACAGATATAATTCTGACGGTACTGATCCGTGTCCAAAACATTTGGTGTCCAACGTGGGGCCTCGGTTTCTGAATCAAAGCAACCGGTCGAGAGGAAGCTGGGACCAATCAAATAATACGGACAGGGGGCAGAGCTGATCAACTCTGAAATACGGTAAGACATATTATTTTTTATATCTTGCCTGTATATACCCTCCTCTCTGTGGTTTGGTTTATCTCTGTGTCCGTATCGGCTGCTTGCAGTCAACAAAGACAGGTAACTTGCCCAAGTCCGTTTAAGAACCTGTATAAGTTTATATCTGTCGCCTGTTTCATGTTATATGTGCTGGCTTGTGATAGGGTGACAAGCTAATCAGAAAAGGAAAAAGAGTAACAGACGAAGTAACTGACTGGCGTGGATTGGATAAATAGACTCCCCTCGAGAGGTGACGTTAGTGTACGGTGTTACACGGGTGCCCGAGGGGAGGGGAGACGCCAGGGACCACGCTTGGCGTGGGGAACTGCGTTCGATGTGGGGAAAACGCACCCTTGCGGAGTGCGGGGATCCTGTGATATTCTGACTCTTGGCCCTCCCTGTACGAGCCAGTGATGTAGTGATGTCATGTCCAGAATGTGTATGTGGTTTGTTACTGGGTATTAGCGAAGGAGGTTGGGGGTTGGTCAACATAATTGTACCAGGATATAAAGAAGAGCTTCTTGGTCTGAAACCTTTATTAGCAGATACTCCAGACGTACTATATGATGTTTGCATATGACATCTGAAACGATACACTGAATTTAATCTATTGTGCTTTGACGAGAGTAATGAGTGCAGCCATGTCTTTTTCCCTCTGTCTGCTAAAAATCCCCCCATCGCTGACAGCCCCCTCCCTTCCTCTTTTCCTCCTCTCTGCTCAGTCTGAGGACTAAAACTCTCCCTCTGACAGACTAGCCACTTCCTCATTTGCTTGTGAGATTGTGAGAGTTAACCCCTGTGTAGCATTATATATTGGAAAGCATTCTAATAGGAAGGGAGAAAGAGACAAGTGACGGTTAAGAGTTGTCGAATCCCGGAGTGTCACATAAATCCTGAGCCCAAATACATAAACTCTCTAATAGCTAATAACGGGACAGAAATTATAGGAACCGAAGGGAGGTTTAGCTTGTGACTTGGTTTCAGACTGGGGGGTATACATGTGTCGTAAGCCAGGAAGTAAGCTGAAGTCCAAGCCACAGCCCGATCATGGTGCTCAGTCCGAGCAATCGCCCCCCCGCCTGACCCTCCCACCAAGCTCAACCCCAAGCTCCACCCCAAGCGGGAGGCCGTCTTGCTCCACCCCAGGCGGGAGGCCATCTTGCTCCACCCCAGGCTAGAGTCCATCTTGGTCCACCCCAGGTTGGAAGCCATCTTGCTACACCCAACCGATGACAACTTCCGGTGATGGCCATCTTGGTACACCCACACCCATGTATCCGGTAATAGATCAAACTGGTGCATATTACAAGGGCCATATCCTCAGCCTGGAAATAATCAGGGGCCTTTATCACAGGTACCGGGGGGAATGCCCACAGCCCAAGGAGCACCTCTGATGTATGTGACATTTACCCCTGGGCAGGCCTCATCTCTTGTGACTAGTCTACCAGATCCTGAAAAGCAGCCCATGCCTTTTTATAGGAGGATTGCACAGATCCAAAAGGCATATTCTTGTGCCTGGCGGGACCTAGTAAGCCTGTGTGAGATTAAAGCAGGAGATGCCTATTGGCCAGTAATGGAAAGATGTTTCAATGTTGCTAGAATTGATGCTGATACCACCTATGACTCAGGGTGTGAATTTGTGATCCAGTTGCAGCAGTGGGCGCGTGATCGCCTAGCAGACCAAGCAACCAACATACAAGACATTACACAAGACAAGACTGAGTCAATTGAGAAATTTCACACTAGAATATCACAGGTGTTTACAAATTTAGGATTCAGTATGCAAAATAAGGCACACACCCAAATGCTGTCCTCCGCATTTGTTTCAGGCCTTAGGGAACCTATCCGGAAAGGCCTGCTTCTATCCCGCTCAGAGTATAGAGTGCTACCTCTTGATACTCTACTGTTGGTAGCAAATGGCATAGAATCTTCGCAGGGAAATAAAAAGATAACCCCTCTCATGATGGCCTCTGACACGCCATACCTGCCACAAAACCCACGTGTCTGTTACAACTGCGGTATGCCCGGTTACTTCAGAAGGGAGTGCCGAAGTCCTCGGGGGTCCACCTACAGACAGCCTGGCCGCGGGAGCAACCCACAAGGAGGGCCTCAACACCATGGACGAAACAGCCAGGAGAACCTATCCGGCCCTGCGCCCAACAATTGGCCTCCTCCTCCTCCTGATCAGATTGATCTCCTCCACTAGGATTTCGGCAAGCCTGTGTTATGCACGCCAACTATGATTGCATCATCTAAAGACGCTGGAGGACTCCTTGCAAAAATAACCCTTCCCATCGAGGGCCGTCCCACCACTTTTCTTTGTGACATAGGTGCTGCCAGAAGCGTGATCAGAGCTGAAGAACTGCCTGATACCTCTTTCCTATCGGATATCGACATAACCTGCGTGGGAGTGGACGGAACGCCCAGGAAAAGCCCTTTAACCCACCCTCGGCAATTTCCCTGACCTACTAGCAAGATTTGTTGTCTCCTCTACGTGTCCTCTAAATTTATTAGGGGCAGATGTCTTGTCTAGGCTCCAAGCTTCTATTTCTTTCCAACCTGATGGTGGTATCAAAGTGACTTCACCGCTGACCCCTGAAGACGCCTCAGCACTGTGCTCCAACCTGCTTTCCCTGGATGTGGAGGACGAGACTGGAATCCCACAAGAAGTTCTAGACCGAATACCCTCATATTTGTGGTCTATGGGGCCGGAGGACTTTGGTCACCTAAAAGTTCCACCTATTATCGTGGAAATGAAGCCAGGGGCCCCTTATCCATGGAAGCCCCAGTATCCCCTTAAGCCTTCCCAATCAGCTGCAATTGCCCTTCAGATATAGGCCCTCCTGAAGAATGGGGCTCTTATATATTGCACAAGCCCTTGCAATACTCCTCTCTTTCCAGTAAAGAAGAAGACTCTGAAGGGGTAACATGTGAAATATTGAATGGTACAAGACCTGCGAGCAGTAAACAAAGCCACTATACTAGAAACACCCATTGTACCGAATCTGCACACTTTGCTGGCTGGAATACCGCCCACAGCAAGGTATTTCACAGTAGTGGACCTGGCGAACGCCTTCTTTAGTGTTCCCCTTGACCCTTGTTGTCAATTCCTTTTTGCCTTTACCCATGAAGGCAGAGGTTACACCTGGACCATAATGCCCCAAGGAGCCCAAAACTCCCCATCTCAATTTGCCAAGGCGATGACATTCATCCTGGACACATGGATCAAGCTCCATCCAGAGGTTGTGCTCCTCCAGTACGTGGATGATCTCTTACTCTGTGCAGACACCCAGGAAGAGGCATCAATTCGCTCCGAGAGCCTCCTTTGCTACTTGGCTGAACAAGGCTGCAAGGCCTCAAAGCAGAAGGTCCAGTGGTGCAAAGGGACAGTGGTTTTCCTTGGTCACTGTATCTCGCAAGGCACGTGACATCTTACCCAAGAACGAGTTGCTGCAATCAAGGCCATCCCAGTGCCAGTGGGTCAGAGATCCCTCCATGCCTTCTTGGGGCTAATCTCCTACTGTCGTTCCTGGATTCCAGAGGCATCCCTACTGATGCAACCCCTGTACGATGCCTTGAAAACCGACCCTTTCGTGCTATCCTCAGAGGCCCTCACCAACTTCAAACTTCTGAAGGAAATTCTACCTATGGCTCCCGCCCTCGGCCTCCCAGAATATGAGAAGCCCTTCAAGCTGTTTGTCTCAGAGAGAGAAGGACATGCCACAGGAGTGTTGGCTCAGACCCATGGCAACAGGGTCAGGCCCATTGGCTATTATTCCTGCCAACTGAATCCAGTGGCTAGGGGGGGACCCTCCTTCCTCAGAGCCGTCTTCGCAGCCCAGGCTCTCCTGGACAAGACCGCGACATTGTGTTGGGTCATCAACTCATCCTCCTGGCTCCTCATGACATAGCGGCCATACTGAATCAAGTGGAACCAAAACACCTGTCGACAGCAAGACATCTCAGACTTCAATGTGCTTTACTCCTTCCGGATAACATCACCCTTCTCAGGTGCAACACTGTCACGTACCTGGTGGATGAGTCTGACTTATGCAGTGGGCAACCTCCCTTACGACCCTGACCCGGGAACCCCTGGTAGAGCAGACAGGAGGCTCGGGAGTGCAGGATGGCACGAGGGTCGGACTGGGTCACTGGTGTAGATAGAAGTCCGTTGGTGCACTCGTGCACGGAGAGAGGGGTCGTACAGGCTGGGTCGTTAACTGGTGGACTGTGCGGTACAAGGGAGCAGGCAGAAGGATGGTCGGTTCAAGCTGGGTCGTTAACAGGCAGGCAGGCAGAAGTGCAGGAGGATCAGGCAGGAGAGTAGTCGTAGGTAATCCAGAGGTTGGTGCAGGCAGAAAATCAGCAGGGTCAGGCTAGCCGGGTCGCAGGAATAGGAAATCAGGATACAGGTTGCTCAGACACACACACTATACGCTGTAGATCAGACAGCACTTGCTATAGGAAGCAGGAAGTTTAAATAGAGCTGCTCATCCCAGAAATAGAGGAAACCACAATCAAATGCAATTAACTCTTAGCACAGTCTTCTAACAAACACTCTCAATCCGTCCACTCTGCTCCCACTTCTCGAGGGGGGGAGACGACCCTCATAATACTCCCCATGATTGCTTTGAAATGATGAAAATGGAGACTGCACACCTACCAACTGTAAGTGAGGTGCCTCTGGAGAATCCTGATCTAACTGTCTAAATGTTGATGGATCAAGGTATGTGGATCAAGTGGGAAGATACCACACTGGAAATGCTGTTACCACCGAGGATACAATCCTCCACGCCTCAGCCCTACCTGCCTCAAAGTCTGCTCAAGAAGCAGAGCTCCGAGCCCTGACTGTGGCATGCCAATTAACAATTTGAAGATGATTTTAAAACACTAATATGGCTTCTCTGCGGCTGATATAAGGGTTTTCCACACAATTTGAAGATGATTTTAAAACACTAATATGGCTTCCCTGCGGCTGATATAGGGGTATTCACACACACTTTGATGATGATTTTAGAACAGTAATCTTTCCCTTAAAGCAACAGCTGGAACCTTTCCCTGTTCAACTTGATGATGATTTTAGAACAGTAATCTTTCCCTTAAAGCAACAGCTGGAACCTTTCCCTGTACAACTTGATGATGATTTTAGAACAGTAATGTTTCCCTTAAAGCAACAGCTGGAACCTTTCCCTGTACAACTTGATGATGATTTTAAAAGAATAATCTTTCCCTTAAAGCAACAGACTCTACCTAGTCCAGTCAGATCGTTCTGTGCAGCAGGATGAGGTGTGCAATCTGTCCCTCAAAGCACCAGTACTAGTATCTCTCCCTAGTCCAAAATCAGATCATTCAGTAATGCAGGATGAGATGTTCTATAATATCTGCAATCTGTCCCTCACAGAGCCAGCAGCATCCCCTCCCTAAACTATCCTGAGAGCATATGACATGCAGCACGGTGACTCCAGCCCCATATAGAGGCTGGGTCACATTGTGCACTGGCCAATCACAGCCATGCCATTAGTAGGCATGGCTGTGATGGCTTCTAGGGAAAACCAGTGAAACACTTGTTGATTGGCTGCCCTTGGCAGCTTTTTAACACGTGTAGTAAAATACCAGAACCCCGAACCCGAACTCAGACTTTTTTTGAAAAGTCTGGGTTTGGGTCCGGGTCCCGGACACCCAAAAGTTTGGTACGGACCCGAACTTTACAGTTTGGGTTCGCTCAACTCTACCCATATCATCCTCAGAGCAGTGGGAAGGTAGAGAGATTAAATGGGATGTTGAAAATGGCCTAGGAGACAGGGATGAGTTGGCCGGACAGTTTACCGATTGCTTTGTTTAGTGTCAGGTACACCCCCAGAGAGAACCATGGTTTATCACCCTATGAGATACTGTTTGGGTCAGCACCTAGGCTAGGGTGTTATTATCCGCAACAATTACAACTTCAATCTGATGTACTGACTGATTATGTGATTGCCGTATCTCATGAATTAACCCGTTTCCATGCAAAAGTGTTTTCTTCCATTCCAGATCCTGAACTAGATACAGGAACACACAAGCTGGTTCTCGGTGACTGGGTCTACATACCGAAATTTGTACAAAAGCACTCCCTTGAACCCAGATATGATGGTCCTTTCCAAGTCCTCCTGGTAACTGCCACATCAGTAAAGGTGGCTGGAAAGAACACCTGGATACACGCTTCCCACTGCAAGAAAGCCCCTGTACCTGAGGAGGTGGACAAGGACAAGTCATGATCCTATATATCCTTTTATATATCCTTTTGGGGATAGCTAAAGCACAACATGCAGCCATTACTGAGAAAAATGGAAAGGTCACTTTCTGGTATAATTCTTCAGATACCCATGTAGCCACGTTTGACTTCCATGCATGTAAGATACTTCCATGTCCTGAACGTGGTAGCAGATTAGAAAAGTATAATACCGGACATGGAGAAGGGTATATTTGTGTCACCAAGGGATCATCGGGAAAGAATTGTGACTATTGGGGAGCGGCAGCTTGGACACAGGGACACTCTGGGGATACCAACCCCAACCGGCTTATGATAGTAAGGATAGCCAAGGAGAGCCCTTGTTGACCCGTCTCACCCTACACAAGCCGGGGCCCAGTATGACACTTGTTCTGATAGGGGAGAGTATGTGTTGGGATGGTGGTTTGGAGGAGGTCATCAGGGTCATAGAGGAACTTTCAGGTTAGAAGACACGTACAACAACGATGAATGGCAGCCGGTCCAAAGGCAGCCCCAACCTAATCCTTTAAAGCCCCATGTACGGACCCTGAGGGACATGGCTACAATAGAGGATCCCACCTTTGAGGAGACAATAGCAGCTGAAACCGGTTTCTCAGAGGTCAATCTCTGGCTAGAATGGATGAGATGCACTGCTAATAAACACAATAGGACCAATTGTTATGTCTGTGGCAGTGCCAGACCACACCTAGGTACAGTCCCGTTAAACATACCTGAAGAAGCAGAGGAGTGTTTCCTAAGCCTCTTCACTAACATTTCTAGTGATTATTCAGCGTGTGAGAAATGGAAGGCAGAATACCCCATCAATACCGGGCCCCCAAGACCTAGAGAAATTATCACGATATACCTCGGGAATTACACCTGTCATGCCCATTATACAGGGAAGGGTAGGAAAGTAGGTACTTTCCCTAAGGGTTACTGTGCTTCCTATAGTCGTGTTCCGGCTTCCCTGGTACAAAACCAAAGCCAATCCGTAGGGGATGTGTACTGGGTGTGTGGAGATATGCAAGTGAGAACCAGATTAGAGGGAGAGTGGAGAGGAGAGTGTGCCCTTGCAAAGGCCATCATGCCTCTGCATATCCTGACAGAAGACAGTGATAACACGCATATCAACTTAACCCCGGGGAGAAGGATGAAACGGGAAGTTCTCCCTGGAAGTCTTGATCTTCATGTGTATATAGATGCTATTGGAGTGCCAAGGGGGGCCCCCGACGAGTACAAGGCTCGGGACCAGGTCAAGGCCGGTTTTGAGCCCCTAATCCCAATAATAACCGTCAATAAAAATGTAGACTGGATAAACTATATATATTATAACCAACAGAGGTTTGCCAACTACACCAAGGATGCACTCCAAGGGATAGCCGAACAATTAGGATTCGCATCCCAAATGACCTTCCAGAAACGGATGGCTCTGAACATGGTGTTGGCAGAAAAAGGAGGAGTCTGTACTATGATAGATAGGACCAGCACCTGTTGTAACTATATCCCAGGCAACACCGGACCAAATGGTAAAGTCACATTAGCCCTCAAGAAATTAGAGAACTAAAGAAAAATTCAGGTATCACAGACCCGTGGGATCAATACTTTAACTGGATGAGTAATGTAATTAATGGTCATAGTAAAATGCCTATTTCAACTGTGTCACATGCATGCTTTATACACATTTATGCTATTAGCCTATTATATACATATATTCCTTACTCAGACATGCTCATCAGATTGATTACTTCTATACTTTCTTGGTTTGCTACTAACAAACAATAAGGGAAGAAACAGATGATTGCGCCTCCAGGAAGAAGCTGCACTAGAGACAGAAGATTATCATATCCTGGAAGAAACATATACTCACATAGATACATCCAATCATGAACTTATATGTTCTTTTGCTTAATGTTCATTTGTGTTACGTCTATCAGACATTTCCTGCAACGCCTAGCAAACTATTTATAAGCTTAAAAAGAACAAATAAAGCAGTGTCAGTGTCTGCGATTTCTCTTGTGTGTACACACATTGTATTGAAATTAGGCCAGGGACAGATATAATTCTGACGGTACTGATCCGTGTCCAAAACACTGGTGCTGTGAGGCACAGATTATTGTTCTAAAATCATCTCCTAGTGCTATAGGGAGAGGTTCCTGTTGGTGCTGTGAGGGACAGATTATTGTTCTAAAATCATCTCCTAGTGCTATAGGGAGAGGTTCCTGCTGGGGCTCAGAGGGACAGATTATTGTTCTAAAATCATCTACTACTGCTATAGGGAGAGGTACCTGCTGGTGCTGTGAGGGACAGATTATTGTTCTAAAATCATCTCTTACTGCCATAAGGAGAGGTTCCTGCTGCTGCTGTGAGGGACAGATTATTATTCTAAAATCACCTCCTAGTGCTATAGGGAGAGGTTACTGCTGGTGCTGTGAGGGACAGATTATTGTTCTAAAATCATCTTCTGGTTCTATAGGGAGAGGTTCCTGCTGGTGCTGTGAAGGACAGATTATTGTTCTAAAATAATCTCCTGGTGCTATAGGGAGAGGTTATTGCTGGTGCTGTGAGGGACAGATTATTGTTCTAAAATCATCTTCTGGTTCTATAGGGAGAGGTTCCTGCTGGTGCTGTAAGGGATAGATTATTGTTCTAAAATATTCTCCTGGTGCTATAGGGAGAGGTTCCTGCTGGGGATCTGAGGGAAAGATTATTGTTCTAAAACCATCTACTACTGCTATAGGGAGAGGTACCTGCTGGTGCTGTGAGGGACAGATTATTGTTCTAAAATCATCTCCTACTGCCATAGGGAGAGGTTCCTGCTGGTGCTGTGAGGGACAGATTATTGTTCTAAAATCATCTCTTACTGCTATAAGGAGAGGTTCCTGCTGTTGCTGTGAGTGACAGATTATTGCTCTAAAATCATCTCCTAGTGCTATAGGGAGAGGTTCCTGCTGGTGCTGTGAGGGACAGATTATTGTTCTAAAATCATCTCCTAGTGCTATAGGGAGAGTTTCCTGCTGGTGCTGTGAGGGACAGATTATCGTTCTAAAATCATCTCCTAGTGCTATAGGGAGAGGTTCCTGCTGTTGCTGTGAGGGACATATTATTGTTCTAAAATCATCTGCTAGTGCTATAGGGAAAGGTTCCTGCTGGTGCTGTGAGGGATAGACTATTGTTCTAAAATAATCTCCTAGTGCTATAGGGAGAGGTTCCTGCTGGTGCTGTGAGGGACAGATTATTGTTCTAAAATCATCTCCTAGTGCTATAGGGAGAGGATCCTGCTGTTGCTGTGAGGGACATATTATTGTTCTAAAATCATCTCCTAGTGCTATAGGGAAAGGTTCCTGCTGGTGCTGCAAGGCACAGATTATTGTTCTAAAATCATCTCCTAGTGCTATAGGGAGAGGTTCCTGCTGGTGCTGTGAGGGACAGATTATTGTTCTAAAATCACCTCCTACTGCTATAGGGATAGGTTCCTGCTGGTGCTGTGAGGGACAGATTATTGTTCTAAAATAATCTCCTACTGCAAAAGGGAGAGGTTCCAGCTGGTGCTGTGAGGGACAGATAATTGTTCTAAAATCATCTCCTACTGCTATAGGGAGAGGTTCCTGCTGGTGGTGTGAGGGACATATTATTGTTCTAAAATCATCTCCTAGTGCTATAGGGAAAAGTTACTGCTAGTGCTGTGAGGGACAGATTATTGTTCTAAAATCATCTCCTACTGCTATAGGGAGAGGTTCCTGCTGGTGCTGTGAGGGACAGAATATTGTTCTAAAATCATCTCCTAGTTCTATAGGGAGAGGTTCCTGCTGGTGGTGTGAGGGACAGATTATTGTTCTAAAATCATCTCCTAGTGCTATAGGGAGAGGTTCCTGCTGTTGCTGAGAGGGACATATTATTGTTCTAAAATCATCTCCTAGTGCTATAGGGAAAGGTTCCTGCTGGTGCTGTGAGGGACAGATTATTATTCTAAAATCATCTGCTAGTGCTAAATGGAGAGTTTCCTGCTGGTGCTGTGAAGGAGAGATTATTGTTCTAAAATCATCTCCTAGTGTTATAGGGAGTGATTCCTGCTGGTGCTGCGAGGGACAGATTATTGTGCTAAAATCATCTCCTAGTGCTATAGGGAGTGATTCTTGCTGGTGCTGTGAACGACATATTATTGTTCTAAAATCATCTCCTACTGCTATAGGGAGAGGTTCCTGCTGGTGCTGTGAGGGACAGAATATTGTTCTAAAATCATCTCCTAGTGTTATAGGGAGTGATTCCTGCTGTTGCTGCGAGGGACAAATTATTGTTCTAAAATCATCTCCTACTGCTATAGGGAGATGTTCCTGCTGATGATGTGAACGACAGATTATTGTTCTAAAATCATCTCCTAGTGCTATAGGGAGAGGTTCCTGCTGGTGCTGTGAGGGACAGATTATTGTTCTAAAATCATCTCCTAGTGCTATAGGGAGAGGTTCCTGCTGGTGCTGTGAGGGACAGATTATTGTTCTAAAATCATCTCCTAGTGCTATAGCGAGATGTTCCTGCTGGTGCTGCCAAGGACAGATTATTGTTCTAAAATCATCTCCTACTGCTATAGGGAGAGGTTCCTGCTGGTGCTGTCAGTTACAGATTATTGTTCTAAAATCATCTCCACTGCTATAGGGAGAGGTTCCTGCTGGTGCTGTGAGGGACAGATTATTGTTCTAAAATCATCTACTAGTGCTATAGTGAGAGGTTCCTGCTGGTGCTATGAGGGACAGATTATTGTTTTAAAATCATCTCATAGTGCTATAGGGAGAGGTTCCTGCTGGTGCTGTGAGGGATAGGACTTTTCTATGTTTCTATGACAGATTATTGTTCTAAAATAATCTACTAGTGCTATAGGGAGAGTTTCCTGCTGGTGCTGTGAGGGACAGATTACTGTACTAAAATCATCCCATACTGATAGAGGGAGATGTTCCTTCAGCTCCTTTAAGGGACAGGCTATTGTTCTAATATCATCACATACTGCTAGAGGGAGAGGTTCCTGCTGGTGCTGTGAGGGAAAGATTATTGTTCTAAAATCATCACATACTGCTAGAGGGAGAAGTTCCTGCTTCTCCTGTGAGGGACAGATTATTGTTCTAAAATCATCTCCTAGTGCTATAGGGAGAGGTTCCTGCTGGTGCTGTGAGCGACAGATTAATGTTCTAAAATCATCACATACTGCTAGAGGGAGAGGTTCCTGCTGCTCCTGCGAGGGACAGATTATTGTTCTAAAATCATCACATACTGCTAGAGGGAGCAGTTCCTGCTGCTCCTGTGAGGAACAGATTATTGTTCTAAAATCATCACAAACTGCTAGAGGGAGAGGTGCCTGCTGCTCCTGTGAGGGACAGATTACTGTTCTAAAATCATCACATAGTGCTAGAGGCAGAGGTTCCTGCTGCTCCTGTAAGGGACAGATTATTATTCTAAAATCATCAAATACTGCTACAGGGAGAGGTCCCTGCTGATGCTTTGAGGGACAGATTATTGTTCTAAAATCATCACATACTGCTACAGGGTGAAGTTCCTGCTGCTCCTGTGAGGGACAGATTACTGTTCTAAAATCATCTCCTAGTGATATAGGGAGAGGTTCCTGCTGGTGCTGTGAGGGACAGATTATTGTTCTATAATCTTCACATACTGCTAGAGGGAGAGGTTCCTGCTGCTCTGTAAGGGTAAGATTTTTGTTCCAAAATCATCACATACTGCTAGAGGGAGAGGTTCCTGGTGTTCCTTTGAGGGACAGATTATTGTTCTAAAATCATCACATACTGCTAGAGGGAGTAGTTCCTGCTGCTCCTGTGAAGGACAGATTATTGTTCTAAAATCATCACATACTGCTAGGAGGAAAGGTTCCTGCTGCTTCTGTGAGGGACAGATTATTGTTTTAAAATCATCACATACTGCTAGAGGGAGAGGCTCCTGCTGATCCTGTGAGGGATAGATTATTGTTCTAAAAACATCTCATCATAGTGCTACAGGGAGATGTTCCTGCTATTCCTTTGAGGGATAGATTATTGTTCTAAAATCATCTCCTAGTGCTATATGGAGAGGTTCCTGCTGATGCTGTGAGGGACAGATTATTGTTCTAAAATAATTTCCTAGTGCTATAGGGAGAGGTTCCTGCTGGTGCTGTGAGGGACAGATTATTGTTTTAAAATCATCTCCTGGTGCTATAGGGAGAGGTTCCTGCTGGTGCCGTGAGGGACAGATTATTGTTCTAAAATCATCTCCTAGTGCTATAGGGAGAGGTTCCTGCTGGTGCTGTGAGGGACAAATTACTGTTCTAAAATCATCACATACTGCTAGAGGGAGATGTTCCTTCTGCTCATTTAAGGGACAGACTATTGTTCTAATATCATCACATACTTCTAGAGGGAGAGGTTCCTGCTGGTGCTGCGAAGGACAGATTATTGTTCTAAAATCATCACATACTGCTAGAGGGAGAGGTTCCTGCTTCTCCTGTGAGGGACAGATTATTGTTCTAAAATCATCACCAATTGCTATAGGGAGAGGTTCCTGCTGGTGCTGTGAGGGACAGATTAATGTTCTAAAATCATCACATACTGCAAGAGGGAGAGGTTCCTGCTGCTCCTGCGAGGGACAGATTATTGTTCTAAAATCATCACATACTGTTGAGGGAGCAGTTACTGCTGCTCCTGTGAGGGACAGATTATTGTTCTAAAATCATCACAAACTGCTAGAGGGAGAGGTGCCTGCTGCTCCGGTGAGGGACAGATTATTGTTCTAAAATCATCACATACTGCTAGAGGGAAAGGTTACTGCTACTCCTGTAAGGGACAGATTATTGTTCTAAAATCATCTCATCATAGTGCTACAGGGAGAGGTTCCTGCTGCTCCTGTGAGGGACAGATTATTGTTCTAAAATCATCTCATCATAGCGCTACAGGGAGAGGTTCCTGCTGCTCCTGTGAGGGACAGATTATTGTTCTAAAATCATATCATACTGTTGTAGGGAGAGGTTCCTGCTGTTGGTGTGAGCGGTACATTTCTTGCACAAAAATAAAAAGTGCTTCTACTTTTCCAAAAAAAGAAGAATGTATTCTTTTTTTGTATTAATAAATAGTGCTACATAGTACATTTGCGGCCAGAATGAGGAGAGCGTCAAATAAGGGACGTCGTCGTGGTCGTGGTGCTGCTGGTGTTGGTGGTGTTGGTGAAGTTCCTGTTGCAAGGAGAGGACATGGTCGATTTGTGCCAGCTACACGCACAAGTGAAACACCTTCTTCAGGTGCGAGTAGCCGACAGAACATTCAGTGTTATATGGTAGGCCCGAATGCCTATCCCTTGATGAAAGCTCAGAGTTGGCACCTGAACCCCATGGCCATCTGTCTTTCACCTCATCCCCCTGTAAATCAGCCAAGCAGTCTGGGCCCCAAGTCATGCAACTGTCTCTTATGCTTTTTTGATGACTCTCCTGGTGTGCTTTCCATGGGCCATCCACATAGCCCTGCCCCAGAAGTGGAAGACATTGAGTGCACCGATGCCCAACCACTTCTGTTGCAGGATGAGGACATGGAAACACCAGAGCAGCACTTCTCTGATGATGACGAAACACAGGTGCTAACTGCTGCGGCTTTCCACAATGTGCAGACAGAGAAGGAGTGCAGTGGTGAAGGGTGGGTGGAAGATGATGTGGAGGAGGATAATGAGGTCATAGACCCCACATGGAATGAAGGTCATGCGAGTGATGTGTGTAGTTTGGAGGAAGAGGTGGTGGTCGCACAGAGGCACCAGCACAGCAAAAGAGGAAGCAGGTTGCAAAAGCAGAGCGAGCGTCCCCTAGACAGTATGCCTGCTACTACCCACCGCACCCAGGGACCTAGCACACAAGGCAGCTCAAAGGCGTTCTTCGGCGTGACAGTTCTTTAGACAATGTGCTGATGACAAGACACGAGTGGTTTGCACGCTGTGCAATCAGAGCCTGAAGCGAGGCATAAATGTTCTAAACCTGAGCACAACCTGCATGACCAAGCATCTACATGCAAAGCTCGAGCTGCAGTGGAATAAGCACCTCAAAATACAAGAAAGATCTCGGCCTCCTCTTGCTTCCTCTTCTGCTGCTGCCTCGGCCTCTTCCTCCACCTCTACAGTGCCAGTGTCACCTACCACCCAGCAAACAGACCATGTGACAGCAACGCCATCATGTCCCCAAGCATTTCCACGCTGTCCCATGGAAGCTTACAGCTGTCCATCTCCCAAACACTGGAGAGAAAGAGGAAGTACCCCCACACCCACCCGCGATCCCTGGCCCTGAATGCCAGCATTTCAAAATTCCTGTCCTTTGAAATGCTGTCATTCCGTCTGGTGGACACGGGCAGTTTTAAAAACCTGATGGCAGTGGCTGTCTCACAGTACGTTGTTCCCAGCCATCACTACTTTTCCAGGCGAGCCATCACTTCCCTGCACAAACAAGTCGGGGATGAGATCAAGTGTGCACTGTGCAACGCCATCTGGGGCAAGGTCCACATACCCACTGATACGTGGACCAGTAAGCACGGGCAGGGACGTGATATTTCGCTAACTGCACACTGGGCAAACGTAGTGGTGGGTGGGCCTGAGGCGGCTAGCCTTTTGGCGCATGTCCTTCCGCCACCGAGGATTGCAGGGCATTTCTCTTTGCCTACTGTTGCCTCCTCCTCCTACTGCGCTTCCTGCTCCTCTACCACCTCCTCATCCGCTCAGCGTAACACCTTCACCACCAACTTCAGCACATCCAGGGAGAAACGACAGCAGGCTGTTTTAAAACTGATATGTTTGGGGGATAAACCCCACACTGCGCAGCAGCTGTGGATGGGCAACAGACCGATGAGTGGTTGTTGCCACTGAGCCTCAAGCCCGGCCTGGTGGTGTGCGATAATGGGCGAAATCTCGTAGCAGCTCTGGGCCCAGCCGGTTTGACGCACATCCCTTGCCTGGCGCATGTGCTGAATTTGGTGGTGCAGAAATTTCTAAAAAACTACCCGGATATGTCAGATCTGCAGCAGAAAGTGCTGGCCGTCTGTGCGCACTTTCAGCGTTCTCATCCTGCTGCTGCTCGCCTGTCTGTGCTGCAGAGGAACTTCGGCCTTCCCGCTCACCGCCTCCTATGCGACATGCCCACAAGGTGGAACTCCACCTTGCACATCCTGGAGAGACTGTGCGAGCAGCAGCAGGCAATATTGGAGTTTCAGCTGCAGCACACACAGGTCAGTCGCGGAACAGCACCACTTCACCACCGAGTGGGCCTCCATGCGAGACCTGTGTACCATATTGCCGTGTTTCGAGTACTCCACCAACATGGCCAGTGCCGATGACGCTGTTCTCAGCATTACTATCCCACTTCTATGTCTCCTTGAAAAAACACTTCAGGCGATGATGGAAGAGGATGTGGCACAGGAGGAAGAGGAGGAGGAAGAGGTGTCATTTCCATGGTTATCAGGCCAGTCATTCACAAGTGGCTCGGAGGGTGGGTTCCTGCCCCAGCATAGGCCAGGTAAAAAAGTTTCAAGCCAGGGCACAGTTCTGGAGGATGAGGAGGATGAGGAAGATGATGATGATGATGAGGAGGAACCGTGTTGACAGCAGGGTGGCACCCAACGCAGCTCGTGGGCATCACTGGAGCGTGGCTGGGGGGATACGGAGGACACAGATGATACACCTCCCACAGAGGACAGCTTGTCTTTGCCTCTGGGCAGCCTGGCACACATGAGCAACTACATGCTGCAGTGCCTGCTCAACGACAGCCGAGTTGCCCACATTGTAACTTGTGCTGATTACTGGGTGGCGATCCTGCTGGATCCCCATTACAAGGACAACATGCCGTCCTTAATTCCCTTACTGGAGCGTGATTGGAAGATGCGTGACTACTAGCACGCGCTGGTAGACGCGCTGCAGAGGGCATTCCCAAATGACACAGGAGGCTCAGTGGAAGCACAAGGCGAAGGCGGAGGAAGAGGTCACCAACGCAGCTGTGGCACCACCAGCAGCTCAGAAGGCAGTGTTAGCATGGCCGAAATGTGGAAAAGCTTTGTCACCAGCACGCCACAACAAACAGCACCACCAGCTTATAGGCAACGTCTTAGCAGGAGGCAGCATTTCAGCAACATGGTGGAACAGTATGTGTGCACACTCCTACACGTACTGACTGATGGGTCTGCCCCATTCAACTTCTGGGTCCCCAAATTGGGCACATGGCCTGAGCTTGCCCTTTATGCCTTGGAGGTGCTGGCCTGCCCTGCAGCCAATGTATTGTCTGAACGTGTGTTTAGCACGGCAGGGGGCGTTATCAAAGACAAGCGCAGCCGCCTGTGCACAGCCAACGTGGACAAGCTAACGTTTATTAAAATGAATCAGGCATGGATCTCACAAGACTTGTCTGTACCTTGTGCAGAATATACATTTAGACCGGCCTCAAACAGCCATTGGTATACTTGTTTTTTTTTAATATGTCTCAATATTTTGGGGGCTACCCCAATTAGAAAAAAAACTAAACAAACAAAAAACAGTGTTGGCTACCTCCTCCTCCTACTCCTCCACCGCCACTTCCACCTACACTTCCACGGTCACGGCCTAGTCAACCTCTAGGCTCCTACTCCACATCCACCTCCTCTTTCCATTTTTATTTTTTTTATTTGATTTTAAGTTATTTCCCTATCCACATTTGTTGCAGGGCACTTGTCCTACTCCTATCCCCATTTAGCTTCCTTTTGCAGCCCTCTAGCCCTTTCCAGGACTTTTTTACAGCCATTTTTGTGCCCAAAAGTTTGGGTCACCATTGACTTCAATGGGGTTCGGGTCAAGTTCGGTACCAAAACCCGGACTTTTCCGTGAAGTTCGGCCGAACCAGATGAACCCGAACATACAGGTGTCCGCTCAACTCTAATCATAACTTAAAAATATTTAAAAATTGCAGTTTACTTTTTTAGATGCTCCTTTCAGAAAACTCCAGGACTGCAAAATTCTACTTAGTGCTCCCTTTTTATGGGGGGATTGGGGGGGGGGGTGGTTGGGGACTGATGTTTTCCATAATTAACCCTGCCTGTACTGCTGTACTGTGCTGGAAGATTTCATTACGTCCAGGGCTGTCTTTAACACAGGGCAAAATCGGAAGTTGGCCTGGGCTCAGTCATTGTTGTGGGGCCCAATGCAGCTTCCCCTTGAGCCTGCAAATAGTTAATAAGTGGATTTGGTAGGGCCCAAGAAAATGTTTGCCCAGGGTCCAATAAATTTTAAAGACGTCCCTGATTATGACTAAGAAGGGCAAAAGGGGCATCTACCCCGGGCCCAGTCATTGTTGTGGGGCCCAATGCAGCTTCCCCTTGAGCCTGCAAATAGTTAATAAGTGGGTTCGGGAGGGCCCAAGAAAATGTTTGCCCAGGGTCCAATCAATATTAAAGACAGCCCTGATTATGACTAAACTAGAAGAGCAGGACTGACTGTCTTAACAAATGGTTAATCTTGACCTGCATTTTAATAAAAGTAAAAAACTGTCCCTCACTTTTGTCCCCTATCTGTACATTGTCCCCTATCACTGTTATCACTGTCATTTCTTTCTGAACTGGTGAGTACAATATATGCAATAGAAAAATAATGTATTCATAGGAGTGCTATTTTTTTTTTTTTTTATTTCCACGTCAGTAGTCAGTTTTGGGAAAGATATTCAGCTTAATCTTCATAAATTTCCCACTTGATCACATTATTGTGGTTTTTCTTTTTGAGATTTTATTAATAAAAAAAAAAATACTAATACAAATATTTATTATTTATACCTCCTTTCCCACTTTATATCTCTATATTCTGATAGTAGGCGTGGACTATATACTTTTCCCCTTCCCATCTTATCTCCCCCACCAGGATCATCCCATCTCGCCTTTCCTATTTCTTCTCCATCTATTCATCAGCATACGCCATAGAATACTTTCTTGTTTTTTTTAAGTCTATCCATTTCCCCCATTTTTTGACATATTTTTTCCCAGAAAGGGCCTTTTTCTCCACTTCCTAAATACTCCATATTATAAATATGTCCCACCCTATCAAAGCACTCTCCCCTCGTAAGCTTGTTTGGATCTTGCCATTTTTTTGGTATTACTCCTTTTGCTGCATTTAATAGGGAGGCCATCAATGAGTTCTTATAATGTTTGCTAGGTTTATCCAGCACATGGAAGAGACACCTCTTCGGATCTAACTCGAACTCCTCATCTGTGATCTCTACTATATTTTGTTTCACTTCCTTCCAGAATTCTTCTATTTTTGGGCATTCCCACCATATGTGTACCATGGTCCCACGTGCCCCATGGCATCTCCAGGATAGTGGTGATTTGTCATTTTGATATTTGTGAGCTTTCACCGGTGTTATATACCACCTTGCTAGACATTTATAATTCAATTCTACACTCATTGTGCTTTCTGAGCTATCATGCACAGCCTTAAACATTTTAATTACTTGTTCTTCCTTATATTTCACCCCTAGTTCTTCTTCCCATTTCCTGATGAATGGAGGTAAAGCCTTGCAATACTGTGCCTAACTGTTTCTTTAGCATTACATAATTTCTCAAATGGGTTTAATTCTTCCTCTGTTCATAGTGGTTGCGGTAATTTTGCTACGAAATGTTTTAATTGAGCGTACCTTCATTCATTCAGTTTTGCCAAAGTACCCCTTTGTCACAGTTCGTGATAATTACAGATCTTCCCATCTTTTATAATATCCTTTAGCTGTGTATTTCCTACCCACTCTCCAAATTGTGCCTTATTTCCTGGTTCAAACAGCTTTGTGCCACTTAAAAAAATTAAAGGCGAATTACGTGCTAAATTTGCCTGTTTAGAAATTCTATCCCATATCCTAAATACATTTTTTGTTAATTCGGGTATTGTTTGACTCATTATTCTATCTTTTTGTGAAACCCATATATTTTCTTTTGAGTGTCCATTGTTTAGTGACCTTTCTATCTCCACCCATCTTTTATTATTTTCGCTTTTACACCACTCTACCATACGTGATAGTACCACTGCTTCATAGTACTTTTTTTATATCTGGTGCTGCTAGACCCCCTTGTGATTTGTCTAAACTAAGGATTTTATATTGTATTCTCGGCTTCTTATTTTGCCAAATAAATTTTGATATCATTCCTTGCAATTTTTTTAGGTACACTTGTGGGAGTTTTATTGGAATAATTTGAAACTTATAGAGTATCTTGGGGAGTATTAACATTTTTACAGTGTTTATCCTCCCCATCCATGATAGCGGTTTCCTTTCTATCCTCTTAATTTCTGTTTTAATTTAATTTAATAGTGGGATATAATTTGTTTTATATAGTTTCTCGAGTCTAGGGGTGATTTTTATCCCTAAATAATTTATCCCTGTCTTCTTCCATGTGAAGGGAAACTCCCCCTTCAAAGCCAATTCTTCTTCCCTGTTTATATTTCTATTTAATATTTCTGATTTTTCTTGATTAATTTTAAAGTTTGAGATTTCCCCATACATTTTTAATTATTTTATTAAATTTGGTAATGTGATTCTAGGATTCGTTATATAGCATAGGAGATCATCGGCATATGCCGCTATTTTATTTTCCTTCTCATCTATTTTTATTCCCTTTATGTCCTTATTTCTCCGTATTCTTGCCAGCAAGGGTTCCAGCGATAATATAAACAGGAGGGGAGAGAGCGGGCACATAGGAGTGCTATTTCTAATTTGGAATAAAAAAAGAAATAATACCATTATCAGCAATTTTACTCTACATGTAAATTATATTTCTAAACATTTAATGAAATAATTGTTAATGGATGTTTTATGTCTGTTGTTTTACTTTTTTTTAAGTGTGCATTAGGTACTGATTTGAGGTTATATTCATTCCATGCTACTTACTGTAGAATAAGTATTTTAGAACTGGGTTGCAATGCACACGATTTTATACAATGTTACAATAATAAAATAGTATATGCACAGCATATCTTCACATACTTTTTTGTTTAAAGCTGATCTCCAGTCAGCTGTAAAAATGTACCCTTCCTTCACAGCATTGCTCAGGTTAAATGCTCATTTTGTCCTGAGGAATTGGAATACGTAGTAATTGTTACCATATTCCTCATTTTCCCTGCAGTTGGCACTCTTTACCATCCTCTAGCAGTGGTGGCTGGTGTTTTTTTTTTGGGGGGGTGGCAATCAACCACCCCCTTCCACGGGCAGTCATCGGCACCAGCACCCCCCTAAACCCCGGGTGGCCAGAGGCACTTAACCAGCACCTGCCTCTGTGCCTGGAGGCCACCCTTTTTTGAAGCCTATTAGAGTCTCTGGCTCTGATCACATGCTTCAAAAACACACTCCCCCATTGGAATCCATGCATCTGGTGTCCCTGTATGTAGATCAGGGGGCCGGATGGGGGGGTGGCGCCCATGCACCCCTAATGCCACTGTGTCCAGCATCACAGGATATGGGCAGGCCCTAACTGCCCTCAAGTACAAAGCAAGACTTTGTTTGGCTTTGTACATGCTAATGTCAGAATACTTGTGACTGGAGGAGTGGCTTCAGGAGATCAGATGTGCAACTGTAAGGAAGTACAGAAGGATGAGGAATAATGTAAGTATTTATTATCTTATTTCTATCCCCCTAGGTAAAACATGCACTTAATGCTTGCAATGCAGGTGGGTAGCCACCGCAAGGGTACTTTTTTCTGCTGCTATTTTTTAAGCTTTAATCATCACTGTCAAAATAAATTAAAGAGCAATGAATTGAAGGTAAGATATTGGTGCACATAAGCAATCCAATTATCAGGGTTTGAGATCACTCTCAAAGTAACTCCTGTGCCAAATGGCCAGAAAAATGTGGTGTGGGAATAAAGAATTGTCTTGATGAAAATACAAAACCAAAACATGTAGGGAGGGCCTCTCAGCTATATTGTGATGACTATAATATTATTATGCACTTTTAACATATGAGTGGATTACTTACCTTATTCTAATCTTTTTTAACCTCCCTGGTGGTATGATTATTTCAGATTTTTGGTGCTGAAAGCAGTACCATTATTTTGCATGGAAATTTGACGTTTTATATTGTAGGCCTGTAATTATTAGGAATAACTCACTTAAATCTGTACAAACAAGAAATCATAAATTATAATATAATAAATAATTATAAAAAAATATCAAAAATAATAATATAATAGTAATAACATGTATTCAATAATGTAATTAAATCAAAAACACTGAAATTTGCTCAGTTGCAGAATTGCTGCTGTACTCACTTTCAGTGTCTGATGATAACTTCACCCAAAAATCAGTATCACTCAATTCTGCAAATGATTCTTATTTACTATTGGTGTTTTCTAGCTGATCAAAAACCCCTTTTGACGTAAAAGGGACACTTTTTGGTTGCCATGGACTTTCTCAAGTTTCCAGGCAGAAAGAATGGCATATATAATATAAAAGTGCATGTAGGGCACTGGACAAAGCACTAGGGACAAAGGGGACGTGAAATGATTTCAAACAGTAATGCAATCTTACAGATTACAATGTACTGTAGGTTTACTGTGTGTTTCACTATTTGAATTTGCCCCCAGGCTCCGCCCCCGTGCGACTCGACACTCACAGGGAACGGAGCCCGGCACACATAGGCATCGAGCGGAGGATACAGCCCGCGGACACAGCGGGGGGACATCGCTGGATACAGGGGACAAGGTAAGTAACCCAGCCGTGAATCCAGCGAAGCAATCCCGAGTGTGGCTCTGGGTTACCGCTCTTGGTACAGAAAATTCATCCCGAACCACACTCAGGAATACCGCCAGGGAGGTTAATGAATGATGATAATCTATATGAAGCCTTTTATTTTAATTGCATTCTTTGGATAATGAGAAGTAGAGTTCAGTGAACCCGAACTGTAATGTTCGGGTCCATACCGAACTTTGGGGTGTCCGAGACCCGGACCCGAACCCGGACATTTGAAAAAAAGTTTGGGTTCGGGTATTTGATCCCGCCTGTTGAATAGCTGCAGGGCAGCCAATCAGCAAGCGGCCCTTAGAAGCCATCACAGCCATGCCTACTAATGGCGTGGCTGTGATTGGCCAGTGCATCATGTGACCCAGCCTCGGTATAAGCTGGAGTCACATAGTGCTGCATGTCACATGCTCTCAGGCTAGTGTAGGGAGAGCATGCTGCCGGCACTGTGAGGGACAGATTGCAGATATAATAACATCTCATCCTGCATTACAGAACGATCTGATACTGGACTAGGTAGAGTCTACTGCTTTGAGGGACAGATTATTGTTCTAAAATCATCTCCTAGTTCTATAGGGTCAGGTTCCTTCTGTTGCTGTAAGGGGCAGATTATTGTTCTAAAATCATCGCCTACTCCTATAGGGTCAGGTTCCTGCTGTTGCTGTAAGGGACAGATTATTGTTCTAAAATCATCTCCTAGTTCTATAGGGTCAGGTTCCTGCTGTTGCTGTAAGGGACAGATTATTGTTCTAAAATCATCACCTACTCCTATAGGGTCAGGTTCCTGCTGTTGCTGTAAGGGACATATTATTGTTCTAAAATCATTGTCTACTGCTTTTGCAGCCCTCTAGCACTTGCCAGGACTTTTTTACAGCCATTTTTTTGTTTGGGTCCCCATTGACTTCAATGGGGTTAGGGGTCAAGTTCGGGTCAAGTTCGGTACCGAACCCGGACTTTTTCGCGACGTTCCGCCGAACCCGCCGAACCCAAACATCCAGGTGTCCGCTCAACTCTAATTAGAAGCTGTTGAGGTGAGGGTTTTCCATTGTATGGATTCATGTCCAAAGCCCCTTTGACCTTCTTATTATCAAGGGGTCACAACTATTGGAAAATGCAGTCTGGATGGGTGGAGGAGCGCATGGGGACATCAATTGATGTTTTAAGAAGAAGACTGTCACTTTTTTCACACATTTATGGTCTTGGGGATATTGAGAACAATAGAATTCTAAGACTGCAACATTACAGAACTTATCCACAAACTCTAGCCCTCTATCATCCCTAGCAGATAAACCCAACTTTCCCCCAGGTATAAATAACAACACCCTTTTACAAGCTAAAGAAAATTCCCCTCTTTTAGCCCTCCATTCTCTAAATAAAGACATCTTTAAGCCTTATTCAGACTTAAACATGAATTTGCAAACTCACCACCAAAATATTGGTTATATTTTCAAATCCATAACTTTATACAAAAAAATAAACAAAAAGAATTTATGGCAAGACCCCTCACAACTTTTGAGCAAATATGGCACGATCAAACTCCATTACGTCAGGTCACCTCGCTTGCATACAAATGGATCTCACAACCAACTACTGAATTACCAGACAAATACAAAAAAGTCTGGGAAGAGGACCTAAACATACATATATCAGAAGCACAATAGGAAAAATCTTGTGTCTTCACCCAGCAATGTTCTTTGAGCACGTGCATCCAAGAGACATCCTTTAAAATTCGGAGTCAGTGGTACATCATCCCTGTTAAAATTAAAAGTTGGTCATCTCAGGAATCAGATAGTTGCTGGAGATGTAGCACAAGTAGAGGGACCTTTCTCCATATATGGTGATCTTGCCCTAAAATTCAAAACTACTGGCAAACAATTATAAAATGGATAAAACACTTCACAGGAACAAAGATTAACCTAGACCCGGTATGCTGTCTCCTTCATGTAAACAATCTTTCATATACGGAATATAAAAAATCTTTGGTGAGGCACCTCCTAAATTCTGCAAATTGTGCTTATACCAATAAAGTGGAAAACCAGACACACACCATCCATAAAAGATTGGCTTCTAAAAACCAATGCAATTTATGAAATGGAAGAAACCATTGCCATTAAGAAAGGTATCTCTTCAAACTATTTGAGGACTATAAAAAATTAAATGAGTCTTGACAATACTACAGCAATAAGAAGAAACAGTTGAGATTAAGTGTGATTACTACACCTTTCTATTACCTTAGCATAACATTTTTCACTTTCCCCCTACCATTTATAAGATATATCTTATATGCTAGAACTGATGTGACTGATTAGCTCAAAATATTAAGAAAATTACCACATAATTTACAATATTAACTGATTAAGATATACTGCAGATTAAAATGTTTCACCTTCTTCATAACCTACTTTGTATAAAACGTTACTCACTTTACTATTTCTATACAAGCATGTTCAAGATGGAAATTGTTGCATACAATGTATGCTATAATCTGTATAATAAACCTTTATTGTAAATAAAAAAAAGGATTCTATTTTGGCTCTTCTTCTGTTTATATGTATAGTTATATTATTTTGGATTGCACGTACAGTATGTATATATATTTTTAGGTGCTGTTCACTGAAGGTTATTTTCATTGCTCCACAGTAGAGTTGAGCGAACCCGAACTGTAAAGTTCGGGTCCGTACTGAACTTTGGGGTGTCCGTGACTCAGACCCGAACCCGGACATTTGAAAAAAAGTTTGGGTTTGAGTTCTGGGTTCGGGTATTTGATCACGCATGTTGAATAGCTGCAGGGCAATCAATCAACAAGCGTTTCACTGGTTTGCCCTTAGAAGCCATCCCAGCCATGCCTACTAATGGCATGGCTGTGATTGGCCAGTGCATCATGTGTCCTAGCCTCTTTATAAGCTGAAGTCACTTAGTGCTGCATGTCACATGCTCTCTGGGTAGTGTAGGGAGAGGATGCTGCCGGCGCTGTGAGGGACAGATTACTACTACTACTGCTTTTAGGGACAGATTGCAGATCTCATCCTGCATTACAGAAGGATCTGACTGGACTAGGTAGAGTCTACTGCTTATAGGGACAGATTATTGTTCTAAAATCATCTTCTAGTTCTGTAGGGTCGGGTTCCTGCTGTTGCTGTAAGGGACAGATTATTGTTCTAAAATCATTTTGCAGCCCTCTAGCACTTTCCAGGACTTTTTTACAGTCATTTTTGTGCCGAAAAGTTTGGGTCTCCATTGACTTCAATGGGGTTCGGGGTAAAGTTCAGGTCAAGTTCGGTACCGAACCGGGACTTTTTCCCGAAGTTCGGCCGAACCCACCAAACTCAAACATTCAGATATTCGCTCAACTCTAGTTAGAGGTGGACTCATCAGAAATAGTGACTGGTGCGATTTTGTCCCAATGTCAAGGACCTAAAGCCCTCCTTCATCCTGTAGCCTTGGCCTCCCGGAAGATGACTCCTCCAGAGAGGAATTATGATGTTGGTGACAGAGAACTTTTGGTCATTAAATTTGCCTTAGAAGAATGGAGGTCCCCGTTAGAAGAAGCAGCCCATCCTGTCATGATCTTTACAGATCATAAGAACCTGGAATACCTTAGAACAGCAAAACAGTTTAGACCTCGACAGGCTTGGTGGACACTATGCTTTTCCAGGTTAAATTTTCATATTTCCTATCGACCAGGTTCTAAGAACGGAAAGGCCGATGCCTGGTCCCGAATGTCTCCTGACACCCCTGAGATCTCTGAACCTGAGACCATCCTGACAGCAGAGTATTTTTTTCTCATCCAGCCTGATCTAATGTCAGCTATCCGACAAGCTTCCAATCAGTGCACGGAGCCAGAGGTGCCTGCCCTGGTAAGATATGAAGGATTATTTTGGGCCCAGGACAAGATTTTGGTTCCCCAGCAAGTAAGATTGCAAATCCTATGGACATTTCATGATTAGAGTTGAGCGAACCTCTGGAAGTTCGGGTTCTGCTGGTCAGTCCGGGTCCGGACGGAACCCGAACGATCGCACGGACACCGAACCCCTTTGAAATCAATGGGGACCCAAACTTTTAGGCACAAAAATGGCTGTAACAAAGTCCTGGAAAGCCCTAGAAGGCTGCAAAAGGAAGTAAAATGGGGGTAAGGGTAGGGCAAGTGCCCTACAAAAAATGGGGACAGGGAAATAACTTTAAATATTTTTAAAAAAATAAAAACATAAAAAAAGCAAAAATGGAGGTGAATGTGGATCATATTCAAACTGTGTCTGAAAAGTATTAATTAACGGTAGAAGCCATATAACTGTTCTAAAATCATCTTCAAACTAGGGCAAGTGCCCTACAAATAAATGGGGATAGGGAAAATAAATTCTAAATCAAATAAAAAAATGGGAAGGGGGGTGGATGTGGAGTAGGAGCCTAGAGGTTGACTAGGCCGTGACCGTGGCAGTGTAGGTGGAAGTGGCGGTGGTAGAGGAGTAGGAGGAGGTAGCCAACATGTTTT
>BLSH010304365.1:42715-65983 GCA_018402905.1 Glandirana rugosa | reverse complement strand
CAAGGGCTGGCGCGCGGCAGAAAAGTGCCGCCGTCAGTCCCTCGGGACGCGCTTAGCGGTATTTATTCGCCGCTAAGCGTAAACCGGTGGTCCCCTGCGCGCGCGTGGGCGGCGTGAGGACCCCTCACACGGGCGCCGAGCCCGCCTGGGCTACAGATGTCCCTTTCTTGCCCCTTGGCGGCTACATTTGTGCTGCCAAGGGGCGGGACAGTCACCCCGTACTCTCTAGATGACTAGGGACAGTGACCCTAGTCAATCTAGAGAGTACGGGTACAATCGGGTTGGGGGGGTGTCATTCTTGTGTGGGTCCCTTGTGCTAATTGGGGATCGAGAGGGGGGGTCCAATTGGGGAAGTGACGGTTACTGTAATGAGAGATCTAACTGATCCCAGTGACAGGGATCAGTAGATCTCTCATGCCCCACTGACAGGGCGGGGAACCGTCGTGTTTACATCGGCGGTTCCCCGTTCTTTCCCTGTAGACATCGGGTCCGCCCGAGCCGCGGGCACACTCCCCAGGAGTGCGGCGGGTGCGCGCGCGTCCCCTGGTGGCCAAATGCGAATCGCCGCTTATTTATGGCGATTCGCGCAGGGCTCCCTGACTGCCGCCGTGAAAAGACGGCGCGCGGTCGGGAACCTGTTAAACAAAATCTACTCCATGAGCATGAAAAAAGGCTTAGATATCTCAAAACCACTTACTACTTATACGGTAACAAAGCGGGCAAAAAATTAGCGAGACAGATACAAATAAAACAGGCCAAAAGAAGGATAGCATATATGACGGACCCTAAGACAGGCAATCGAGTCCAACACCCTAAAGAAATTGCAAATATCTTCAAAACATACTATGAAACTTTATACAACCTTAAAAATGACCCCTAAACTACCCAACCAACCCAAGAAAACATTCATAATTTCCTAACTTCCATACATCTACCCCGAATATCTCCGACCCAATTAGAACAACTGAATGCTCCCTTTGAAATCGCAGAGATAAAAGAAACCTTAAATAATATCGCAGCAAACAAAACACCTGGCCCAGACGGCCTATCAAAAGAATACTACCACACATTTCAAGATCTACTACTTCCCCACATGTTAGTATTGTAGAACAAAATAGCCACATCAGGGATCCCCCCAAGGAAATGCTTAAAGCCATAATAGTAACCCTCCCTAAACCTGGAAAGAAACCAGACTCCCCTCAAAACTTTAGGCCAATCTCCCTTTTAAACGTGGACATCAAATTATATGCCAAACTATTAGCCAACAGACTAGCCAGAATCACCCCAAATTTAATAAACCCCGATCAAGTAGGCTTTGTCCTAAACAGACAAGCCCCCGATGGTACTAGACAGATGCTGAACCTACAAAAACTAGTGGAAAACCGTAAAATACCATTGGCCTTCATAGCCTTAGATGCCGAAAAGGCTTTTGATAGAGTACACTGGGGATACATGTCAGAGACTCTATCAAAGTATGGGTTATCCGGCTTCATCAAATCAGCTATTTCCGCACTTTACACATCTCCTTCGGCACAAATATACACAGCATCAGTGCTATCTGAACCTTTGTCTATCACGAACGGTACGCCCCAAGGATGCCCACTTTCCCCAATCATCTTCACATTGTTAATGGAACCCTTAGCAGAAGCTATAAGAAACTCCCCAGACATACAAGGAGTTGAAGTAGGAGGAAAACAATATACTATAGGACTCTTTGCTGACGACGTCATACTCACTCTAACCAACCTCGAAAGATCAATCCCAGCTGTAAATAACCTTATACAAAAATTTGGCAAAACTTCCTACTACAAAATCAACATAGCCAAATGTCAAGCCCTACCGATAAACCTAAACCACAAAATAAAGACGAAAATGAAAAATACATTCCCCTGCTATTGGGAGGCTACCATCCAATACTTAGGCATACAAATCACCGCCTCATCACGAGACCTGTATGAAGCTAATTACAAACCCCTACTAAATTCTATCCAAACTGAACTATCCAAACTAAATAAACAATATCTGTCCTGGCTAGGCCGTATTGCCACATTTAAAATGATACTCTTGCCCAAGATACTATATATCTTCAGGACAGTACCGATTCCACTGCCCAACACCTTCTTTACCACGATTAACTTTCACCTTAAACAATTTATATGGAAGGGTAAAAAAGCATGTGTGGCCTTCTCCACCATGACCAAACATAAACGAAAAGGAGGAATGGGAGTCCCCTCAATGATAGACTACTACAGAGCATCATTACTAGACCAACTTAAATCATGGCTAGACCTCCAAACTCCCAAACCGTGGGTCATGATAGAGAAACACATGCTACGGGGCAAATGCCTCAATAGCCTTCTACTAGCAGTTGCCTCCAACCTCCCATTAGCAACCAGTCTCCAAGAATACCCGTCCATCCAGGCCTCCATAGAAATATGGCAATACTCATTGAAACTAAATAGAGAAACCACCCAAATTTAAATATCCAAAGCTCCTCCTCAAATATTTGAGCACTTAATCCCTGATTTCTGCGTCGCACCCTGGGTAGAACTAGGACACACATCCTGGGACACAATCCCAGAAGAGTTAAAGAAGAAAGACTCATTCAAATGCTTCCAAATAAATCACTTATTGGAAAAATCCAGCGGAACCACCATAAGAGTAAACCAAGCCATCTGGGACCTTTATCACAATACCACACAGACGAAAGCAGGCATATCACATATATATGCTACAATACAAGCAGACACCCCATTTAAACAAACCCAAGCCATCCAAAACTGGGAAAGGGACCTCGGAAAATCATACACTGAACAACAATGGGAAAAAGTTCTGCAAAGCGCCATAAAAGCAACACACTGCGTACTCCACTGGGAAAACTGCTTTAAACTAACATACAGATGGTACCTAACCCCTGTACGCCTGGGACGCATATACCCTAATTCTTCTACAGACTGCTGGCGCAACTGTGGACAGAAAGGCCACTTACTACATATTCTGTGGCAATGCCCATTGATAACTAATTTTTGGAAATTCATATTTAAAGTGATTTCCAAAATAGCGAACAAAATTGTTCCTCCTACCCCTGACCTAGCTATCCTAAATTTAACAATAGAACAATTTTCCCCACAAATCAGACAAGTAATAACACATATCCTATATGCAGCCAAACTATCCATAACAAAAAATTGGAAAAAAGACCTAGCCTCTAATACATCAGAAGCCATCACGAAAGTAAACCTACAATATACATACGAACTCGCGTTTGCAAGAACAAATAACACAGCGGATAAATTTCTCCAAACCTGGCGAAGCTGGACGGAAATCTTTTAAGAAATACACCACCCACCTCAAATAGAAAAACCCTCTGACATAGCTCAGCTACACATAGAGATTCATTGGTATGAACAGTCCACTCTAGTAGCCTCAGCTACAAGTCACTATTCTTATAACCTGGTAAGTTAGATACCTTGTTAATGTTATAAACTCACTACATATATATAAGCGATAGTCACATCCATCCATCCTTACTGGAACGACAGTGCACGACAATATAGCAACCACTAAGAAAACCACTTATTAGCCTGTCCACAGTGTGAACCCAATGTGGTGGCAGGCTCTTCCCAGTGAGAGTGGGATAGTACTTCAATGATGGTATATGATATCAAACTAGGTCTGCACTTGATGATCTTACTATACGATTTTGTGAGATGGAATGGATGTAACTTCTGTTGTGTACAAGTGTTTGATATAAGTTATCAAACTCAATAAAAACCTAAGTTTAAAAAAAAAAAATCATCACATACTGCTAGAGGGAGAGGTTCCTGCTGCTCCTATGAGATACAGATTATTGTTCTAAAATCATATCATACTATTGTAGGAAGAGGTTCCTGCTGTTGGTGTGAGCGGTGCATTTCTTGCACAAAAATAAAAAGTGCGTCTACGTTGTTGTTTTCCAAAAAAAAAAGAAGAAGAATTTATTATACTTTTTTTTTTTATTAATAAATAGTGCTACATAGTACATAGCCAGAATGAGGAGAGCGTCAAATATGGGACGTGGTCATGGTCGTTGTGCTTCTGGTGTTGGTGGTGTTGGTGAAGTTCCTGTTGCAAGGAGAGGACATGGTCGATTTGTGCCAGCTACACGCACTTCTTCAGGTGCGAGTAGTCGACAGAACCTTCAACGTTATATGGTAGGCCCGAATGCCGCTCAACGAATGGTGAGGCCAGAACAAGCACAGACGATAGTAGATTGGGTGGCTGACGATGCCTCCAGTTCCCTCACATTGTCTCCCACCCGGTCCCTTGATGAAAGCTCAGAGTTGGCACCTGAACCCCATGGCCATCTGTCTTTCACATCAGCCCCTTGTAAATCAGCCAAGCAGTCTGGGCCCCAAGTCATGCAACAGTCTCTTATGCTTTTTGGTGACTCTCCTGGTGTGCTTACCGTGGGCCATCCACATAGCCCTGCCCCTGAAGTGGAAGACATTGAGAGCACCGATGCCCAACCACTTCTGTTGCAGGATGAGGAGATGGAAACACCAGCGAAGCACGTCTCTGATGATGATGAAACACAGGTGCCAACTGCTGCAGCTTTCCAGTGTGCAGACTGACAAGGAGGGCAGTGGTGAAGGGTGGGTGGAAGATGATGTGGAGGAGGATGATGAGATCCTAGACCCCACATGGAATGAAGGTCATGCGAGTTACGTGTGCAGTTTGGAGGAAGAGGTGGTGGTCGCACAGAGGCACCAGCACAGAAAAAGAGGAAGCAGGTTGCAAAAGCGTCCCCTAGACAGTACGCCTGCTACTACCCACCGCACCCAGGGACCTAGCACACCAAAGGCAGCTCAAAGGCATTCCCTGGTGTGGCAGTTTTTCAGACAATGTGCTGACTACAAGACATGAGTGGTTTGCACGCTGTGCAATGAGAGCCTGAAGCGAGGCATAAATGTTCTATACCTGAGCACAACCCCCATGACCAGGCATCTAAATTCAAAGCACTTGCTGCAGTGGAATAAGTACCTCAAAATCCAAGAAAGGTCTCGGCCTCCTCCAGTTTCCTCTTTTGCTGCTGCCTCGGCCTCTTCCTCCACCTCTACAGTGCCAGTGTCACCCACCACCCAGCAAACAGACCATGTGACAGAAACGCCACTATGTCCGCCACCGTCCCCAAAGCTTTTCCACATGGTCCCATGGAAGCTTACAGCTCCCCATCTCCCAAACACTGGAGAGAAAGAGGAAGTACCCCCCTACCCACCCGCGATCCCTGGCCCTGAATGCCAGCATTTCAAAATTCCTGGCCTTTGAAATGCTGTCATTCCGTCTGGTGGACACGGACAGGTTTAAAAACCTGATTGTGGTGGCTGTCCCACAGTACGTGGTTCCCAGCCGCCACTACTTTTCCAGGTGAGCCATCCCTTCCCTGCACAAACAAGTCGGGGAGAACGAGATCAAGTGTGCACTGCGCAACGCCATCTGTGGCAAGGTCCAGATAACCACTGATACGTGGACCAGTAAGCACGGGCAGGGACGCTATATCTCACTAATTGCACACTGGGCAAATGTAGTGGCAGGTGGGCCTGAGGCGGATAGCCATTTGACGAATGTCCTTCCACCACCGAGGATTGCAGGGCATTTCTCTTTGCCTCCTGTTGCCTCCTCCTCCTACTGCGCTTCCTCCTCCTCTACCCCCTCCTCATCCGCTCAGCGTAACACCTTCACCACCAACTTCAGCACATCCAGACGGAAACGACAGCAGGCTGTTTTAAAACTGATATGTTTGGGGGATAAACCCCACACTGCGCAGCAGTTGTGGATGGGCAACAGGCCGATGAGTGGCTGTTGCTACTGAGCCTCAAGCCCGGCCTGGTGGTGTGCGATAATGGGCGAAATCTCGTAGCAGCTGTGGGCCTACCCGTTTTGACGCACATCCCTTGCCTGGCACATATGCTGAATTTGGTGGTGCAGAAATTTCTAAAAAACTTCCCGGATATGTCAGAGCTGCTGCAGAAAGTGCGGGCGGTCTGTGCGCGCTTTCGGCGTTCTCACCCTGCTGCTGCTCGCCTGTCTGCGCTGCAGCGGAACGTCGGCCTTCCCACTCACCGCCTCCTATGCAACGTGCCCACAAGGTGGAACTCCACCTTGCACATGCTGGAGAGACTGTATGAGCAGCAGCAGGCAATAGTGGAGTTTCAGCTGCAGCACGCACGGGTCAGTCGCTCTGCGGAACAGCACCACTTCACCACCAACGAGTGGGCCTCCATGCGAGACCTGTGTACCATATTGCGGTGTTTTGAGTACTCCATCAACATGGCCAGGGCCGATGACGCTGTTCTCAGCGTTACTATCCCACTTCTATGTCTTCTTGAAAAAACACTTCGGGCGATGATGGAAGAGGATGTGGCACAGGAGGAAGAGGAGGAGGAGGAAGAGGGGTCATTTTCACGGTTATTAGGCCAGTCATTCACAAGTGGCTCAGAGGGTGAGTTCCTGCACCAGCATAGGCCAGGTAAAAAATTTTCAAGCCAGGGCACAGTTCTGGAGGATGAGGAAGATGATGATGAGGTGGAGTAGGAGGAATCGTGTTCACAGCAGGGTGGCACCCAACGCAGCTCCTGGGCATCACTGGGGCATGGCTGGGGGGATACGGAGGACACAGATGATACACCTCCCACAGAGGACAGCTTTTCTTTGCCTCTGGGCAGTCTGGCACACATGAGTGACTACATGCTGCAGTGCCTGCTCAGCCGAGTTGCCCACATTTTAACTTGTGCCGATTACTGGGTGGCCACCCTGCTGGATCCCCATTACAAGGACAACGTGCCGTCCTTAATTCCCTCACTGGAGCATGATCGGAAGATGCTCGATTACAAGAGCACGCTGATAGACGCGCTGCTGAGGGTATTCCCAAATGACACAGGGGGCTCTGTGGAAGCACAAGGCGGAGGAGGAGGAAGAGGTCGCCAACGCAGCTGTGGCACCGCCAGCACCTCAGAAGGCAGGGGTAGCATGGCTGAAATGTGGAAAAGCTTTGTCAGCAGCACGCCACAACAAACAGCACCACTAGCTGATAGGCAACGTCTTAGCAGGAGGCAGCATTTCAACAACATGGTGGAACAGTATGTGTGCACAGCCTACACGTACTGACTGATGGGTCTGCCCCATTCAACTTCTGGGTCTCCAAATTGGGCACATGGCCTGAGCTTGCCCTTTATGCCTTGGAGGTGCTGGCCTGCCCTGCAGCCAGTGTATTATCTGAACGTGTGTTTAGCACAGCAGTGGGCGTTATCACAGACAAGTGCAGCCGCCTGTGCACAGCCAACGTGGACAAGCTAACGTTTATTAAAATGAACCAGGCATGGATCCCACAAGACTTGTCTGTACCTTGTGCAGAATAGACATTTAGACTGGCCTCACACAGCTATTGGTATACTGTTTTTTAATATGTCTCACTATTTTGGGGGCTACCCCAATTAGAAAAAAAAAACAAACAAACAAAAAACAGTGTTGGCTACCTCCTCCTCCTCCTCCTCCACCACCACCACTTCCACCTACACTGCCACGGACACGGCCTAGTCAATCCCTAGGCTCGTACTCCACATCCACCTCCTCCTCCCATTTTTTTTAGGTGATTGTAAGTTATTTCCCTATCCGCATTTGTTTGCAGGGCACTTGTCCTACTCTTACCCCCATTTTGCTTCCTTTTGCAGCCCTCTAGCCCTTCCTAGGACTTTTTTACAGCCATTTTTGTGCCCAAAAGTTTGGGTCACCATTGAATTCAATGGGGTTCGGGGTCTGGGGTCAAGTTCGGGTCAAGTTCGGTACCGAACCCAAACTTTTCCGCGAAGTTCGGCCGAACCAGACGAACCCGAACATCCAGGTGTCCGCTCAACTCTAATCCTGACACAATCTACTACTACGGCTCAGCTTGGCGGGACAGACCATCAGCATTCCCATGGGCACTGCCTTTCTTGTGCTGGATGGTGAAATCATATTGCTGAAGGATTAAGCTCCAACAAAGTAGCTTGCCATTCTCCCCAGCAACACGATTTAGCCAGCTCAAGGGATTGTGATCAGTGATCACTGTGAAGTTCCTCCCATAGAGGTAAGTCTGCAGCTTCTGGAGAGCCCTCACAATCGCGAGACATTCCTTTTTGATCGTGGCATAGGCTACTTCCTTGGGAAGCAGTTTCCGGCTCAGGTAGTGGATGGGGTGTTCCTCTCCGGTGTCATCCACTTGGCTCAGGACTGCACCCAACCCATAGGCAGAGGCATCAGTCTGCACTAAGAAACGGCTGGTGAAGTTGGGAGCCTGAGCACAGGGCCTGAAATGCCCTCTCACATTCTGGTGTCCAAGACACCACTTTGGGCAGTTTCTTCTTGGTTAGGTCAGTCAAAGGTTTTGCCAGGCTACTATAGTTACTTACAAATTTCCTATAGTAGCCAGTTGTCCCCAAGAATGACATAACCTGTTTCTTGGTTTGAGGGGTTGGCCAGGCCAGCATGGCCTCCACCTTCCCTGTCTCGGGTCTTAGAGTGCCTCCACCCACCTGGTGTCCCAGGTACTGGACATCAGTCATGCTGATCTGACACTTTCTGGGCTTGACAGTCAGATTGGCAACTGTCAGTTGGTCCAGGACCCGTGACACTTGCACCAAGTGTTCCTCCCAGGTAGGGCTGAACACCGTGATGTCATCCAGTTAAGCCACTGCAAAGGTTTCCGTCCCCTCCAGTAAGTCATTCATGGCCCTCTGGAAGGTGGCTGTGGCGTTCTTCATCCTAAACGGCATGACGATAAATTTGAACAAGCCGAATGGGGTGATGAAGGCCGACTTTTCCCGAGCTTCAAGGGCCAGAGGAATTTGCCAGTACCCTCTGCTCAGATCCATGATCCATCACAGCCTATCCAACAACTCATCGATCCGGGGCATGGGGTAGGCATCTGCAGTGGTGATCGCATTCAGCTTTCGGTAGTCCACACAGAACCTGGTCGTCTGATCCTTTTTGGGGACCAGGACAGCTGGGGAAGCCCAAGCACTGTGGGACCTCTGAATTACCCCCAGCTGCAGCATCTCCTCCACCTCCCTCTTCATGTCAGCCAGCACCTCCAGAGAGACACGATAGGCCGACTGTTTAATGAGGGGATGGGCCCCAGTGTCCACCTGGTGGACAGCGAGGTCCATCCACCCTGGTTTCCCCATAAACCGGCTCCCATGGACTGCCAGCACTTCCTTCAGCCCAAGTACCTGTGTGGGGGTTAGGTTGGGGTTTATCAGGAGGTCAGAGTTGACCTCCCTGGTGTCAGCTAACAAGTCTAGGAGTGGGTCAGCCTCTTCAGGCTCCGGCCTGCTGCAGACCAGCATGGCATAGGCCGTACTCTGATGATGGGCTTTAATTA
Organism: Glandirana rugosa; assembly: GCA_018402905.1. Lineage (NCBI taxonomy): Eukaryota > Metazoa > Chordata > Amphibia > Anura > Ranidae > Glandirana > Glandirana rugosa. The sequence continues at coordinate 56,586 of BLSH010304365.1, read as the reverse complement.
TGTTCACATGGAAGGCCTTCTGACGTCTACTCCCTTCTCCCAACTGGACTAGGTAGGTAACGTCATTCAGACGCTGGGTAATGGGATACGGGCTTTCCCATGTGGCCTGGAGTTTGTTCTGCTGCAAGGGGAGCAGAACATATACCAGCTGCCCAACGTTATATGCCCGCTCCCTAGCATTGTGGTCATACCAACATTTCTGCCTGGGTCATGTTTTCCCGCACCATCCCCACCAACGTCTCAATTTTATCCCGGAATCTCAGGATGTAATCCACCACAGAGACCTCTGGGTCAGCGATCTTGCCCTCCCAGGTCTCCCGGATTAGGTACAGGGATCCTCTAACCCTCTGTCCGTACAACAGCTCAAATGGTGAGAAGCCTGTGGACTCCTGGGGCACCTCTCAGTAAGCGCACAACAGATGAGGCAGGTACCTTTCCCAGTCCATACCCTGGGACTCCACAAAGGTGCGCAGGATTTGTTTCAGGGTACCATTAAAAAAGCACAAGCCATTTGTTTGTGGATGGTAAGGACTGGCCATGATATGCATCATCTGTATTTTCTGACAGAGAGCGTGCATCAAATCAGACAAAAACTGAGGGCCTTAATCACTAATGAGCTCAGCCGGGAATCCCACTCTTGTGAAGATTCCCAGCAGAGCATCAGCGACCTTGTCTGCGGAGGGAGGAGAGAGCCACCACCTCTGGGTAACGTGTGGCATAGTCAACAACTGTCAGTATAAAACATTTGCCTGAACTGCTGGGGAGAGCAAGAGGTCTAACAATATACACTGCCACACTCTTAAAAGGTTCATTAATCACAGGCAAAGGTTTTAATGGAACCCTGTGTACATCTCCTACCTTGCCAACTCATTGGCAGGTATCACAGGACAGACAGTAGTCAGCTATGTCTGTCAGAATGGTGGGCCAATAAAAGTTATGTATTAATCGCCCCCAGGTCTTAGTGATCCCCAAGTGACCTGCTAGGGGGATCTTGTAGACCACTTTTAAGAGCTGTCCCCGGAATTGGCTTGGGACCACCAGTTGCCTGCTTCTGAATTCAGCTTTGCTTTCCCTTGTAGACAAACTCTCCCTGTACAGTTTTCCTTTGTCCAAGTAAATATTTTGTTTGTCATTCACTGCAGGGGGGTGCTGTCAGCTAAACTCCTGAGCTGTGTCAGCGTTTGGTCTGTCTGCAGTGCTTCTTCAAAGGCCGAACCACAAGTCCCAGCCAGCAGTCCTGTGGCAAACGAGGACAGCTGCTGAGGCCCAACAGAGGTAGAGCCCACTGGGTCAGAACACGAAGAGGGCCCAGAGAGCTGTTCAGCAACCCTAGCCTGTACCTCTGCAGCCCTTGCAGCACTGCGAGTGACCAACAGTATGGTTAATACATTGTCATCATTATCAACATTACATTCAAACAGGTATATGTGTGACATCATTGGCACATACATTTTTCCTGGACCTCCTCATGTCAGCCTACTATGGGTCAGCTCCGTCCCCTCTGACCCCTTCAGTACAACCTCTTTCCAAGCCTATAAGAGGCAGCTGTCTGCCCATATGCAGTGTTCTTTTTTCGTCCTCGCTCTGGACGCCTGTTAAGACAAATATATATATTCATACACACGCAAGAAGAAGCAAGGTAGGAGACTTACTGCGAAACCTTCTAATGTCCATGCGGTCCTGGTGAGGTTCATGCGCTCTCCTGAGTTCAGAAGATCCCTTGTCTGGGCTGTAAATCTTCCCTTGTGGGGTACCCTTGGTGCTGGGTCTCAGTGAAGCAGTATAAAGTACTGCGTGTGTACACCGGCCTTTAGAGAGTAGTTAAACACTGCTGGATGGGCTGTGCGGCGCCAGGCAAGTCTCACTTCAGCAGTTTAAAGAACTGCATATGTACACCAGCCTTTAGGAAGCGGTTAAATACTGCTAGTTGAGCTGTGTGGCGAAAGTGGTGAAGACAGCAATGACAGAGTCTCACTTCAGCAGTTTAAAGAACTGCATGTGTACACCAGCCTTTAGGAAGTGGTTAAATACTGCTAGTGAGCTGTGTGGCAAAGTGATGAGAGAGCAAGGACAGAGTCTCACTTCAGCAGTTTAAAGAAATGCATGTGTGCACCAGCCTCTAGGAAGCGGTTAAATACTGCTAGTGGGGCTGTGTGGCAAAGTGGTGAAGACAGCAAGGACAGAGTCTCACTTCAGCAGTTTAGAGGTGTACACCGGCCTCTAGGAAGCGATTATACGTTACTGGATTGGGCTGTGTGACAAATGGATGAACAGCAGGCAGGCTGAGGCTTGTAGTCCCACAGGAACTCTCAGGAGGTTGCTGAGAGTGGCCACTTCTTGGTATGTTAGGATGCTCCCATTCTCTGGTTCCTGCTTCTTACAACACCTGTAGCCCAGCTTGTCTCATAATCACTGCCTCTATGCTGAATGATGTGGGATCTCAACAGGGCTGCGGCCTTGAGTTGCTGGATAGATCTCTGGCTGTCTATGTGTGTCCAGGTGTCCTGCGTCCTCCTGCCTGCCTATAGCACTGAAGAACGCATGAAAGTTTTTTTTTTTTTTTTTTTTAAAAGAGTGCATTCTTCTCTTCACACAGAGAAGACCCGGATGCGGGATAAACGCCCGCAGGGAAGTTCCAAGGAGCCACATCACCCGCAAAGAATGAATCGCTCAATGTGTGATAAGTCGGCTCAGAGGAGTGGTCGGCGGTGGGATAAAATCCAGGTGGAATGCCACTCCAGGTCACCCTCTCGGGTGCCTCATTGCATTGCTGCGAGCCCAGGCCAATGGCAACACCAGGAAGCAACCGCTAAGCGCTAGCATGTGCATAAGCAGACACAGATCCTCTTCATCTTCTGAAAGGGCCTCGGCCCGGGAGGAGAAGGCCTGCTGGACACGCGGGCAAACTCCCTGCCAGGGAGCCGTGTATACTTCTCTTGTTTAAAGGAGGCCGCATGTGGTAATGCAGCAGGTGCACGCCAGGTGAAGCACTATATTAAGGCGGCAGTCAAGGGCGGCTGGAAGGCCGAGGTGGTACTCTTCCGCTTCAGCTTCAGAATCAGAGCCAGAGGCAACATATCGCTACAGTTCAGAAGACCATCCTTCTTTTGGCCTGATTCGCACCCATACATTTTTGGTGCGTTTTCGCAGATCGGCACTACAGTCTATTTGGCATTGTTTCCTATGGGACATGTCTGTGGTGTGGGTCTGCGCGATGCGAGGGATGCTGGAGATGCATGGGTGTGAGTCGAGCCTAGGACCCCTTTCTCGCTGAGGCCTTTTCATGCGTTTTTCAGGCGCCTGAAGAGCTCACGAAATCCTATTTCTTTTAAACTCAATGAATGCTCTCACTCTGGAGTAGTGCGCTGGCTGGATGATGAAATTTCACCCCTCTCCATTGAAAGCAAAGGAAGGCTCTTCAAAAGCGCCTGAGAAGCTCTTCAAAAGCGCTTAGTATTTTGTGCAGCGAGAGTATTATCCGGACTTGAAAAGGTCACTCCTGTCCTTCCCGTTATTTTGGTTTTTAATACAGGAAATAATGGAAGATGAATGGGCAAGGCCCGATAAAAGATTGAACGTCCAACAGGGTCTCAAACTTGTACCCTTTTTGCTCTAGGGATGCTAAGCTTTGGGAGGCCGCGCCTAAGGCAAATGCCTCACTTCAGAGACAAGCTGGGCACATTACCTTGCCTCTAGATGACTCCGTATCCTTCAAGATCCGATGGATCATAGGATAGATACAGATCTCTAAAGAATGTACACGTTAGCCAGCTAGAGCACTTACCTAGTGGCAGCAGCCTTAAGGTGTGCATTACGGAGTTGGAGCCCGGTTCTTTGGGTTAAGTGATAGGGGAAGAAAGTTCCCCCTTTTACAGTCCATTAGGGTCAGGTTGTATTTTCTAGCAAGTGCCCGTGGACCAGGTCAGGATAATACTGAAATTTATGGCTCAGTCTATTACGACACACAGAGCCCTATGGCTGAAGCATTGGTCAGCGGATAGTGCTTCCAAGCACAGCCTTTGCTCAGTTCCTTTTTGATGGAAAATTTTTTGGCAAGACCCTGGAGTCAGAGGTGCAACAAGTGTCTGGAGGGAACGCAGGGCTTATTCCGCAGGGAAGGAAAAGATTTCCCTCAGCCGTTCGATCCCCTCGGAGAGATCTAAAATAAGTTTTGGGGAAGCTTCCGCGTACCAACCGGGGCGACCGTTCTTTAGACAAGTGGAAGGAGCAGGGTCCAGCCTTTTCCAAGGCAACCAAAGCCACGGCGAACCAGCCAGCGAAAGCTTCAGACAAGCTTTTCTGAAGGTTTCCCTGTCCAGACTTCCCAAGTGGGAGCAGACTGTCTTACTTTGGAGAGGTCTAGGCGGAAGAAGTGTAAGATACCTGGGTCTTGGACTTCATTCAAGGAAGACCTCCGTAGTCTCATTCTGTGGAGACCCGAATTTCTACTTGTCCAGTGGAAAGGGCGTTGTTTATTAATGTATGTAAAGAATTTATCGCCATCTAGCAATTCTGCCAGTTCTGAAACACGAGAAGGGAGAAGGATTCTATTCTCTTTTGTTCTTGGTAACAAGATCCTCAGAAGGATTCAGGCCGGTCCTGGACTTAAGAGGCCAAATACCTTCATGAAAGTTCCTCCATCCAGAATGGAGTCCTTGCAAACCATCATTGTTCATTGTGAAGAATGGAGATTTGCTAGCGTCAATAGGCCTAGCGGATGCTTACCTACATGTGCCCATAAGTGCATCACACCATCGCTTCCATTGCCAGTTTCTTTGTCTGCCTTTTGGGCTGGGCATAGTTCCAAGAACATTTTCAGAAGTTTTTGCTGTAATCATCGCTATCTTAAGGATCAGAGGCATTCAAATTTTTTTCATTATCTGAACGACATTCTTCCGCGGGCCGCGTCAAAGTCCCTCCTTCAACAGCACAGGCTGATAACCTGCAGCACGATCAGACGGTTTGGTTGGTTGATCAACCATCACAAAAGTCTGTTGCAACTGACTCAAGTCCTAGAGTATCTAGGAATGCAATTTGACACTACCCAAGTTCATGTATTCTGCCTCTTAGGAAGTTGGTGGAAGTTCAGACCAAGTCGGAAATGGGCATGACGAGGCAATTTCTGATGGCCAAGAAGTGTATGCACTACCTGGGCCTGTTGTCATCCACAATCCAGGTAGTACCTTGGGCCAAATTTTGGAAGGAGAGTTTTCAATACAATTTTCTTCATCAGTGGGATCGCCACTCATTAGCCTGGAAGATCTGCCATTCAGTACCAATAAAACGTCCTCTGATATGGTGGAAGATATCTCAGAATCTATACCGCAGGGTGCCTCTCGAACCTCCAGTTCCAGTAGTGCTGACTACAGATGCCAGCATAGTAGACCGGGGAGCTCATTCCTTAGGCAACAAGTACAGGGCAAATGAGAAGCATCTCTATCTCAGCATTCAAACCTGTTAGAATTAGGGGCCATTCAGCACACTCTAGTAGCCTTCCAATTGATGTTGCAAAGCCTACGTGGCCCGGCAAGGGGGCACCAGGAGCCTCCCACTACTCAGAGTGGCATGCCAGATTGTTCCCTAGGCAGCAGCATACCTTCTGGGTCCACAAAACAAGCTGGTGGATCAACTGAGTCAGAGATCCGTGGATTTGAACGAACAGAGCTTGGATCCCAGATACCTGTTCAAAATCTTCAAGGTCTCGGGGACCTCAATCATAGATTGGGTGATGTTGGTGGAGAACTCTCAGATTACGTGTTACTTCTCCCAAAGGTGGCACTCGCAGGCTTTAGGCTAGGATGCTCTATCCATTCCATGGGACTTTCCCTTAGTCTGTGGTTCCTCCGCTCTCGCTAATCCTCAGAGTTTTAATGAAGAACAGGAGAAGATAACAGCAATAGCGGCATGGCCCTTCTGGCCCAGAAGACCATGATGTTCACTAGCACAGAAAATGGCTATGTGTCAGCCAATTCTCCTGCCTCCTCACAAACATTTTCTGCTGCAGGACAAGCAGTGTAACCCAAAGCCAGGAAAACTGGAGGTTCATGGCGTGAATCTTTTAGTCAAAAGAAAACTACCGATAATACTTTATTTTAGGATATATAAGGTCTTTTTGTCGCTTCTCAGCAGGAAAGAGCTGGGTTCTGAGGGCACCCGTAGTCTCTAGCATATTGAAATTTCTCCAGGAAAGTCGGGGCAAGGGTTTTGTCATTTAGCTCCTCAAAGGTTTGAGTCTGCCCTGTCAGCTACGGGGGAACAAAGATGGGCCTTGGATCCTCTAGAGATGCGTTCCTGAAGGGCAGCAAATAAAGATCAGGCCTTCAATAAAGCCCTTTCCGAAGTGGGACCTGCCTTTAATTCTGAAAGCCTTATTAGCACCTCCGTTTGGTCCGGTGCCATCATGCTCTTTGTCTCAGTGCAATTTTTTGATGGCAATTACATTGGCCAGATGGGTGTCTGAACTGTGTGCTTTTTCAACCAGGGAGCCGTATTGCCGAATTCTCCAAGAGGAAATAATACTCAGAACAGTTCCAAACTTTCTTCTAAAAGGTGGCATCAGCCTTGCAGTTGAATTGGGAAGCAGTGGTATAGGCTTTTCCGGGTAGTAACTCGAAAGACGAATGGACTAGGCTGCATTTAGTGCGGGCCTTATCAATATAACTAGAGTGGACTAGATGTCTGGAAACATTATCAGCTCTTCATCTTTCCCGGGCCCTCCAGGAAAGGCATGACTAGGCCTCCTAGAATAGGGTCTTCATAGATCGTTAAACCTATCCAGATGGCATATAGAGAGGCGGGATATCCTCCGCCACTGGAGGTCAAAGCACATTTATGAGAAGCATGGCAGATTCCTGTGCATCATATGCTAAGGTGTCAGCAGAAGTAGGGTACAGGGCAGCTACCTTGAATGCACCGAATACTTTCATTCCGCGCTACAGAGTGAAGGTAACTGACGGCATCGGAAGCTTTTGGGTCTACTGTTTTGTCGGTGGCTGTCGGCCATTAAATTATTGATATTGGTTTATGATTCTGGTGTTTGATGTCTTCCCTCCCCTTGATTGGTTGATTGCTTGGTACATCCCATAGTAGGCTGACATGAGGAGGTCCAGGAATGAGGACAATTGTTTTCATACTTACCATAATTTTCCTTTCCTGGATCCTCCTCATGTCAGCCGAGGAATTCCCACCCAAAGTCTGTCGCGAGGTGGGTAAACTGAACACTGCATATGGGCAGACAGCCGCCTCGTATAGGCTTGGAAAGAGGTTGTCCTGAAGGGGTCAGAGGGGGCGGAGCTGACCCATAGTAGGCTGACATGAGGAGGATCCAGGAAAGGAAAATTACGGTAAGTATGAAAACAATTTTCCTCAACATTCAACTGTGTCTCTTCTCCATTCTCTGAAGAGGGAGAACCTTGCATTTCCACTTCCCCCTTCCCTTCCCCCTCCCCAGGTTGCCCAGATATTATACCCACATCTGCACACAGTACCTTAGGAAGTCCAGAGGTTTCCGAGGGGGTGTCCTCAGCAGGGGCATAGTAGGAGACAAGGGTCCCCAAGTCAGCACCCAACAACACAGCAGTGGGAATCTCTTCAGAAACTCCCACCTCTCTCATCCCACTCCCAGCACCCCAATCAATGTACACATAAGCCCGGGGTATGCGGAAGTGGGTTCCCCCAACTCCGGTGAGGGTGAGGAACTTCTCGGGGATGATGTCCGTTTCTTCTATCACCTTCGGTCTGACCAAGATGACGTCAGCTCCGGTGTCCCGGAGACCCCTTACAGGCCGGTGACCCACGATGACTGGCTGCAAGTTGGCATTGGGTCCGTGAGGTCTCCCACTGATGAACAGCACAGCGGAAGGGTTGCTGGCTGGGTGGCCAGATGATGTTGTCTTCTTCTGCTCTGGGCACTGTGTTAGCAGATGGCCAGGCTTGCCACAGGTGTAACACCTGCAGTTATCAGTAACGGCGGGTTTGACACCAGGGACTGCAGTTTCAGACCACTAAGAGGCTTGGTTGGCCTGCAGAGGAGGGGTTGGCGCATTCGATTTTCCCCGTTTCCAGCCATTCGGTGGAGCTTTGCGATGCTCCGATACCCGAGTACAGACGAAGGTATCAGCCAGGTCTGCTGCAGCTTTAGCAGAAGCAGGCTTCCACTCTAGCACAAACTGTCTGACGTCTGGAGGACAGATGTGCAGGAGCTGATCTTAAATCACAAGATTTTCCAGGGCCTTAAGAGAAGTGGCTTTCAGGCCTCTGGTCCACTGTTGGAATGTGATACGTAAACGGCTTACCACATCCATATAAATGTCCCCAGGCCCTTTTTGCAGGGACCTAAACTGTTTTCAGTATACTTCAGAGATCAATCAATACTTCTGAATGATTGCTGCATTTATGGCTTCATAGTCCTTGTCCTGCTCCACCGGCAGGTCCACATACGCGTCCAGGGCCTTGCCTCGTAGCCCTAGTGTCAGGTACAGAGCCCATTGTGCATGGGGCAAATGGTACTGACGGCAAGTTTTTTCAAATGACAGTAGATACACGTCAATGTCACTGTCCTTTTCCATGACTGGTAATTTAGCGGCCGGGCTTGCAGGCAGAGAGGTGTCCCTGTGCTCTAGGGATCCGAGGTTCTGATCCTGTCGGTACTGCTGTTGGAGCCTCAGCATCTCCAATTGGTGCCAATGATCAGCCTCCTTCTGCGCAGCCTCTCTCTCAGCCTGGCGTTCTTCTCTCTCAGCTGCAGCCTGGCGTTCCTCTCTCTCAGCTGCAGCCTGGCATTCCAGAAACTGCATGTAAATCACAGGGTCCTTACACTGATGTGCTGGAGTGTTTCCTGCATTTTAAAGTCTCTGCTGTTTGCAGGCAATCTGGGGCTAGCCTGCTCCTGCTGCGGCCCAGAAGGGAAATCAGTAGTATTCCCGTTTCAGTCCTTCTTTGCTCATCCTGTGAGGTCGTTGAGTCTGAACCACTTGGCTCTGGAGTACCAGGAACCCCTTCAGCTTCCCATTCCCCCGAGTTCAGGTCTGCTCAGATATTATACTCCTGTAGGGCCTTTATCATGTCTTTACAAGTTTTGTTACTGACGTCAATGCCTCTTGTTATACTCTCAGTAGTCAGGTCATCTTTGTTCATCTTCTTATACACTGATGGCCCAGACAATTTGCAAGCAGAAAACAGAGAACAGAAAGCAGAGACAGAAAGGAGCTGTAGTAGGAAGGAGTTGTTGCTGTATGTCTCCTTAAAACAAAAAAACAAAAATATGCACCAGCTTGTCTCTAAGGACTGTTTCCAAAAAGGTTACAATCCTTCAGTGCAGAGCTAATTCCTAACAATGCACTGAATGCTCTTAAGGCAAAACTATCTGACCGCTGCCCACCAGTATGTGACGAATGCGGGTATCAGAGTGCTGCCTTCCTCACCGACCGGCCACTGAGGACTCCCCCTGATCTAATACCGCACTTGGCATGAACCTAACAATGCCACTCTCAGCTGCTTTCAGCACAAAGATTTCCCAGTTTGCGGGACCACCGTCTAAGTGCCAGCCGCCTGAGAGCGATTGTTACAAGGCTAATTCATCCATTAACCCTTTCTCTGCCACCACTTCTGGATGCCGGCCAGAAGACCCGTATGTTAGCAATACCAGTATTTCAGAATAACCACCTATATAACCTACCGTTATTTTAAAAACAGTAGCGCTCTTTAAAGGAACAGATTCGTAATAGTTGCATTAAGAGCTTTAGGGACAGAATTAACCCTTTTCAAAATAAGGTTTAATAATGAAAAGGTCAAGTTTTAGGTGCAGTAAAATATTTACAGAAAAACAAAAGAAGGTTGCAAGATACTGAGACAAAATTTACAGCAAAGGAACAGAATAAAAAATACCTGCATTTGAATGTCCGTGCCTAATCAGTGTTTCTAAGATGATTTCCTGGTTCTCTGATGTTGATTCATTGATGGTAATTGAGAACTGACAATTGATCTTGGCAATACTTTTTCTCTGGATGACAAGGGGTGGAGCCATACCCCTCTGGCCATTCGCAGGAGAGGGCGTTTTCTTAGACAATGTCCAGGGCGGGCCGTTGCGATACATGCTGCATAATCTACCCCTGGATTATGAAAATCATACCTTGTGATTGGGCCGCCCGGCAAACCTCACAGTAAGAAATTCAGTCTCAGCATGCATAAAGCTTTCAAATTACTCCAAACGTGAGAGTGCTGAGACCTTCTAGGACCCTGGGAAGGGAATAGACTAGTTCTATCCCTCCTTGGGTAACAAGGGGTGAATGTTTATACTTGAATTATCTGGGCCGAAATTCTACATTCAAATATGTATGTTTTATCACTATGGAATACTTCTACCGGAAATTATAAGTTTATATAGCTTTTGGGTAAGTTTTAAGACAGAGAGAGGGTCATCCCTAGGTTAGAGCTGCCAGGGTAATTTATGAGCAAACATCAGTTTGTTTTATGTTTGTTCAAGATAAGGAACAGGACTTTTTCCTGGCCAGTCATGGACCATCATCAGATGGCCCCCTTTGAAGTTGATCTGGCCAGAGAGGGAGGAGGCGGTATGTTCAAACTGCCATGTTAAAAGGAGAGAAAAAAAAACTTAGCAGCCATTTAAGTAGCTCCCCTTTCAAGATGGAGTCCGTCTTGCTTCGTGCGTGGTATCATTACTTTGTGTGTGTCTCACGCGTGATATCATCACAGTTACCACCTTTATGTGGATAACTTTTATTCAAGTTTGCCCCTCTTCCACAACCTTTACCAGAGACAGACTCCAGCATGCAATACAATCAGAACCAAAGGCTCATTAACGAAAGGCTATGAAGAGGGGAGACTGCGTTTTTGCGGAACCAGGAGCTATTGGCTGTCAAGTTGAGGGACAGACAGAACGTCCACATGCTGACTTCCATACACAATGACACCTACGTGGAAATCCCCAGGAGAGGAGACACAATCCAGAAACCAGCTTGTGTCCATGAATATAATTTGTTCATGGGGGTGTCGACTTCAATGACCAGATGACTGTTTCTGCCGTTACCATACTTCACTACATTATTAGTTAAGTATGGTAAACATAATTGTCATTTACAGCCACACCCCATATGCCACTGCACTGCACTGTACATACCTCTGCCTTCTTCGGAACTGACCCTGGCCTGCTATACGACCACGCTTCTGCCTCACGCTAAAAATACATCTGCCTGCTCCGGAACTGACCCTGGCCTGCTATAAGACCGCGCTTCTGCCTAACGTAAACATAACTCTGCCTGTCCGGAACTGACCCTGGCCTGTTATGAGACCATGCTTCTGCCTAACGTAAACATACCTTTGCCTGCTCTGAAACTGACCCTGGACTGTTTGACCACGTTTTTTTGCCTGCCACTTGGACTGATCTTTTACCCTGTTGTTGGAGTAGTGGGATTCACACACAGGGGTCTCACATATGTGAGGGGCTCCAGGATTCTTTTTCTGGATGAAAAACCTAAATTTTTAGTTTTCTCATTTCTGGATTAGGGTCTGGAGACTCGGAGGCTTCAAAGAGATTTGGATGGGAGAAGCCTCTACCCCTGTCCCCATTCTTTCCTGGCCTGCTACTCGTACTATGGATCATGTTCCTGCCTACTACCAGGACCAACATTTTGGCACTGCTGGCAATATCTCCAACTGCACTGACCTCAGACTGTATATAGACAGTATTTCCGCCTGTACTGACTATGGACAATATTCCTGCCTGCTGCCTAGACAATTCAGTTCGCTGTTGTTGACCACATCCCTGATTATTGCCTGGATCAGGGCTCTCCTCCTGTGGACAGTGGCACTACTAAAACCACAAGTAATCTTTTGTTTACCCTTTGCTCAGCAAAATATATTTTAAGGTGTAATTCTTGGTATGTACATGCTATATGTTAGAAATATTAAGGGCTTTCGAAATGTGATAGGTTGTCAGGAAATAGATGCATACTTTATGTCCCTAGAACACCTGATGGTGCTTCTTGGATGTTGGGCCTCTGTGTGTGTCCAGGCTGTGTAAGTCTCACACATGTATTATTGCCATACTCAGGAGGAGTAGCAGAATGTATTTTGAGATGTCCTTTTTGCTATGTACATGGAAATATCTTATAAATGGACAACTTTGTGTAAAAAAAAAATGCGTTTTCATTTTTTTTTACACATTTTCCAAAAACTTCTGGAAAAAAAATGAACTGTTCAAAAGACTCATTATGCCTCATAAATTATATGTTGAGGTGTTAGCTTTACAAAATGGGGTAATTTTGTGGGCATTTCCATTTTTATAGTGCTCCAGGACCTTCAAAATTATAATAGGGGGTTGAGAAATAGGTGTGTAATTTTATGCTCCTATAACACCTGAAGGCGCTACTTCAATGTGGCCAGGCTGTGTAAAAGTCTCACACATTTTGTATCGCCATACTAAGAAGGAGTAGCAAAATGTATTTTGGGGTGTCATTTTTGCTATGTACATGCTATGTGTTGAAAATATCTTATAAATGGACAACTTTGTGTAAAAAAAATGCATTTCCATTTTTTTCCACATTTTCCAAAAACTTCTGAAAAAAGTGAACTGTTCAAAAGACTCATTATGCCTCATAGATTATATTTTGGGGTGTTAGCCTTCCAAAATGGGGTCATTTTGTGGGCGTTTCCATTGTTCTGGTGGTCCAGGGCCTTCAAAAGTGTAATAGGTGGTTGAGTAATGAGATGTGTAATTTATGCTCCTGGAATGCCTGAAGGTGCTACTTCAATGTTGGGCCTCTGTATGTGGCCAGGCTGTGTAAAAGTCTCACACATTTGGTATCACCATACTCAGAAGGAGTAGCAGAATGCATTTTGGGGTGTCGTTTTTGCTACGTACATGCTATGTGTTGGAAAGATCTTATAAATGGACAACTTTGTGTAAAAAAAATGAGTCTTGAATTTAGGTGCCTGGTCATGGGGGTTGTGCTCAGGTTGAGAAAATGTATGCCCCGGCTCAGGCTATCATTGCACAGCTTGCAAACCACTCGTGTCTTGTCGTCAGCACATTGTCTGAAGAACTGCCACGCGGGGGAACGCCTTTGAGCTGCCTTTGGTGTGCTAGGTCCCTGGGTGCGTTGGCTAGTAGCAGGCCTACTGTCTAGGGGACGCTCGCTCCGCTTTTGCAACCTGCTTCCTGTTTTGCTGTGCTGGTGCCTCTGTGCGACCACCACCTCTTCCTCCAAACTCCACACGTCACTCGCATGACCCTCATTCCATGTGGGGTCTAGGACCTCATCATCCTCCACATTATCTTCCACCCACCCTTCACCACTGCCCTCCTTGTCAGTCTGCACACTGAGGCAAGCTGCAGCAGTTGGCACCTGTGTTTCGTCATCATCAGAAATGTGCTGCGCTGGTGTTTCCATGTCCTCATCCTGCAACAGAAGTGGTTGGGCATCGGTGCACTCAATGTCTTCCACTTCTGGGGCAGCGCTATGTGGATGGCCCACGGAAAGCACACCAGGAGAGTCATCAAAAAGCATAAGAGTCTCTTGCAGGACTTGGGGCTCAGACTGCTTGGCTAATTTACAAGGGGCTGAGGTGAAAGACAGATGGCCATGGGGTTCAGGTGCCAACTCTGAGCTTTCATCAAGGGACCGGGAGGGAGATAATGTGAAGGAACTGGAGGCATTGTCAGCCACCCAATCTACTATCGCCTGTACTTGTTCTGGCCTCACCAATCGATGAGGGGCATTCTGGCCAACCATATACCGGTGAAGGTTCTGTTGGCTACCTGAGGAAGGTGTTTCCCTTGTGCGTAAAGCTGGCACACCTCGACCACGTCCTCTCCTTCCAACAGGAGGTTCACCAACACCACCAACACGTCC
>BLSH010304365.1:27418-41208 GCA_018402905.1 Glandirana rugosa | reverse complement strand
TTGGTGAACCAATAAAGAAAGTGTACCGTACAAGTATGGTGTTTTATGTATGGTTTTATGTAAGACGATAAGGAGGACTCATACCACTATGGTGCACACACTCTGAAAATGTGTAGGACCGGTGTATCGGACCGGGTTGTAACTTCATCGTGGAAGTCCGCAAGATCCTCGTATTTAATGTGTAGAGTAAAGAATTGGTGGATAATGTTAAAACTTCCGGGACTTTGTGGTTCTGTTACCTTTGCGGGTGTTTTACTGGGGTAAAACCTTTCGATTGTGGGGTTGTATATTAGATTAGAGACTCCGTATCACTCATCACAACTCGCTTGGGCCTGACATTGGACCGAACCCGAACGATTTTTGAAATGTCCGGGTCCGTGCCACGGACACCCGAAAGTTCGGTACGGACCCGAACGTTACAGTCCGGGTTCGCTCAACACTACTCACTATGCCTCAGAGATTAGATTATATGTTGGGGTGTTAGCTTTCCAAAATGGGGTCATTTTGTGGGCGTTTCCATTGTCTTGGTGTTTCAGGGCCTTCAAAATTGTAATAGGTGGTTAAGAAATGAGATGTGTAATTTATGCTCCTAGAACGCCTGAAGGTGCTACTTCAATGTTGGGCCAGGCTATGTGGCCAGGATGTGTAAAAGTCTCACACACGTGGTATCACCATACTCAGGAGGAATAGCAGAATGTATTTTGGTATGTATTTTGTGGTATGAACATGCCATGTGAAAGAAATAACCAAGTGGTTGTATACTCTCCTATTGTTTTCAGCTAAGGAAGCTGACATCTTAGCCTCTTTAATCTGCAACTGCCATGATGCTGCACATGTGATCCATTATGACACCACCCATTGGATGGTTTGCTAGTTTGGTTGAGAGCACAAACAAGGAGACAGCTAGCATTTCCAGCATGCCGGGAATATTAACTCTTTTTTGACACTATCAAATCGATGGGTAGACAACCACTTTAAACTGACCATTTTCTGGAAAACAAATCTTCATTTTGCAAAGAATGGTGGGAAAAAAATTACAACTTCAAATTAAACCATACCTCTTACTAAATACCTTGGAATGTTTACTTTCCAAAAGGGGTCACCTGGGGGGTATTTGTACTTCCGTGGTTCAAGAAATTAGATAGGCGGTCAGTATATCAGGTGTGATCAATTTTCAATGATTGCCATAATAGCTTGTAGACTCTATAACTTTCACAAAGACCAAATTATATACACTGATTTGGGTTATTTTTACCAAATATATGTAGCATTATACATTTTGGCAAAAATGTATGAAGAAAAATTACTACCGGTAATTTGCAAAATTTTATAACAGAAATTAAATAAAAAGTTTTTGGTCTTTTTTCATTTATAGTGCAAAAAATAAAAAACTCAGTGGTAATGAAATACCACCAAAAGAAAGCTCTATTTGTGTGAAAAAAGGATGAAAATGATGGGTACAGTGTTGCATGAGTAATTGTCATTCAAAATGTGAGAGCGATGAAAGCTGAAAATGGGTCTGGTTAGGAAGAAGTGCCCAGTGGTCAAGTGGTTAATGTCTAAACTGCTGGTATCAAAAGTGAGTACACCCCTAAGTGAAAATGTCCAAATTCGGCCCAATTAGCCAGGATAGGTTCCACTCAGAACAGGCCTCGCCATGGTCGACCAAAGAAGTTGGGTGCGCATGCTCAGCATCAAATCCAGAGGTTGTATTTGGAAAATAGATGTATGAGTGCTGCCAGCATTGCTGCAGAGGTTGAAGGGGTGGGGGGTCAGCCTGTCAGTGCTCAGACCATATATGCACCACACACTGCATCAAATTGGTCTGCATGGCTGTCGTCCCAGAAGGAAGCCTCTTCTAAAAAAGATGCACATGAAAGCCTGCAAACTGTTTGCTGAAGACAAGCAGACTAAGGTCATGGTCTGGAGCTGCATGAGTGCTGCTGGCACTGGGGAGCTACAGTTCATTGAGGGAACCATGAATGCCAACATGTACTGTGACATACTGAAGCAGAGCATGATCCCCTCCCTTCAGAGACTGGGCCGCAGGGCAATATTCCAACATGATAAGGACCTCAGACACATCTCCAAGAGGACCACTGCCTTGCTAAAGAAGCTGAGGGTAAATTGAAGGACTGGCCAAGCATGTCGCCAGACCTAAACCCTATTGGGCATCTGTGAGGCATCCTCAAACGGAAGGTGGAGGAGCACAAGATCTCTAACATCCACCAGCTCCGTGATGTCCTCATGGAGGAGTGGAAGAGGACTCCAGTGGCAACCTGTGAAGCTCTGGTGAACTCCATGCCCAAAAGGGTTAGGGCAGTGCTGGAAAATAATGGTGGCCACACAAAATATTGACACTTTGGGCCCAATGTGGACATTTTCACTTAGGGGTGTACTCACTTTTGTTGCCAGAGGTTTAGACATTAATGGCTGTGTGTTGAGTTACTTTGAGGGGACATCAAATTTGCACTGTTATACAATCGGTACACTCACTACTTTACATTGTAGCAACATGTCAAGTCTTTAGTTTTGTCACAGGAAAAGATATAATAAAATATTTACAAAAATGTGAGGAGTGTACTCACTGTTGTGAAATACTGTATATACGTATATAGTATATATACAGTATCTTACAAAAGTGAGTACACCCCTCACATTTTTGTAAATATTTTATTTTATCTTTTCTTGTGACAACACTGAAGATATTACACTTTACTACAATGTAAAGTAGTGAGTGTACATCTTGTACAACTGTGTAAATGTGCTGCCCCCTCAAAATAACTCAACACACAGTCATTAATGTCTAAACCGCTAACAGCAAAAGTTAGTACAACCCTAAGTGAAAATGTCCAAATCGGGCCCAATTAGCTGTTTTCCCTCCCCAGTGTCATATGACTCGTTAGTGTTGCAAGGTCTCAGGTGTGAATGGGGAGCAGGTGTGTTAAATTTGGTGTTATCATTCTTATTCTCTCATACTGGTCTCTGGAAGTTCATCATAGCACTTCATGGCAAAGAATTCTCTGAGGATCTGAAAAAAAGAATTGTTGCTCTACATAAAGATGGCCTAGGCTATAAGAAGATTGCCAAGACCCTGAAACTGAGCTGCAGCATGGTAGCCAATACCATACAGCGGTTTAAGAGGACAGGTTCCACTCAGAACAGGCCTCGGCATGGTAGACCACAGAAGTTGAGCGTGCGTGCTTAGCGTCATATCCAGAGGCTGTGTTTGGAAAATAGACGTATAAGTGCTGCCAGCATTGCTGCAGAGGTTGAAGGGGTGGGTGGTCAGCCTGTCAGTGCTCAGACCATTCGCCACACACTGCATCAAAATGGTCTGCATGACTGTCATCCCAGAAGAAAGCCTCTTCTAAAGATGATGCACAAGAAAGCCCACAAACAGTTTGCTAAAGATAAGCAGACTAAGGACATGGGTTACTGGAACCATGTCCTGTGGTCTGATGAGACCAAGATAAACTTATTTGGTTCAGATGGTGTCAAGTGTGTGTGGTGGCAACCAGGTGAGGAGTACAAAGACAAGTGTGCCTTACTTATAGTCAAGCATGGTGGTGGGAGTGTCATGGTCTAGGGCTGCATGAGTGCTGCCAAGTACTGGGGAGCTACAGTTCATTGAGGGAACCATGAATGCCAACATGTATTGTGACATACTGAAGCAGAGCATGATCCCCTCCCTTCGGAGACTGAGCCGCGGGGCAGTATTTCAACATGATAATGACCCCTAACACACCTCCAAGATGACCACTACCTTGTTAAAGAAGCTGAGGGTAAAGGTGAATGACTGGCCAAGCATGTCTTCAGACCTAAACCATATTGAGTATCTGTGGGTCTCATCAAATGGAAGGCGGAGGAGTGCAAGGTCTCTAACATCCAACAACTCCCGTGATGTCGTCATGGAAGAGTGGAAGAGGAATCCAGGGGCAACTTTTGAAGCTCTGGTGAACTCCATGCCCAAGAGGGTTAAGGAAGTGTGGGGAAAATAATGGTGGCCACACAAAATATTTACACTTTAGGCCCAGTTTGGACATTTTCACTTAGGGGTGTACTCACTTTTGTTGGCAGCAGTTTAGACATTAATGGCTGTATGTTGTGTTATTTTGAGGGGGCAGCACATTTATGCTGTTATACAAGCTGTACACTCACTTCTTTACATTGTAGAAAAGTGTCATTTTGTCAGTGTTGTCACATGAAAAGATATAATAAAATATTTACAAATATGTGAGGGGTGTACTCACTTTTGTGAGATACTGCGTATATATATATATATATATATATATATATATATATATATATATACATATATATATATATATATATAAATTACTCTGCATTTAGTGCAGACTACTTATACAGCTCATTCAGTGTATAGTATATAGAGTCAGTACAGGCAGCGTAAGAATAGATATATACAGTATATAGCATATATATATAAAATACAATGCATACCGTGGAGATGATATATACAGCTCGTTCAGTGTATAGTATATAGAGTAAGTTTAGGCGGTGTAAGAATATATATATATATATATATATATATATATATACAGTATAGTTACAGTGTTCTGCCACCACCAACACCCAAGGCCCAATTTTTCTGCACCTGTTTGATTGGGCATGTCATTCCAATTTTTGAAATAAATTACAACAGCAGGGCCCATTCATGCGCCCAACAAGAGTAATTGTGAGGGGTCACAGTGTTCTGCCACCATCAACACTCAAGGGCCAATTTTTTTGCACCTGTTTGACTGCGGCAGGTCATTACAATTTTTGAAATAAATTACAACAGCAGGGCACTTTCCTGTGCCCAACAAGAGTAATTGTGAGGGATTACAGTGTTCTGCCACCACCAAAACTCAAGGCCCAATTTTTATGCACCTATTTAACTGGGTCATGTCATTGCAATTTTATAGAGCGCAGTCCCCATAGTATATGTAATGCAGTTCAGACTATATGGTGCAGTCAGTGTAATATATATATAACACAGTGTATTGAAGTGGATAAGGGGAACCCTTTGGTAGAATTAAGAAAAAAATTGGCATGGCCCCCCCCCCCCATAATCCATACCATGCCCTTCGGGTCTGGTATGGTTTTAAGGGGAACCCCATGCCAAAAAATTGCGTGGGGCCCCCCAAAATCCAAACCAGGTCCTTCGGTTCTGGTATGGATATTAAGGGGAACCCCGCGCCAAAATTAAAAAAATAAATTGCATGGTGGTCCCCCCAAAATCCAAACCAGGCCCTTCGGTTCTGGTATGGATTTTAACCACTTACCGGCCGCCTGCCATCATACATTGGTACTTTGACATGGAATACCGTTGTTATGGTAGCAGATAGCTACCATAACCCCAATATTTTCTGAAACGTCGGGCTGTCCACTTTCAGATAAAAGTGGTCTCTGCAGCAGATTCACCGTGAGATCACATTTATTGGGGGCGGGAGAGGGCCCCCCACCACTTTTGATATTTTGGATCCATCGGTAGCAGCGGAGACAATCCGGTCCACTCCCTTCACTGCCTGGATGCTGACTGAGGGTAAGATGGCCCCCACTCGGCTCCATGGCACTAAAGGGCGGAAGCGACGTCAAACGTCACTTCTGCCCAATGCTCTTAAAGGAGACTAATTTTTCTTTTTTGCAAGTGCCATTTTTTTTTTTTTATTGCATTTTGGAGTAAATATGAGATCTGAGGTCTTTTTGATCCCAGATCTCATATTTAAGAGGTCCTTTTTTCTATTACAAGGAATGTTTACATTCTTTATAATAGGAATAAAAGTGACCCTTTTTTTTTAAATGGACAGTGTAAAAATAAAAAATAACAAGTAAAATAAATAAGAAAAAAATAAAAATTTAAAGCGCTCTGTCTTGCCGAGCTCGTGCGCTGAAGTGAACGCATACGTTAGTTCCGCCCACAAATATAAACAGTGTTCAAACCGCACATATGAGGTATCGCCGTGATTGTTAGACCAAAAGCAATAATTCTAGCACTAGACCTCCTCTGTAAGTCAAAACTGGTAACCTGTAGACATTTTTATACTTTGCCGATAGAGATTTTTAAGTGCCAAAGTTTGTTGCCATTCCACAAGCGGGCGCAATTTTGAGGCATGACATGTTGGGTATCAATTTACTCGGCGTAACATTATATTTCACAATATAGAAAAAATTAGGCTAACTTTACTGTTGTCGCTTTTAAGACCGCTGTGAAAATACAGGGTGACATCAAGTATTGCAATGACTGCCATTTTATTCTCTAGGGTGTAAAAAATATATTGTTTGGGGGTTCTAATTAATTTTCTGATTTTAAGTTGTAAACACCAAATCTCAGAAAGAGGATCTGTCCTTAATTTGTTAAGGGGAACCCCACACCAATTTTTTTTTTTAAATGCGTGGGGGTCCCCCCAAAATCCAAACCAGGTCCTTCGGGTCTGGTATGGATTTTAAGGGGAACCCCGCGCCAAATTAAAAAAAAAATGGTGCGGGGTCCCCCCAAGATCCATACCAGATCCTTAACCAAGCACGCAGCCATGCAGGGCAGGTTGGGGGACGATTGAGTGCCCCCCCTGAACCATACCAGGCCACATGCCTTCAACATGGGCAGGGTGCTTTGGGGTCGCCTTCAAAGCACCTTGTCCCCATGTTGATGGGGACAAGGGACTCTTCCCCACAACCCTGGCCAGTGGTTGTGGGGGTCTGCAGGCAGGGGGCTTATTGGAATCTGGAAGCCCCCTTTAATAAGGGGGCCCCCAGATCCTGGACTCTCTATGTGAATGAGTATGGGGTACATTGTACCTTTACCCATTCACCAAAAAAGGAGTGTAGTAGTGTTACAAAAAACAGTAGACCGTTTTTGACAAGTCCTTTATTAAAAATGCCTCCTTCTTTCTTCCTCCATCCTCTTCCCCACTTCTTCTGGTCTTCTGCTTCTTCTTTCGGTCTTCCTCCGCTTCTTCCTTCCTCTCACCATCTTCTTCTTCTTCTTTCTCCACCGCCACTTCCACTGCCGTGCCATTCAGAGGCAACTCCCAGAATGGGTGGTCTTCAGTTTGACAGTTATTTTATAGGTAAGGGCGGGGCCATCCAGTGACATAAATTGGTGACCCCGTCCCCTTCTGGCATCATGTGATGTCAGAGGAGGCGGGGTCACCCATTTACATCACCGGGTGGCCCCGTCCCTTCTTATAAAATAACTGTCAAACAGAAGACTGCCCATTCTGGGAAGAAGACCGAAAGAAGAAGCAGAAGACCAGAAGAAGGAATGGGGCAGGAGAAGATGGAGGAAGACCAG
This sequence comes from Glandirana rugosa, assembly GCA_018402905.1. NCBI lineage: Eukaryota > Metazoa > Chordata > Amphibia > Anura > Ranidae > Glandirana > Glandirana rugosa. The sequence continues at coordinate 33,911 of BLSH010304365.1, read as the reverse complement.
AGGAAGAAAGAAGAATTGGGGGAAGATTTTACAATAAAGGTCTTAAATAAAAGAATGCCTCCTTTTTTGGTTAATGGGTAGGGGTACCCCCTACTCATTCACATGGGGGGTCGGGATCTGGGGGCCCCCTTATAAAAGGGGACTTCCAGATTCCAATAAGCCCCCTGCCCGCAGACCCCCGCAACCACCGGCGAAGGTTGTGGGGATGAGGACCTTTCTCCCCATATACATGGGGACAGGGTGCTTTGGGGGGAGGTCATGTGGTCTGGTACGGTTCCTGGCCTGGTATAATTCAGAGGGGGGGCCCTTGCCCCCCTGCTCTGCCAGGCTGTGTGCCTAGATAGGGATCCGGTATGGATTTTGGGGGGACCCCATGCCATTTTTTAAAACAAGTTGGCGCGGGTTCCCCTTAAAATCCATACCAGACCTGAAGGGCCTGGTATGAACTTTGGGGGGACCCCCACACAATTTTTTCTTAATTTTGGCATGGGGTTCCCCTTAAAATACATTCCAGACCTGAAGGACCTGGTACGGACTTTGGGGGGGACCCCACGCAATTATTTTTTTAATTTTGGCACGGGGTTCCCCTTAAAATCTACACCAGACCCGAAGGGCCTAAAATGGACTGGGGGGGACCCCCACGCAATGTTTTTTCAGTGATTTATATCTATGTTGCCAGAAACCGGCAATATATTACAGCCACGAGCGATTTTAAATGACAGTTTTTCCTTTACAAATGTCATTTTGCGGTGGCACTGTACTAAACATCACACAGATACGCTACTTTACAGGCATACTAAGGGGATCCCCAGGCACAATATTTAAAGGAAGATTTCATTTTTATTTTATCACTTTAAGCATTATTAACCACTTGCCGACCGCCGTACGGCTATAAGCGGCGACAGCATGGCTCTGTCCCGCGAATCGCTGCCTACAGTCGTCACTTGCATGCATGAAGGCTAGGGGGCCCTGGGTCAGGCGGACTTGATGTCCGTCAGTGACTCGCGATGCCCTGTGATGCCCTGTGACAGAGCCAGACAGGCGGTATGTCAAAGATCTACTGAACCCTGTACTTGGGATCAGTTAGATCTCTGGTGCCCCTGCCAGCCCTGCCCCCTCACAGTTAGAACACACCCAGGGAACCCAGTTAACCCCTTCCCTGCCCCCTGCAGGTTAACCCCTTCACTGCCAATGACATTTATACAGTAATCATTGGATATTTACATTTCTGATCGCTGTATAAATGTCATTGGTCCCAAAAAAGTGCCAAAAATGTCTGACATGTCTGCCCCAATATCACAGTCCCAATAAAAATCGCAGATCACCACTATTACTAGTAAACAAAAAAATTGTATAAACGCCAGAAATTAATTCTATTGGTTTGTAAACGCAGCAACTTTTGGGCAAACCAATCCATAAACGCCGATTGCGATTTTTTTTTACCAAAAATATAAGGAAGAATATAAATTGGCCAAAACCGATGAATAAATTAGTTTTTTTATATTTTTTTTGGATATGTATTTTAGCAAAAAGTAAGGAATATTGTTTATTTTGCAAAATTGTCACTCTTTATTTGTTTATAGCGGTAATCAGAAATGACGCAGAGGTGTTCAAATACCTCCAAAAGAAAGCTCTATTTGTAGGGAAAACAGTACACAAATTTTGTTTGGGTACAACATCGCACGACCGCGCAAATGTCAGTTAAAGCAACGCAGTGCCAAATTGTAAAAAGTGCTCTGCTCCTAACGTGGGAAATCCTTCTGGGGCTGAAGTGGTTAAAATCACTGCTCCTGAAAAAACTTTTTTTGCATTAATATATGTCCCCTAGGGCAGTACCCAGGTCCCCATACACTTTTTATGGCAATAACTTGCATACAAGCCTTTAAAATGAGCACTTTTGATTTTTCATGTTCGAGTCCCATTGATTGTTATAGGGTTCGCGTGTTCGCACAAATTTTTTGCCTGTTCGCAAGTTTTGGTTCAAACTGAACTGGGGAGTATTCGGCCCATCCCTAGTCACTCACCAGCCTTCCTGGCTGCGACCAATGGATCCCTCCTGTCGACTTGCCTGGTAATACTAGCTCCTGCTGTCCTCAGTTGCACCTCCTGGGACTCCTGTCCAGATCCTTCATGCTTTCCTGAATAGCTCCATCTTGCACCCAAGCCTTGGGCCCAAGGTCTCCTCCCAGACTGGGGAGCTCTCTCAAATGCCCCAACAGCCCAGTACAGGTCTTCCACTCAAACTCTCCTCCCCAGCTGGGCAGACCCTGGGTATTTCAAGGAGGCCTGCCCCCTGCCAATCCTAGTTGGGGATTGGTCAGAGCTCCCTGAAACACCCCAGACAGCTCCACCTCTCTCCCCGCCTCTTCTTCTAGAATCCTCTAGAAGCAAGAGGGAGGTAACCGAGAAGTGACACCACCTTTGGGTCATCAGCTGCTACCCTGAGCCACTCCCAGCCCATACAGATCAAACCAAACAGGCCTAGCTTTCAGCTAGGCCTGTCTAAATTTGCCTGCACTCACCAAAAATCCTTCCTCTAGCAGCTACCTAGGTAGAGGGTGCTACATGTGCTTAGTGAACCTCACTCTTTTACTGGGAGTGAGGTAACGTAGGTGCACTGGACTAGTGGAGTGGGTGCAGGCTCAGCATGTTCCTCCTAATGCAGAACATTCAAGTACAGTGTGTAGCAACAGGGGACAAACCATCGGTCAGAGGAACTCTGCACTTCAACTCTACACACAGTAAAGCTCATCTTTAAATTGGGGACTGCCTTAATGTTTGATTTTTCACATGACCGCAGTCCCCAAATGGTCCAAGGCATTGATTAGTGTGCTCCATGAGAAGTATACCTCCATGTGCAAGGTCATAGATCCTGCCATACACAGCTAAATATAATGCGGTATATAGCACCATATACTGTATATGTACTAGCTCACTATACTGCCAACTCTCTCCTTGCAACACTGCCAGCTGTCCCTCACACTAAAGTCGCACTTTAAGGGAGAGCAGCCTTTTATAGTGTGGGCTTCAACATTGTAAAAAACCCCACTGATCAATGTCAGTTGTTTGCAATCCATTAGGCGATGTTTGGCTAAACAAATTCCTCCAAACTTCCCTAAAGTTCGTATTTAAACTCAATGTCCAGACACCCAAGCTCAATCCAAACGTAGGTTCGGACGAAACTGTCAGCTCATCCCTATGCGCATTTCTTCCCCCCTTGAATTCTGAAGCTTGAATAGTTGTTATTTGGAGAATCAAGCACTTTTTTTCTGTAATTATGCCTTAGAACAGTTTATCTGTCCACTTTATTTGTGGGTGTTAAATTAACTAAGATCTTTGCACCTTTTAACACGTGAGAAATCAATTCTATTTCCAAAATACAATGAGCAACATTGCAATGAGCATTATAAATTATTATATTTGCTAACACATGAGACATGAACCTTGTTGACCCTGTAAATATGTATTTCCTGTAATAAGTCAAATGTTTTAATTTTCACTTGCAAATGTACTTATTCACAAACACATTTAAGCTGTTTATTTAAAAAAAAAAATGGATGTTCATTATGCAAATGAGAAAACTGTATTTAGATAAAAGGTGTGCTCAAGCTTCTGTCACACTCTGACAGTTTCTAATTTATACCAAACATTATTGGTCATTCAGAGCTCCCTTTATGCATTATTCATGGCAAGGAGCAAGTTATTAATTCATTAAGCTCTCCAAAGATCTGCTGTGCATAATCGTATTTGCTCTACTTGACCATATTTAATAAAATGATAATTTTAAAGGTGATTGCATATCAGGCATACCATGAACAATTATAATATGCCTCACATAAAACAATTTATCACATAAAAAGTGGACTGCCCAAATGAAACAATTAATTACTAAACCTTGATTAGGTATAGTGTCAGGACATTTAGGCGTTTATACTATAAACTGCAAAGTTTTTGAAACCCTTATATCCTGTGATTATAATTCATTTAGGCATACTTCTAGACAATACTTTTTTACTTATAAATAAAGGGTTGAAAGGCTAAATATTTAAATGTTGTGTCTGGCCCCTTTTAGATGATTTTCTGCACATGCTATCTGTGACTCCATAAAGGAGGTTTCTTTTCTCCTCCAATTCTGGCCGAGACTCATCACCTAGACAGAAAGTGAGGGAAATATCCCTTATGAGAATCTTTCTCACTTTACTAAAATGTGTTTTTAATGCTGTGTGTATACCCATAGGCGTACGCACAGGGCGTGTCGGATGTCTCTGGGCACACCCTAATCACCCCATGGACATTAACATTATTGCTCAGTGTGGCAACAGGAAGATGGGAAAGATATCCATCTTACTGGCATTGCCATATGAGAAGTGCTTACACACTTGTCTTTCATTGTGCCAGCAGGGATACTGATCTCCCTGCCGACACCATATATATATGTAGACACACATGTGCTTGAGCTTTAGGGTGCACACCCTAATGCAATTGGCTGTGAACACCTATGTGTAGTAGTATTATCTTCCTGATCTATTTGATACCTGTCAAATATAGTCAAACTCAAAACCAGTGGAAGCAGCCCAAAGCAAAATAAGCTTCTCCACTGATTACAGAGGAGCTAAAGAACTACAATTACCTAACCTAACTAGCACTTATCTAGGAGGGTGCTACGTATACACTCACCTGCCACTGTAGGTACACCTTGCTAGTGCTGGGTTGGACCCCCTTTTGCCTTCAGCACTGCCTTAATTCTTCATTGCATATATTCAACAAGGTGTAAGAAACGTTCCTCTGAGATTTTGGTCCATATTAACGTGATAGCAATGTGATAGCATCACACAGTTGCTGCAGATTTGTTGGCTGCACATCCATGATGTGAATCTCCCATTCCACCACATCACAAAGGTGCTCTATTGGTTTGAGATCTGGTGACTGTGGAGGCCATTGGAGTACTGTGAACTCATTGTCATGTTCAAGAAACCAGTTTAAGATGATTTGAGCTTTGTGATATGGTGCATTATCCTGCTGGAAGCAGCCATCAGAAGATGGGTACACTGTAGCCATAAAGGTATGGACATGGGCAGCAACAATACTCAGGTAGCTGTGGTGTTTAAAGGATGCTCAGTGGGTACTAAGGGGTCCAAAGTGTGGCAAGAAAATATCCCCCACAAAATTACACCCCCACCAGCCTGAACCATTGATACAAGCAGGATGGATTCATTCTTCCATTGTTTAAGCCAAATTTTTACCCACCCGAATGCCACAGCTGAAATCGAGACTCATCAGACCAGGCAACATTTTGACAATCTTCTATTGTCCAATTTTGGTGAGCCTGTGCGAATTGTAGCCTCAGTTTCCTGTTCTTAGCTGACAGAAGTGGCACCCTGTGAGGTCTTATGCTGCTGTAGCCCATTTGCTTCAAGGTTCGATTTGTTGTGCATTCAGAGATGGTACTCTGCATACTTTGGTGGTAACAAGGGGTTATTTGAGTCACTGTTACCTTTCTATCACCTCAAACCAGTCTGCCCATTCTTCTCTGACCTCTGACATCATCAACAAGACATTTCCATCCGTGAGGAAGTCGAATGACAAAACTAGTAGAGCGGGGCTAGGACGCTGGAATCACCAGGCTTGCTGGGTCACACTCGCTTGTATACTGCAGATGGAGGAGTTTGACACACATTATTACAAAGCACTTATTCCCTAGTGTCAGGGGGGCCCAAGCATTCCCAGGGGCCCGTCTGGAGGGCCCTAGGGTCTGACGCACCTCCAACAGCAGCATGATAATGAAATTACACTTTTAGTAGCCAGCTGCTGGCCCACGTGCCGCCCACAACAGAGAACCACTGGCTGCAGCCCTGCACACAAGCAGACAGAGGTCGGGACACTGATTCCTCCTCCCTGTGTCCCCCGGCCCCCAGGTGATCGGTGATACGGCCTCTGCTTCCCTACTGAGGGCGAGCCTGCTGCTAGGGTAGTAATGTAATTGGTTGGGACTCAGGGAGGGGGTGTGGCCAGCCTCGTCAGTGGTTGGACTCATCCCTCTCAGCTGCATGCATGCAGATATGGTAAGTCAATCGGGGTGTGTGCAGCGTGCTGCTGTAGATTGGTCTGTGGAGTGGACTGTATTTATTCTCCTCAGATGGGACATCGTACAACTGACCTACCCAGAATCATCTCCATCCCTCTCCATCCTCCCCATCATTGCCCAGATCCATCCTCATCCCTCTCCATCATCCCCACCCAGAATCATCCATCCCTCTCCATCATCCCCATCCCTGCCCAGAACCATCCTCATCCCACTCCATCATCCCCATCCCCAACCAGAATCATCCATCCCTCTCCATCATCCTGATCCCCACTCAGAATCATCCTTATACCTCTTTATTATGCCCATTCCCACTCAGAATCATCCATCTTTCTCCATCATCCTGATCCCCACTCAGAATCACCCTCATCCCTCTCCATCATCCCCATCCCCACCCAGAATCATCCTCAT
>BLSH010304365.1:16588-27408 GCA_018402905.1 Glandirana rugosa | reverse complement strand
AATGTGGGATCTCTTATTTTACCGTCAGTAACGTTATGAACTACAGTGTGACATAAACGTGTCGCCAGAATTTTCGCTGTTGTCATTTCAATCGGGTTAAAAAAGATATAACACTTTATATTACAATGCGGTTCATTTAACTATGGGTTGTACAGTACGAAGTTTTAACGCGGGCGAACACCTTACCGTTGTTTGAAACCGTGAATTTTTAGAGATAGCCGCTTCATATTTTTACAGATGTCCAATGGTCATCACAACTCGCTTGGGCCTGACATTGCAAGCCCAGGCATGGCTTGAAATCCCACAGGCACCGTGCCTGGGCCTGGGCCTGTAAAGTTTTTAGCCGAACGATTTTTGAAATGTCCGGGTCCGGGTCCGTGCCACGGACACCCTAAAGTTCGGTACGGACCCGAACGTTACAGTCCGGGTTCGCTCAACACTACTGGTAACCTGTAGACATTTTTATACTTCGCCGATAGAGATTTTTAAGTGCCAAAGTTTGTTGCCATTCCACAAGCGGGCGCAATTTTGAAGCATGACATGTTGGGTATCAATTTACTTGGCGTAACATTATATTTCACAATATAGAAAAAATTGGGCTAACTTTACTGTTGTCGCTTTTAAGACCGCTGTGCAAATACAGTGTGACATCAAGTATTGCAATGACTGCCATTTTATTCTCTAGGGTGTAAAAAATATATTGTTTGGAGGTTCTAATTAATTTTCTGATTTTAAGTTGTAAACACCAAATCTCAGAAAGGGGAACCCCACACCAAATGTTTTTTTAAAAATGCGTGGGGGTCCCCCCAAAATCCAAACCAGGTCCTTCGGGTCTGGTATGGATTTTAAAGGGAACCCCGCGCCAAAATTAAAAAAAAAATGGTACGGGGTCCCCCCAAGATCCATACCAGATCCTTAACCAAGCACGCAGTCATGCAGGGCAGGTTGGGGGACGAGTGAGTGCCCCCCTGAACCCTACCAGGCCACTTGCCTTCAACATGGGCAGGGTGCTTTGGGGTCGCCTCCAAAGCACCTTGTCCCCATGTTGATGGGGACAAGGGACTCTTCCCCACAAGCCTGGCCGGTGGGGGCCTGCAGGCAGGGGGCTTATTGGAATCTGGAAGCCCCCTTTAATAAGGGGGCCCCCAGATCCTGGACTCTCTTTGTGAATGAGTATGGGGTACATTGTACCTTTACCCATTCACCAAAAAAGGAGTGTAGTAGTGTTACAAAAAAACAGTAGACAGTTTTTGACAAGACTTTGGGGGGGACCCCACGCAATTATTTTTTTAATTTTGGCACAGGGTTTCCCTTAAAATCTACACCAGACCCGAAGGGCCTGATATGGACTGGGGGGGGACCCCACGCAATGTTTTTTCAGTGATTTATATCTATGTTGCCAGAAACCGGCAATATATTATAGCCACAAGTGATTTTAAATGACAATTTTTCCTTTATAAATGTCATTTTGCGGTGGCACTGTACTAAACATCACACAGATAAGCTACTTTACAGGCATACTAAGGGGACCCCCCAGGCACAATATTTAAAGGAAGATTTCATTTTTATTTTATCACTTTAAGCATTATTAACCACTTGCCGACCGCCGTACGACTATAAGCGGCGACAGCATGGCTCTGTTCCGCGAATCGCTGCTTACAGTCATCACTTGCATGCATGAAGGCTAGGGGGCCCTGGGTCAGGCGGACTTGATGTCCGTCAGTGACTCGCGATGCCCTGTGACAGAGCCAGACAGGCGGTATGTCAAACATCTACTGAACCCTGTACTCGGGATCAGTTAGATCTCTGGTGCCCCTGCCAGCCCTGCCCCCTCACAGTTAGAACACACCCAGGGAACACAGTTAACCCCTTCCCTGCCCCCTGCAGGTTAACCCCTTCACTGCCAATGACATTTATACAGTAATCATTGGATATTTAAATTTCTGATCGCTGTATAAATGTCATTGGTCCCAAAAAAGTGCCAAAAATGTCTGACATGTCTGCCCCAATATCACAGTCCCGATAAAAATCGCAGATCACCACCATTACTAGTAAACAAAAAATTGTAAAAACGCCAGGAATTAATTCTCATGGTTTGTAAATGTAGCAACTTTTGGGCAAACCAATCCATAAACGCCGATTGCGATTTTTTTAACCAAAAAATATAAGGAAAAATATAAATCGGCCAATGGGTACAACATCGCACGACCACGCAAATGTCAGTTAAAGCAACGCAGTTCCAAATTGTAAAAAGTGCTCTGCTCCTAACATGGGAAATCCTTCTGGGGCTGAAGTGGTTAAAATCACTGCTCCTGAAAAAACTTTTTTTTGCATTAATATATGCCCCCTAGGGCAGTACCCAGGTCCCCATACACTTTTTATGGCAATAACTTGCATACAAGCCTTTAAAATGAGCACTTTTGATTTTTCATGTTCGAGTCCCATTGATTGTTATAGGGTTCACGTGTTTGCACAAATTTTTTGCCTGTTCGTAAGTTTTGGTACAAACTGAACTGGGGGGTAATCGGCCCATCCCTAGTCACTCACCAGCCTTCCTGGCTGCGACCGATGGATCCCTCCTGGAGACTTGCCCGGTAATACTAGCTCCTGCTGTCCTCACTTGCACCTCCTGGGACTCCTGTCCAGATCCTTCATGCTTTCCTGAAGGGCTCCATCCTGCACCCGAGCCCTGGGCCCAAGGTCTCCCCCCAGACTGGGGAGCTCTCTCAAATGCCCCAACAGCCAAGTACAGTTCTTCCACTCAAACTCTCCTCCCCAGCTGGGCAGACCCTGGGTATTTCAAGGAGGGCTGCCCCCTGCCAATCCTAGTTGGGGATTGGTCAGAGCTCCCTGAGACACCCCAGACAGCTCCACCTTACTCCCCGCCTCTTCTTCTAGAATCCTCTAGAAGCAAGAGGGAGGTAACCGAGAAGTGACACCACCTGTGGGTCACCAGCTGCTGCCCTGAGCCACTCCCAGCCCATACAGATCAAAACAAACAGGCCTAGCTTTCAGCTAGGCCTGTCTAAATTTGCCTGCACTCACCAAAAATCCTTCCTCTAGCAGCTTCCTAGATAGAGGGTGCTACATGTGCTTAGTGGACCTCACTCTGTTACTGGGAGAGAGGTAACGTAGGTGCACTGGACTAGTGGAGTGGGCGCAGGCTCAGCATGTTCCTCCTAATGCAGAACATTCAAGTACAGTGTGTAGCAACAGGGGACAAACCATCTGTCAGAGGAACTCTACACACAGCAAAGCTCATCTTTAAATTGGGGACTGCCTTAATGTTTGATTTTTCACATGACCGCAGTCCCCACCTGGTCCAAGGCATTGATTAGTGTGCTCCATGAGAAGTATACCTCCATGTGCAAGGTCATAGACCCTGCCATACACAGCTAAATATAATGCGGTATATAGCACCATATACTGTATATGTACTAGCTCACTATACTGCCAACTCTCTCCTTGCAACACTGCCAGCTGTCCCTCACACTAAAGTCGCACTTTAAGGGAGAGCAGCCTTTTATAGTGTGGGCTTCAACATTGTAAAAAACCCCACTGATCAATGTCAGTTGTTTGCAATCCATTAGGCGATGTTTGGCTAAACAAATTCCTCCAAACTTCCCTAAAGTTCGTATTTAAACTCAATGTCCAGACACCCAAGCTCAATCCAAACGTAGGTTCGGACGAAACTGTCAGCTCATCCCTATGCGCATTTCTTCCCCCCTTGAATTCTGAAGCTTGAATAGTTGTTATTTGGAGAATCAAGCACTTTTTTCTGTAATTATGCCTTAGAACAGTTTATCTGTCCACTTTATTTGTGGGTGTTAAATTAACTAAGATCTTTGCACCTTTTAACACGTGAGAAATCAATTCTATTTCCAAAATGCAATGAGCAACATTGCAATGAGCATTATAAATGATTATATTTGCTAACACATGAGACATGAACCTTGTTGACCCTGTAAATATGTATTTCCTGTAATAAGTCAAATGTTTTAATTTTCACTTGCAAATGTACTTATTCACAAACACATTTAAGCTGTTTATTTAAAAAAAAAAATGGATGTTCATTATGCAAATGAGAAAACTGTATTTAGATAAAAGGTGTGCTCAAGCTTCTGTCACACTCTGACAGTTTCTAATTTATACCAAACATTATTGGTCATTCAGAGCTCCCTTTATGCATTATTCATGGCAAGGAGCAAGTTATTAATTCATTAAGCTCTCCAAAGATCTGCTGTGCATAATCGTATTTGCTCTACTTGACCATATTTAATAAAATGATAATTTTAAAGGTGATTGCATATCAGGCATACCATGAACAATTATAATATGCCTCACATAAAACAATTTATCACATAAAAAGTGGACTGCCCAAATGAAACAATTAATTACTAAACCTTGATTAGGTATAGTGTCAGGACATTTAGGCGTTTATACTATAAACTGCAAAGTTTTTGAAACCCTTATATCCTGTGATTATAATTCATTTAGGCATACTTCTAGACAATACTTTTTTACTTATAAATAAAGGGTTGAAAGGCTAAATATTTAAATGTTGTGTCTGGCCCCTTTTAGATGATTTTCTGCACATGCTATCTGTGACTCCATAAAGGAGGTTTCTTTTCTCCTCCAATTCTGGCCGAGACTCATCACCTAGACAGAAAGTGAGGGAAATATCCCTTATGAGAATCTTTCTCACTTTACTAAAATGTGTTTTTAATGCTGTGTGTATACCCATAGGCGTACGCACAGGGCGTGTCGGATGTCTCTGGGCACACCCTAATCACCCCATGGACATTAACATTATTGCTCAGTGTGGCAACAGGAAGATGGGAAAGATATCCATCTTACTGGCATTGCCATATGAGAAGTGCTTACACACTTGTCTTTCATTGTGCCAGCAGGGATACTGATCTCCCTGCCGACACCATATATATATGTAGACACACATGTGCTTGAGCTTTAGGGTGCACACCCTAATGCAATTGGCTGTGAACACCTATGTGTAGTAGTATTATCTTCCTGATCTATTTGATACCTGTCAAATATAGTCAAACTCAAAACCAGTGGAAGCAGCCCAAAGCAAAATAAGCTTCTCCACTGATTACAGAGGAGCTAAAGAACTACAATTACCTAACCTAACTAGCACTTATCTAGGAGGGTGCTACGTATACACTCACCTGCCACTGTAGGTACACCTTGCTAGTGCTGGGTTGGACCCCCTTTTGCCTTCAGCACTGCCTTAATTCTTCATTGCATATATTCAACAAGGTGTAAGAAACGTTCCTCTGAGATTTTGGTCCATATTAACGTGATAGCAATGTGATAGCATCACACAGTTGCTGCAGATTTGTTGGCTGCACATCCATGATGTGAATCTCCCATTCCACCACATCACAAAGGTGCTCTATTGGTTTGAGATCTGGTGACTGTGGAGGCCATTGGAGTACTGTGAACTCATTGTCATGTTCAAGAAACCAGTTTAAGATGATTTGAGCTTTGTGATATGGTGCATTATCCTGCTGGAAGCAGCCATCAGAAGATGGGTACACTGTAGCCATAAAGGTATGGACATGGGCAGCAACAATACTCAGGTAGCTGTGGTGTTTAAAGGATGCTCAGTGGGTACTAAGGGGTCCAAAGTGTGGCAAGAAAATATCCCCCACAAAATTACACCCCCACCAGCCTGAACCATTGATACAAGCAGGATGGATTCATTCTTCCATTGTTTAAACCAAATTTTTACCCACCCGAATGCCACAGCTGAAATCGAGACTCATCAGACCAGGCAACATTTTGACAATCTTCTATTGTCCAATTTTGGTGAGCCTGTGCGAATTGTAGCCTCAGTTTCCTGTTCTTAGCTGACAGAAGTGGCACCCTGTGAGGTCTTATGCTGCTGTAGCCCATTTGCTTCAAGGTTCGATTTGTTGTGCATTCAGAGATGGTACTCTGCATACTTTGGTGGTAACAAGGGGTTATTTGAGTCACTGTTACCTTTCTATCACCTCAAACCAGTCTGCCCATTCTTCTCTGACCTCTGACATCATCAACAAGACATTTCCATCCGTGAGGACGTCGAATGACAAAACTAGTAGAGCGGGGCTAGGACGCTGGAATCACCAGGCTTGCTGGGTCACACTCGCGGCTTGTATACTGCAGATGGAGGAGTTTGACACACATTATTACAAAGCACTTATTCCCTAGTGTCAGGGGGGCCCAAGCATTCCCAGGGGCCCGTCTGAAGGGCCCTAGGGTCTGCCGCACCTCCAACAGCAGCATGATAATGAAATTACACTTTTAGTAGCCAGCTGCTGGCCCACGTGCCGCCCACAACAGAGAAGCACTGGCTGCAGCCCTGCACACAAGCAGACAGAAGTCGGGACACTGATTCCTCCTCCCTGTGTCCCCCGGCCCCCAGGTGATCAGTGATACGGCCTCTGCTTCCCTACTGAGGGCGAGCATGCTGCGAGGGTAGTAATGTAATTGGTTGGGACTCAGGGAGGGGGTGTGGCCAGCCTCGTCAGTGGTTGGACTCATCCCTCTCAGCTGAATGCATGCAGATATGGTAAGTCAATCGGGGTGTGTGCAGCGTGCTGCTGTAGATTGGTCTGTGGAATGGACTGTATTTATTCTCCTCAGATGGGACATCGTACAACTGACCTACCCAGAATCATCTCCATCCCTCTCCATCCTCCCCATCATTGCCCAGATCCATCCTCATCCCTCTCCATAATCCCCACCCAGAATCATCCATCCCTCTCCATCATCCCCATCCCTGCCCAGAACCATCCTCATCCCACTCCATCATCCCCATCCCCAACCAGAATCATCCATCCCTCTCCATCATCCTGATCCCCACTCAGAATCATCCTTATACCTCTTTATTATGCCCATTCCCACTCAGAATCATCCATCTTTCTCCATCATCCTGATCCCCACTCAGAATCACCCTCATCCCTCTCCATCATCCCCATCCCCACCCAGAATCATCCTCATTCCTCCCCATCATCCCCATCCCTGCCCAGAATCATCCATCCCTCTCCACAATGTATCCCTAGCCAGAATTATCCATCCCTCTCCATCATCCCCACCCTCAATCATCCATCCCTCTCCTGGAGAGGTATGCGGAGGATGCTGGGCGGGGATGAGGATGGCAGTTACATTGTGGAAAGGTATGTGAATGAGGACTATGGGGATGGCCAGTGGTGGGATTCGGTAGGACGGTCAGTGGGCGTGCCCTATGGAATGTCGGTGATCAGGTCTCAGGGGAGCCCAGGCCTAAAGCTGTGTAAGGGGCCCCAAAATTTCTGATGGCTGCCCTGTTAATAGGTTTATTTGAAACATTACAAAATTGTACTGCTCCTCCTTCCTTTATAACAGTATTTTTGGTGTATCACTGATCAGTTAGCAGCAGCATTCTTATTCAATTCCTTCAGGGCCGGATTAACATAGGGGCTATTGGAGCTGCAGCTCCAGGCCCCTCCCTTAAGATCAGCCCACCCAGCCAGCAGTTTAAGCCAGACTTCTCCTGTCCATAAACGTCTATGGGACAGCAGAAGATGTGTGTAAATGTTGGGGTGTTTGCAGGGGGCCCCATCCATTAAGGGTGCAAGGGCGCTGCCCCCTCTATTCTCACGACCCCCTATATGCTAATGGATAGATTCATGTATAGCATGAATCTATCCATGGCCGCTGTGGCCACCCCCTAGTTCATGCATCCGGCCCCTTTCAGGACACCGGATGCATGAATTACAGCGGTAGGAAGTTTCTTTGAAGCACCTGATTAGAGCCATGGGCTCTTATAGGCTTCAAAATAGGGTGGACTAGGAGCGCAGAGCATTGCAAGCCCACTCACGTGTGTTACAAAAGCAAATGAATATTTGCTTTTCTAGCACTGAATGGCCTGTCCGTCAATCAGGAAGTGTGGGTATGTTACCGGTTTCCCAATTGGCTGAGAAAACAGGCAATCCTATTGGACGCCTTTCTCAGAGGAGGAGGGGGAAGCCACCGAAGCACACACAGCACGCTCCCACTCGCCGGACACCGATGCCTGCTTCCTAGATGGGGTAAGTGCGGGACTTTGATGTACCGACTTCCCTGGGGGGGATGCTGTATACCCTATCTGGTGGATGCTGTATATGCCCATATCTGGTGGATGCTGTATATACCCCTATCTGGTGATGCTGTATATACCCCTATCTGGTAAATGCTGTATATACCCCTATCTGGTGAATGCTGTATATACCCCTATCTGGTGAATGCTGTATATACCCCTATCTGGTGGATTCTGTTTATACCCCTATCTGGCGATGCTGTATATACAACTATCTGGCGATGCTGGGCTGTATACTCTTGACACAATGGGTGGAATCTATAAGGGGTGGGGCTTATGGGAAGTGGGAGGGTTCAAAAAGGAAGGGCGGAGTCTGGTGCCCCATCCTAAAATTTCACCAGCCGCCACTGGGTGTCTGGCTGCACCTGTTTTGGCTCAGTGTGGTTATTAACGTGTCACAGTGCACAGTTCCCCGCCTGCACAAATGGGAGAGGCTGGGTCTGCCTTCTCCCTCTGTGTTCCTTACCCTCTGTGAAGTCCATGCAGTGAAGGCACTGTGTGGGTGGGAGATTGTAAACAGAGCAGCCAGCAGATATAACATGAACAGGATATCTCTGAGTGGTAAGCCTCCAGGGACTATCCAAGTGTGAGCACAGTGACTGGACTCTTCACCCTGCCTTCTTTCTTCTCTCTCCCGCTCTTTTTTAAATTTTTCCACCATCTTTAGCTGTTAAAACTGCAGTCAAAGTGTTTAGAATTGTGTCATCAGCCTATGGTAGTACTTGGTCCTTTGTGCTTTTAAGTGGGTTCACACTGGTTTGCTATGGTTTGGCCGCATTTCTGGTGTATCTGCAGTTTTTCTGTGGTTTACCTGCAGTTTTAGCTGCAGTTCTATAGATTTCTATTAGGTTGCATGTTTTGTCTGCATTTTCTGAAAGCGCACCAAAATTCCTGCATGCTGCATCTTTGGCACACTTTCAGAAAATGCAGCAAAAACCCGCAACCCAATAGAAGTCAAAAGGACTGCAGCTGAAACTGCAGGTAAAACGCAGGAAAATTGCAGCACACCAGCAATGTGGCCAAACTGCAGCACACCAGTGTGAACCCAAAGGCTTTTACACACTTGCAGCAGGCACTGCCACTCCACTGAAAAGTGACCGGCAGTGAGGAGGCAATGTCATATCTCTTCACTGCATGTTTTAACCCCCCAAATGTCCATTCCTGCAGGTAATAGTCTAGTTCACTTTGAACTCCACCTTATTTCCATTGCTCATGCTCATGAGGAGCACAAGTCGCATTACATCACAAAAACAATGATACCCTATGAGACCTGTCTTAACTGGTCTGACTTGTGTTTTTCAAAGTTGGACCGACTTTGAAAAAGGTTCCTGTACTACTTTTGTCCGACTTTGATCCTACTTCAGCCCATTGAAAGGCATTGAAGTTGGATCAAAGTCGGATCAGTGTCTTCACTGATCCGACTTTGGCATGCGACTTGAGCTCTGGGGATCATGAAGGGGAACTCCACGCCATATTTAAAAAAAAAAAAAACTGGCATGGAGTCCCCCTCCAGGAGCATACCAGGCCCTTTGGTCTCGTACGGATTTTAAGGGGAACGCCATGCCGAAAAAATGGCGTGGGGTCCCCCCAAAATCCATACCAGACCCTTATCCAAGCACGCAGCCCGGCAGGCCAGGAAAGGGAGTGGGGACCAGCGAGCGCCCCCCCTCCTGGATCGTACCAGGCCGTGTGCCCTCAACATGGGGAGTATGGGTGCTTCGGGGCAGGGGGGCTCTGCGCCCCCCACCCCAAAGCACCTTGCCCCCATGTTGATGAGGACAAGGGCCTCTTCCCGACAACCCTGGCCGGTGGTTGTCGGGGTCTGTGGGTGGGGACTTATCGGAATCTGGAAGCCCCCTTTAACAGCCTTTAACAGCCTCGCCCCAGGGTGTGGCATCATATGGGGCTGGGCCTGCCGGTTGATGTCAGCAGGTGGCCCTGCCCCATGCCAATATAAGGCACAGCACACAGTGGAGAGGGCATTCGTGAAGGAGATTGCGTCGTGTCTACATGGGAAGAAGAAGAAGTTATCAACAAATGTGGAAGTAAACAAAAAACACAAATTTTGGATGTCCCCAGAACAGGAATCGAGGGGAAATCATCCAATGGGGACACTAGTTCTGGTGACAACCAGGGGTTCCTACACTTTGGAGGGATTTGCTATCACATCCTGTTTGGCTATGGGTCAGGAAGTGAAGGGAATTCTCCACAATGGGACACAGATTATAAAAAACCTCTCTTATTCTTTCCAAAAAAGACTTTACACTTTTAAGTCAGAGACTGGTGGCCTTTCAATAATAGTTGGAATAGTTTTGCACATGAAGTCAGAGATATACAGAACTTCAGTTTTGGGTGGAGTAATATTTTCTTTATGGCGCCGCACTATATTACTATAATTGTAGAACAGTGATATCATATCACTTTATGATATGATATCACTGTTCTACAATTATCTTCAAACTGTGTGTGAAAACTATAAATTAGCGGGGAGAAGCCATACCACTGTTCTGGGAAGTGAAGGACTGGGTATCGGTTTGTCCTACACTATCGTTTAGGGAGGTTTCACATCCTTGGGGACCAACAGTGGTCTTGATCACAGGGGTAACCTACTAAAGGGGAGCTAAGGACAAGACCCCTGTAGGTTTTAAACACAAAAAACAAATGAAGGTGTAAACAACTATTGAAGAAGAAGAAGGGT
>BLSH010304364.1:10365-20549 GCA_018402905.1 Glandirana rugosa | reverse complement strand
TGCGCTTGTAGTCGCACATCTTCCGATCACGCTCCAGTGAGGGAATTAAGGACGGCACGTTGTCCTTGTAACGGGGATCCAGCACGGTGGCCACCCAGTAATCAGCACAAGTTACAATGTGGGCAACTCGGCTGTCGTTGCGCAGGCACTGCAGCATGTAGTCGCTCATGTGTGCCAGGCTGCCCAGAGGCAAAGACAAGCTGTCCTCTGTGGAAGGTGTATCATCTGTGTCCACCGTACCCCCCAGCCATGCTCCAGTGATGCCCACGAGCTGCGTTGGGTGCCACCCTGCTGTGTACACGGTTCCTCCTTCTCCTCCTCCTCCTTATCATCCTCCTCATCCTCCAGAACTGTGCCCTGGCTTGAAAATTTTTGACCTGGCCTATGCTGGTGCAGGAACCCACCCTCCGAGCCACTTGTGAATGACTGGCCTGGTAACCGTGGAAATGACCCCTCTTCCTCTTCCTCCTGTGCCACATCCTCTGCCATCATCGGCCAAAGTTTTTTTTCAAGGAGACATAGAAGTGGGATAGTAACGCTGAGGACAGCGTCATTGGCACTGGCCATGTTGGTGGAGTATTCGAAACACCGCAATATTGTACACAGGTCTCGCATGGAGGCCCACTCGTTGGTGGTGAAGTGGTGCTGTTCCGCAGAGTGACGGACCCGTGCGTGCTGCAGCTGAAACTATGAGAAACTTGCTGAGAAGGAGCTGGAGTGAGCAGGTGGGACATCCTTCCCTGCTGGTCGGGCAAGGACTGTCTGAGTGCTGAGACGTGGTGTGGAATGCCTAATCATCTGCTGTCTGGTTCTTCCCCGATCACTGTTAGTGTGACATGACATGTTTGTGAGTATAATGTGAGGGGGGAGAGTTGGAAATAAAGCTGTGTTTTAAATTTAATGCACGATGTGGAGCCTTTCTTTATCTCTCCCCTGCTATTAATCCTTGGAGCTACATTGATTCCGGTGGGATATCAGACGAAGGAATATCATCCAGGATTGCCTTGTGTATGAGCCTGCACACGCTGTGTTTGCCGAGCATGAGAATGCAAGGCAAATCGCTCTGGTGAGTGCAAGTCTATGTGGGTGGAGGTGCACCTGTCTCTGTCAATAAAATGTGGTGAAAGGAAGGATAAAGACCGTTATACACACATTGGTGGAAGGACTATATGGACTCTTATACATATATATTATTTTAATCTGATTTATCTGAGTCTTATAAGATGGTGTACTAGCGATAACACCTTAAGCGATACTTGTGCCATGCACTGTGTTTATTAGTTGAATGTTAGCCTTGTAGTAAGATACATTACTGTAACATTGGAGAGTTTTCACCACCTCTGCCAGGGAAGGAGCTGGGTTTGTTAGCATTAGGATCACGTTGTCCGCAAAGAGATTTATTTTGTGTGACATGTGGCCAATTGTGAAACCTGATAAGTGTGGATTCTGTCTGATGTGTTATGCCAGGGTTTCCATTATAAGATTGAATATTAAGGTGGATAACGGACATCTCTGTCTGGTGACATTTGTGATATGGAATGGCTGGGTTAGCATTTCCGTCGAGAATACTCGTGCTGTTGAAGCGATGTATAGGGCTAGAATCGCGTTTAGGATAAAACCTCTAAATCCAAATTTTTGAAGCACTGATCTTAGGTAGGACCAGTGTACTCTACTAAACGCCTTTTCTGCATCCAAAGATAGAAGCAGAGAAGGTGTTCCACTGGATTCTGCAAGGTGAACTATATTTAGTAATCTTCTAGTGGCATCCGACGCCTGTCTACCTTTAGGCTCGGTTCACACTGCTGCAAACTCTACTGAGAATTGAAGCTGTTGCGATAGATTAAATCCGCAAGTCATCACCAGTAACATAATGTTTTATCAGGGCAGTTCACATAGATGCTTTGCAAATCTAATCTGTGAAAAAAAGTGTCCTGTGCGAGTTTGATCCGTGTGCAATGCTGTGCGTTGCGAATTCAGCTCCATAGACTACAATAGAACACAGATTGAAAACGCAATCTCCCATTCACATCACTGTGATAGCTTCCCCCTCCAACTCCAACTACAGCTTTGCAGTAGATTCGCACCAACACATGTAGAAATCACACTTGTCTGAACTGAAATAACTTGCATCGCAATTGTATTACATTTACAGAAAATTTGCACCGCAGCAGTGTGAACCGAGCCTTAGTGAAACCAGATTGATCTTGATGTATTAGAGTTGGCATGATGTTTGTTAGTCGTGTAGCTATGATTTTAGCATAGATCTTTAGGTCTACATTTAGTAAGAAGATTGGACAAAAAATTCTTGGGTCTGTTGGCTCCTTCCCTGGCTTTGGAAATTACGATTAAGGCTTGTAGAGATTCAGATGGAAATGAAGCAGAGGAGGCAGCGTCATTGTAAAAAGTTGACATGTTTATAGTATTCTCCAGGTATGCCATCTGGACCTGACGCTTTAGATGCTGGAAGTGTGCGAATAATCAACTGGATTTCTTTTTCCGTGAAGGGGTTGTTCAAGAGTGTTAGTTGCTCAGATGTTAATGTTGGGATGTTTACATGTGCTAGAAAGGCATTGATGTCCTCTTGTGATGGTTGAGTTCTCATATTGTCATTTTTGATGTTATAGAGATCGCCGTAATATGCACTGAAGGCGTCTGTTATGTCTTGGGGGTTTGTGAGTTTGTTTTTTGAGTGGGGATGGAATAAATGTTCTATACTGGATTTAAATCTATGCCCTTTTATACAGTTTGCTAGAACTTTGCCTGCTTTGTTGGAAGTGGAGTAAGAGGACACTTTAAGTTTACGTTGTGAGTTTTTCGAATGAGTGGAGAAGTAGTGTTCTAAGTTCCTGTCTGAGGGTATTTGTGCTGATCGTGTTGGCAGGGGGTTTTGTTTGTTTTGGGTTTCCAGATTGGCAATTAGAGAGGTGAGTGTGTCTAGATGCTGCGTCCTCTGCTTTTTACAGTGTGAACTTTAAGAAGTATACCTCTTACTAAAGCTTTGTGAGCATTCCACACCACTCTGGGGTCAGATACTGAGTTAATATAGTTATCAAAGAATTCAGTGATTTATGCAGATATTTCTTTGGAGTAAACTGGATGTTGCATTATTAAATTGTTAGCTCGCCAGAGGAACGTGGTGCTTTGGTCTGGTGATTCTTCTATTGATATGGAGATTGGAGCATGATTTGACCACGTTGTGGTGTGGATAGCAGAAGAGCTTGTTTTTTGAAGTAGCCACTTGTCAGTAAAAAAACATATCAATTTGTGAATATGATTTACGGAGGGCTGAAAAGAATGTGAAGTCTCTTTCGTAACCATGGTGGCATCTCCACACGTCAAATAAATCTTGAGTATGGAGGAAGTCTTTAAGGGGTGATCCTCTTCGTTTTTCTGCTGATGTGGTATCAAGATGTGTGTCTGCAATTAAGTTGAAGTCTCTGCAAACAATTAGTTGACCTTGCTGGACTGGCTTAGCGATAAGCATCACTTTCTTTAGAAATCGCATTTGATGAGTGTTGGGAGCGTACACATTGATAAGTGTATATGCATTTTGCTGATGTTACAGACTAGGATAATATATCTGCCATTGGGGTCGGGAATCTTTTGTTTAAGGAGAAATGTGATCGTGTCTTTAACTGCAATTAGGACACCTCTTTTTTAGCTTGGAAAGAGGCAGTGAACACATGGGGGAAGTGCTTGTTAGCGCATGCAGGGGTCGCTGAGGATAAGAAATGTGTCTCTTGAACACACAGGATGTCACAATTTGTTTGTAGGGCTGTGCGCCAAAGTGAATGTCTCTTTGCTGGGTGGTTAAGCCCATTGGCATTTATTGACAAAATGTTGAGTGACATGTTTGGCTGTTAGGTGCGGAGGCTGGTCTCAAACTCTTACAGTTGGAAGCGACGATCTTGGACTTGCTGCAGCGAAGGTGGAAGTAGGAGTGGTTTTGTAGAGTCCCTGGGAGCGATGAGTTCTGTGCTTAAGTAGATGTAAGATTCAGTGCCAGATCTGTAAAGTGAACAGTAAAGTTAACAACACAAGGTGGAATTCTGAACTAGAATCTTAGGTGAAACTGTCACCTCAATGAACTGTGGGTGGTATATCAACTTGCTAAATATAGCTAAACTGCTGTGGGGGGAAAGACAGTTAGTAGAGTTGAGCGGACACCTGGATGTTCGGGTTCGGCCAAACTTCGTGAAAAAGTTTGAGTTTGGCCCCGAACTTGACCCTGAATCCAATTGAAGTCAATGGTGACCCGAACTTTTGGGCACTAAAATGGCTCTAAAAAAGTCCTGGAAAGGGCAAAGGGAAGCAAAATGGGGGTAAGAGTAGGACAAGTGCCCTGCAAACAAATGTGGATAGGGAAATAACTTAAAATCACATAAAAAAAATAAAAAATGGAGGAAGAGGTGGATGTGGAGTAGGAGGTTGAGGAGGTGGTGATCGTGGCGGTGTAGGTGGAAGTGGCGGTGGAGGAGGAGGTAACCAACACTGTTTTTTGTTTGTTTTTTTTTTTTATAATTGGGGTAGCCCCCTAAATATGGAGACATATTAAAACAAAAAAAATTAAGTTAATTTAAGTATACCAATGGCTGTGTGAGGCCGGTATAAATGTCTATTCTGCACAAGGTACAGACAAGTCTTATGGGATCCATGCCTGGTTCATTTTAATAAACTTTAGCTTGTCCACATTGGCTGTTGACAGACGGCTGTGCTTGTCTGTGATAACACCCCCTGCCGTGCTAAACACATGTTCAGACAATACACTGGCTGCAGGGCAGGCCAGCACCTCCAAGGCATAAAGGGCAAGCTCAGGCCATGTGCCCAATTTGGAGCCCCAGAAGTTGAATGGGGCAGACCCATCAGTCAGTACGTGTAGGCGTGTGCACACATACTGTTCCACCATGTTGCTGAAATGAGGCCTCCTGCTAAGACGTTAAGTATCAGCTGGTGGTGCTGTTTGTTGTGGCGGGTCTGTGGTCTGAGGTGCTGGCGGTGCCACAGCTGCGTTGGCGACCTCTTCCTCCTCCTCTACCTTCGTTTTGTGCTTCCACTGAGCCCCCAGTGTCATTTGGGAATGCCCTCAGCTGCACATCTACCAGCGTGCGCTGGTAGTCGCGCATTTTCCGATCACGCTCCAGTGAGGGAATTAAGGACGGGCACGTTGTCCTTGTAACAGGGATCCAGCAGGGTGGCCACCCAGTAATCAGCACAAGTTACAATGTGGGCAACTCGGCTGTGGCTGCGCAGGCACTGCAGCATGTAGTCGCTCATGTGTGCCAGGCTGCCCAGAGGCAAAGACAAGCTGTCCTCTGTGGAAGGTGTATCATCTGTGTCCTCCGTATCCCCCCAGCCACACTCCAGTGATGCCCGCAAGCTGCGTTGGGTGCCACCCTGCTGGGAACACGGTTCCTCCTCCTCATCCTCATCTTCTTTGTCCTCCTGATCCTCCAGAACTGTGCCCTGGCTTGAAAATTTTTGACCTGGCCTATGCTGGTGCAGGAACCCACCCTCCGAGCCACTTGTGAATGACTGGCCTGATAACCGTGGAAATGACCCCTCTTCCTCCTCCTCTTCCTCCTGTGCCAGTTCCTCTTCCATCATCGCCAGAAGTGTTTTTTCAAGGAGACATAGAAGTGGGATAGTAACTTTGAGAACAGATTCATTGGCACTGGCCATGTTGGTGGAGTACTCGAAACACCGCAATATGGTACACAGGTCTCGCATGGAGGCCCACTCGTTGGTGGTGAAGTGGTGCTGTTCCACAGAGCGACTGACACGTGCGTGCTGCAGCTGAAACTCCACTATTGCCTGCTGCTGCTCGTGCAGTCTCTCCAGCATGTGCAAGGTGGAGTTCCACCTTGTGGGCACTTCGCATAGGAGGAGGTGAGCGGGAAGGCCGAAGTTCCGCTGCAGCGCAGACAGGCGAGCAGCAGCAGGATGAGAATGCCGAAAGTGCGCACAGACGGCCCACACTTTCTGCAGCAGCTCTGACATATCCGGGTAGTTTTTTAGAAATTTCTGCACCACCAAATTCTGCACATGTGCCAGGTAAGGGATGTGCGTCAAACCAGCTAGGCCCAGAGCTGCTACGAGATTTCGCACATTATCGCACACCACCAAGCCGGGCTTGGGGCGCTGTGGCAACAACCACTCATCAGTCTGTTGTTCAATACCTGTCCACAGCTCCTGCGCAGTGTGGGGTTTATTCCCCAAACATATCAATTTTAAAACAGCCTGCTGTCGTTTCCCCCTGGATGTGCTGAAGTTGGTGGTGAAGGTGTTACGCTGAGTGGATGAGGAGGTGGTAGAGGAAGAGGAAGCGCAGTAGGAGGAGGAGGCAAAAGGAGGCAAAGAGAAATGCCCTGCAATCCTGGGTGGCGGAATGACATGCACCAAACTGCTATCCGCCCCAGGCCCACCAGCCACCACATTTGCCCAGTGTGCAGTTAGCGAGATATAGCGTCCCTGCCCGTGCTTACCGGTCCACATATCAGTTGTTATGTGGACCTTGCCACAGATGGCGTTGTGCAGTGCACACTTGATCTTGTCCCCAACTTGTTTGTGCAGTGAAGGGATGGCTTGCCTGGAAAAGTAGTGGCGGCTGGGAACCACATACTGTGGGACAGCCACCACCATCAGGTTTTTTAAAACTGTCCGTGTCCACCAGACGGAATGACAGCATTTCAAAGGCCAGGAATTTTGAAATGCTGGCATTCAGGGCCAGGGATCGCGGGTGGGTAGGGGGGTACTTCCTCTTTCTCTCCAGTGTTTGGGAGATGGACGGCTGTAAGTTTCCATGGGACCGTGTGGAAATGCTTGGGGACGGTGGCGGACATGGTGGCGTTGCTGTCACATCGTCTATTTGCTGGGTGGCAAAGGACACTGTCACTGTAGAGGTGGAGGAAGAGGCCGAGGCAGCAGCAAAAGAGGAAGCAGGAGGAGCCCAAGACCTTTCTTGGATTTTGAGGTGCTTATTCCACTGCAGCTCGTGCTTTGCATGTAGATACCTGTCCATACAGGTTGTGCTCAGGTTTAGAACATTTATGCCTCGCTTCAGGCTCTGATTGCACAGCGTGCAAACCACTCATGTCTTGTCGTCAGCACATTGTCTGAAGAATTGCCACGCCAGGGAACTCCTTTGAGCTGCCTTTGGTGTGCTAGGTCCCTGGGTGCAGTGGGTAGTAGCAGGCGTACTGTCTAGGGGACGGTCGCTCCGCTTTTGCAACCTGCTTCCTCTTTTGCTGTGCTGGTGCCTCTGTGTGACTACCACCTCTTCCTCCAAACTGCACACGTCACTTGCATGACCTCCATTCCATGTAGGGTCTAGGACCTCATCATCCTCCACATCATCTTCCACCCACTGCCCTCCTTGTCAGTCTGCACACTGTAGAAAGCCGCAGCAGTTGGCACCTGTGTTTCATCATCATCAGAGACGTGCTGCGGTGGTTTTTCCATATCCTCATCCTGAAACAGAAGTGGTTGTGCATCGGTGCACTCAATGTCTTCCACTTCTGGGGCAGGGCTATGTGGATGGCCCACGGAAAGCACACCAGCAGAGTCATCAAAAATCATAAGAGGAGGGGGCGTGGCCTGGACATGGCTGAGTGAAGACACGTTTTTTGTGAGCTCCGTGCTTCTCCCTGTCCTCCCCGTCCTACCAAGCTTCCTCAGACCAGGCATGCTGTCGGCTAAGAGGCACAGAACACGCTCAACTACCCGCAGATCCCGTACGATCAGCCCACAAGGAGAATTACAGCGCTTCTTCTCCAAACTCCAGCAGCTATCCCCGGGAGCCAAGGTGGCAGCGCCACGTGGTCCTACTCCAGAGGCCCCGCTCTCCCTACAATTATCACGGCCTTCATTGTCTCCGTTGAACTTCTCATAGGACACCCCGGCAGTGTTCCGCCCAGAGATGTCAGCCTCGCCACAACACTCGGGCGACTTGGACAACGACATCAGGTCCCTGCTTCAAGCACTCCCGACTAAAGCGGACATTGAGGCCTTAATCCTCAGGTTGGAGGAGGCCCATCGACGGGACATACAGGCAGTGAAGAATGACCTGCAGGCAGTGGAGACCAGAGTGACCTCTGGAGAAGCGGCTATACAATCGCTGGAGCAGCGGGTTGCCACACTGGAGCACTCCGGGGATGTCCAGCAAGAAGCTGCGGCCCAACTACAGCTCCACCTGGAGGACCTCGAGGACCGGAGCCGCAGGAACAATCTGCGGCTCCGGGGCATCCCAGAAGCCACCGGACCTGAAAACCTAGCTGAAACAGTGTCAGCGATCTTCAACAGCATCCTAGACCCGGTCCCACCGACCCTAGAATTTGACCGGGTCCATCGCGCCCTGGGTCCAAGACCACGGACCCGAACAGGCCGTGGGATGTCATCTGTCGGCTGCACAGATACGCTCAAAAAGAGACTATCCTCCGGAGCGCCTGGGACCACGGGGACGTGGAATTCGATGGAGCCTCCGTGAAAATTCTCCCAGACATGTCGAGGGCCACCCTACACCGCAGAGCCATGCTGCGACCCCTGCTGGATTTAGCCCGGTCGAAGGGATTCACATATCGCTGGGGCTTTCCACTGTCGGTGACTTTCCGAAACGCGGGCACCTCCTTTACCCTACACGACCCTACGGATCTACCAGCCCTTTTCCTATTTATGGAAGCAGACCCGATCCAGGTCGCCAACTGGCTGAGGCTCCTGCCAAGAATGGGAGCCCCCACCACAAGCCGCAACCCTCTGCCTCCACGCCAGCGGGGGACGAGAAGGAGATCCCGTGCACCTTCCCTGGAACGGTCGCGTGAGTCATAACTGTTAACTGTGTATCCTGACACCCTCTGCTCGGCCCTTTAGACTTTAGTGCCTGCATCCCCCCTCTTCCTTATTTTTTATCACTTTGAACTCCCGACTACTGACTGACCGGAGTACTCCCCCCCGTCTTCTCCCCCCTGTGTTCGCCACCCCGGCGATAATGGTGGTCTTACTGTATAAGGGCGCTGGAGGTGACTCTGCTCCTCTCTTCCCTCCCTTCCCCTTGTGGAGACCCCTATATGTGAGACAGGTGGACAATCTGCTGCCCGGTGGGGCTATCCGAACTCCTGAGATTGGTAACGTACCCTATGCGAACTGACTTAAAGCCAGGAGTCAGGGCACAGAGCCCATGGAGGTTTCCTCTGATCTGTCCAACTCGTGGTATACCTGGACAGTGATACCTCCACCAAGAAACTTAGCTGGATATACTTTGGGGTCTCTCGGTGGAGGGGGGGCTGGGGTTGGGATGGACGGGGTCAACATTTGGAATGTCATGTGTCTATGCAGCTGTCCCTAAGAGCTGCGCTGGGACGGGCGGGGATGATATTTCCTGCTATGGGACAGATGCATGGGAATGTCTGGGGCATAGAGTGACTGGGGATGATATATCATACTCATCGGCTGTTATCCTCACCTTTGTCAGCCTCATCAGCTGTCTCCTTGGTGCCTTATGATATGTTCATTGGGGTTAATGTTAGTTGTGAATATACATTGCCTGTTTTTTCTTTTCTTTTTTTCTTTTTTTTTTTTTTTTTTTAAATACATTTTTATTGAAGTTTATGAATTACAACATAATAAAGTATATGATACAGACACAAGATGGAAATAGTACTAGGGTACAGCACATCACATTAGAACATTTGGTTATACATATAGGAAAGTGTACAACTCTTGCATTACAACTTACAAGCTAACATCCTATGTAACACTATTGCCGGTTTGGAGGGTAGTGGTGGGGACCTGCCTCAGGCGCCCCAATTGGGTACAGACTGCGCCCTATGCCAGGAGTCCCCACCCCTCCCTCCGTGTGCAGCAGCTGAGAGATCAGTATTTGGTTTTGGATGGAGTGTCAGGTGCTGTGAGAGAGCTCCGAGACCTTGAACAGGGAGAGATGGGGCGAGAAGGAGAGGGAAGATGATGTAGGATGGGTGGAAAAGAAGAAGAGATATTATGAATTTGATACGTTTCAACTTTATAGGTTTGATGTATGATCCCAATGAGTAGGGTCTTAAATGATCAACTTAGCTTGTTGTAGAGAGTCGACGACGTGTGCCTCCCTCCCCACCCCTGAGGACCGTATCCCGCGTCAGACATGGGTTAACCCCGCGGACTCCGTCCAGGGGTGGTGATGGGAGGTTTGGCCG
>BLSH010304298.1:916895-927448 GCA_018402905.1 Glandirana rugosa | reverse complement strand
GATCACAGGTGAGACAAGAAATGGCATCAATTCCTCGCGGACCAGGAAGTGGAAGAAAATATGGGACCCCATAGCAATAAGGCAAAAAGGGTGAGTATTTTTTTTTTTTTTTGGCCCAAATGTTGTTGCTTAATATTAGTGGACTTTAAAAATATATAGATTGGTTTGTGGGTGTAACTCTGCTTTAAACCCGTTTTCTGTTTTTTTTTTTTCATGCTATTTGCTGATGTAATTGATGACACTGGTGCAATTTAGTCCAAGCCCAACATTAACTTCCCCTATGCTTTTATATGAGTTGAAAACAATTCTAAAATTATAGACCTGTTAAACAATGTTCTTTCCCCCAATGATTTTTATGATTTTAGGAACTGTTTTTAGATTTCTCATGAACTTCTACTTTCTCATAATAATAAAAAGTAACAATAAAAACAGGGTTTAAGAGAACCACCATTGCATACATGCATGTTAACCTAGCCTTTCTCCATTGTACAAGATCATACCGCAGAATGTTGCTGTCATGTTGAACATGTAATTCCACTACTGTATTAAAGGCTGTCATAAAATTCTATACACGTAAAGTCGCCAAATAAACACTGAACAGGCAAATGATTGCCTATAAAAAGGTAATGGAAAATTGTTGCTGCTGATAACCATAGCAAGGCCAAAGGTCTTGAGGCTTACGTAGTTGTTTTGGCAGGGTTTGATGAGTTCACAATGAAAAATATGATCACAGAGCCTCACTAGGTGATGGAGTCTCGGTAACCACCATAAGACAATTATGAGATATCTGTCTTTTTAGATGCATCACACTTCATGAAAAGTGGACCTATCATTTTACAATAGACTTGAGATTGTGACTGAGGTGCTTTATGTTCCATGGCACACTTTGTACCAAATATCCCTTTACAGAGGGCCTGTACTTTGGACGTTGTGCCCAATAAAGGCAAGCGAAGGGGAAAGGAATTATCCCCGCATTGTCTAATAGGCTTCCTGTAGCTGATCTGTTTCTTAATACAGGCAGTCCCCGGGTTACAAACAAGTTAGGAACTGTAGGTTTGTTCTTAAGTTGAATTTGTTTGTAAGTAGGAACAGGTACATTTTTTAAGTGTAGCTTCAGCCAAAACAATATTTTTTAAGTTTTTTGTATAGCATAGGGAAGGGGGTAACACCCCTGTAAGGTTTGTTTTGCTGTCTGTGCTTCTGTTAAGAAGATTTTACCTCACTTTATCTAAGCCCGATTGCAAGAATTCTAGAACTTGTGATACTGTAGGCTCTAGCAAACCCCTGGATTGTTGTTGTGCGAATAAGGTGAATTTCTCCTATACTTTCTTGTAAGTATTATTAGTTAAATTCTTCCTGGCTTGCTGTAAGGTAGTGACCACCTTAATTGAGCATCCCTGGCTTAGCAGCCTATCCCTTTCAATTTCCAAGCCATCAGGCGGAGTTTTTCCAGAGCCAGGTGTAGGAATTGGCCTTGTGAGAGAGTAGATCTGATGTTAATGGGAGGGGAAATGGGTCCTCTATACTCAGAGAATGGTTGTGAATCACGGTCTTCTGGGCCAAAAGGGTATCACTGATATCACTATGAAAAGACATCTTCTGAGTCTGGCTAGAAATCTCACTATTAATGGTACTGGGGGAAAAATGTATCCCAGGTTGAAGTTCCAGGGTTGGTGTAGACAGTCTACCCCTGCTGCCATTGGATACGTCATTCTTGCCATTTAGCATTTATTGGTGTTGTTGCCAGATCGATGTTGGGAACACCCTAGGTCTGTATTAGAAGAGAAGAGGCTTGGGGACTCAGGCACCATTTGTTGTTTGAAATAAAGGTTCTGCTCAGGTAGTCGGCCAACTAGTTCTGGGCTGCTGGGACGTATACGGCTCTCAGATCCGTCAAATATAACCAAGTCCATTCGATGATCGGACATACCACCCTCATGAGTGCCGACTTCTGGTCACTTCTTGCCTCTGTATGTAGGCTACCGCCACTCTGTTGTCTGTACGTAGTAAGACACTCTTCCCCTTGAGAAGTGGACTGAATGCTAGGAGAGCTTGGAATGCAGTTCTTAGTTCCAAAATGTTTGAGGCTACACTTTGTGGTCTGAAATGCCAACGCCCCTGTACCGCTTGGTCCTAGTAGTGGGCTTCCCACCCCCCAGACTGGCATCTGATGTAATTATTTCTAGTTGAGGAGGAATAATTTGGCTATAATGTTTGAGGTTGTAGGCCCAAGTCCACCACCATACTGACTGTTTTAGAGTCTTGTGAATATAGATCGGCTGACGCATTGATGCTCCATCCCACTGCGTCAAGAATGAATTTTGGAATGTTCTTATGTGCCACTGGGCCCACTGGACCATTGGGAAGGTGGCCGACATGGTTCCCAGAATACTCAGGCATGCTCTGGCTCCTGTGGATTAAGGGTTTAATCTTCTCTTGGGGAAGTTCTACACTGTTGGCTCTAGTATTTAGTTCCGCTCCCAAAAAGACCATCTTTTGGGTTGGTTGCAGGTTGCTTTTCTTCCAATTTTTATTAGCCATCCGAATTGCTGTAGTGTGGATATTAATATTTTCTGGTGGTGGAGGAGAAATTGCTGGTTGTTGGCCAGTAGAAGGATATCGTTGAGGTAATGGTGGACTCTCAATCCTTACGCTATCACTGGCAATAGGACCTTTGTGAAGGTTCTGAGAGCAGTCCATATCCCAAATGGTAGACTTTGGAATTGAAAGTGCTGGTGATTCACCGCAAAATAAACAAAGTTTTGAAGGTCTGATGTATGGGGATGTGAAAGTAGGCGTCTGATAAATCGATTGACAGCATCCAACCTCCGGTGTTTACTGCCAGCAGGATTGATTAGATGCTCTCCGTCTTGAATAATTCTTCTAGAATCTTCCTGTGTAGTCTTTTTAGGTCCAAGACTGGGCACAGATCTCCCGTTTTCTTTCTTACAAGGAAAAGTGGAGAACCGAAACGTCTTCTTTCTGAGCAAGTGGAACTTGCACAATTGCACGCTTCTGTAGCAATTCCAACACGTACTTGATCAACACTTCTTTTTTGCAGAGAAGACGGAAGTCTGATAGTTTTGAAAATGGTCTCTGGGAGGTCTGTTCTTGAATCTCCACTTGTGGCCCCTGCGGATAGTGGATAGTGCTCCTTTTTTCCTCATGAGACATCCCATGAATCAAGCCGATACTGAAACATTATGATCATACAAGAAGTCCCAGCAAATGTTCGCCCTTCGCCACAATTCTATTGTCCATCGGGTAGTGACATGACACCTGTCCCTGTTGGATTCGCATACCTAGCCATTGCGCTTCTGTGCACAGAAATCACAAAGATAGAGAAGAATTCCTATTTTAGAATAACACACCAAGGTGCTACAGCTTATCCGTTGTAACTTACCCCGATGAAGGGCTTGTTTCCTAACCCAAAACATATATGTTGGGTACGGAACTCCATCTTCGGCCAATGGAAATATTGGTTTTCGAAATTTATCTTGGACCTACATGTGAATGCATCTTTGGTGAACTGTATCTGTATTAATTTTTATATGCTGACTTTTTCATTGTTTACATTACTTGACATGTTTGTATGAATATTTGAGCCTCTTGTGAGTGACATTTCTTTTTATACGGATGAAATAAATATATTTTTATACAAGTGGTTTGGTTTACCTATTTAAAGTCCCATCCAGAGGGTAGCTTCTTTGCTTGTACCAAATACTTGGGATGAGGTAACCACCACTCTATCCTTATTGACTGTGTGGTTTACAAATTTGGCTCTAAATTATGGGTACGAATGGAGAAGGTCATCGCAGGTCGCAACCTTGCGCTCCCTGGGTTCCAACAGGGGACAAGGGCCTTTTGGAATGGGTATCTCAGCTGACTGTCCACACCCTGAAGGCTTGGGACAGAATGAATAGATCCCTTAACCTGGCCCCCCCAACCTCGCTGCTGGCCCCTGTGGGTGGCTATCCCTGGTTCCCCCCTGGTGAGCGGCTGTCCTCTCTTGGAACATGGGTGAGCGAAGGTATTCACAGCAGGGCACGCTTTGTACAGGGACATACTTTGGTCCCGTTCCCGACCCTCAGGGAACGCTATGGCAGTTTCCCCTGTGATGTTTGGAGATACCGCTAGATCGCTAATTTTGTTGCATCGCGGAATCATGAGTCACAGATTAGAACTACTCTAACTGACTTTGAAAGCTTATGGGCTGAACAAGACCCTTTTCCATGCATGATTTCTGTCCTATACAAACTTTTGGAAGCGGCTAGGCTTAGCCCTAAACCAATTTATATTAGAGGATGGGAACAAGACCTCCAGTGTGAGTTTACTGATGAACAGTTGAACCACCTGTATTGCTTAACACACTCGAGTACTGTGGAATCGAAGAAAATGATTATAAAATACTTTCAAGGTGGTATAGGGTGCCTGTGACTGAGAGGAACTGTGGAATCGAAGAAAATGATTATAAAATACTTTCAAGGTGGTATAGGGTGCCTATGACTGAGAGGAACGCTTCTCCACATATGGTGGGAGGGTGCTATACTGAAACCCTTTTGGTCCTTGGTTGCTAAACATATCTCTGAGGGTCTTGGTGTGGACATTCCTGACTCACCAAGGCACTTCCTTCTCCACATCCCCCCCCCATTCCTCTTTCACAATATAGACGGAGTGCCCTCCCCCACCTCCTCAATGTGGCTAGGCGCTTAATACGAATTTATTGGAAAAGCTGTCGCATTCCGAGCGAAGCGAAGATTTTGGGCATCTTGGAAGGACCACATTTCTCTCTGTTTCCTCCAGCCTGGATATGGCCTTGCTGGCTCTAACTGACTCCAAATTTAAACAATTAATCCTGGCAAACCAGGAACCCCCAGGTGACAACCTTTGGACTGTTGTGCCTGACCAGTCATCGAACCAGGTGTGAGCGTAGTGAACATAGTGCACAATAAATGTAATCCATATTACTTCTAGTCATTGATATCATCAGGATAACAGATATGAAGTGAGTTCTGTGTCGGTCAATATCTTGATTGCAGTTAGCAGGGTCCTCCTGCCTCTTCTCTAGGGAGGAGGGGGGAATCCACAGAACACAGGAGGACCTTTTATAGGTTTAAAATGGTGATGATACAGCCCACAGGTAACAATATTGCCTTTCAGAGATGTAGATGGTGATGATTACGTGCGTTTTTCTTGTTTTTTATGTTATTTACTTTCTCTGTTTATTTTTGTTTTGATTTGTTAAAAACTCTACAACTCTTTAAAATAAAGATTATATAAAAAATGTGAAGTGGCTGATGATGTGCTCGGGACTGTTCTGTCCGATTCTGGAGCTGCTGCCTGCAGAATCAATTCTCTTACCAAATCCCGGATAATATTGGTTACCTTCCTTGCATCTGTATCTTTTTTTTCCTGTTGCTTCTTCAAAGCATGAGCAGCATGCTAGCTTCTCAGGGAGTGCCGGAGCCCCACATACCCAGCAGGCATTGGCCGTTGGGTGGGTGTGATGACTGCCATGTCCTCAAGAGGGCTTTTTCTGGTGCGAATGACGGCGATGGGAGGACGATCTTGGCCGGCTTTTTCTGGAACCTCTAC
The DNA here is from genome assembly GCA_018402905.1 of Glandirana rugosa. Taxonomy (NCBI): domain Eukaryota; kingdom Metazoa; phylum Chordata; class Amphibia; order Anura; family Ranidae; genus Glandirana; species Glandirana rugosa. The sequence goes on along the minus strand of BLSH010304298.1, from coordinate 921,853 downwards.
TTCCTGAAGAGGAGTTATGTGTTGAATGTTCTCTGCGTTTGGAGTGAGAGGATCTTGATGACCTGGCAGGGCTCTCTATTTTAACATCTACACTACTTACCAAACACCCCTTACCTTACAGACTTGGAATGGTCTGCTTGGGCAGCGGCCTCCATGAGTGGCGCAAAGGATAGTAACCCTATCCTTTGTGATAAAAGTAAAGTATTCTGATAAAAAGATTGGCAGCAGTGAGAAAAAACAAACCAAAGTGATCCAGTGAGTGAGAGAGAGAGGGCATAAGGCAAGCCTTACCAGCAATGGAGCAGATGAGGATAGCAGGAATCCAGCAGCAGCAGGAGGGAGTTTGTACTTCACCCCCAAACAATATGTAATTTTTTAAAAGATGGAGGAAGCTTTTAAATTTGCCGCCATCATGGCAGAAATTATGTAATTGCTGCACATGCGCGTTCGCGCTCTGCTGCACCTGGAGCCATCTTGGAGACTGCCAGTAGAGGCCGCCGCTCCTGTCACTTCTGGTCGCGCCTGCTCAGTACAGCCACGGCCGCTATCTTGGAGAGGGCATGGAGCCGAGGAATTAGAAAGCCCAGCCAGGACAGGTAATTTAAAAAAATCGAATGAGTAAACAGCAAAAGGCAATGAGGAATGAGAAATAGAGAAAGGACAGGTGAGGTAAGAAAAGAGAATAGAAGTAAAAGTTGAGGTTGCTGCAAGTATTTTAAGCCTATTTAAGACTTGTATGTTACTAGGAGATTAAACAACCCCCGAGACCATCAGAGTGGGGTTCCCTCCATTTAGCTCATTTAGAGACTGTACAGGCGGAGACTTCCACCCAGGAGAGGCTGAACCTGGCTGGGAAGATTGCGGTAAGGAGTCTGGAGCCACCCATCCAGCCCTGAACAGGTGAGGAAAAAAAAGGAGAATGTGGAGGTGGGTCTCTCCTCAATTCTTATAGCTAACCAGTCCTATCAAGTTGTGGGGGAGGAGTCACAATCTAGTATATGCTGCCATGATATGATAGGAAAAAAGGAATCACAGACAGCGTTGTAAACCTTACAGATTGAACTTTTTCCAACTGCTCTAAAAATGAGTTTTCATTGATGTTTTCTGTTTGCCTTGAAGAGATTTGCAACAATCTCTGTCCCAATGATGCCCTTTCTCTAGGACAGAAAGTTAGGGGTCATCTGCTCTGTAGGAATGAAGACAGGAATTTAACAGCAGAAGCCTTTACCACACAATCTAAAACAAAATGAAACATTGCAGCAGGAGTTGGTCTTTAGGTTGGATTCCTTTCCATGCTTTTCTGAGTTAATGGTATGAATACCACAAAATGCGTCATGCGGTATAATATAAATGTGTCATAATACCTATGGGGGTACCTTGGATGTCCTATTTAGGCAATAGGCAGTCACCGCTGTTTCCAGTTATCTAAGAATGATACATACCAGCAGGTGAAATTCACTCTTGTCAGACACCTTTTCTCCATGATTGGTCAGCTGGGAGTGTCTTCTGAAGTCAGAAAGTGTGTGTGTGTGTGTGTGTGTGTGTGTGTGTGTGTGTGTGTGTATATATGTGTGTATATATGGTGTGTGTGTATATATATATATATATATATATATATATATATATCACTAAGCTAGGTAGAACATTTAACAATTGAATGTTTTAAACTAGAATAGAAATTCTGTTCCCAGATACAAGCTTATGTATTAATACATTGTTAATTAATGCTTTTATGTTTATGCAGTTTTGAGGTCCTCCTAATACAGTTTCATTTCAGGTAATTACCTTGTACATCAAGCAAATTGTTGTATCTTAGTGGTTGAACTAATGTAAGTTCTATGCGCATTGTATTGTCTTCAAAGCAGGTGTAAACTTTCGTTCTGGTCCCTGGCGTCTCCATTAAACAGGAAAAGAAGTTGAGTGGGTTACGAAGGTACCAGGCTCCTGGGAAACCCCCTGACATGAAGACATTTGCATTAGTTCCTCTGCATCAACATTATTGCCACAAATGAACATCTTTGCTGATACAGAATCCTTTAATCTAGCAGTGCTTGTAAAGACTATGCTGCTCCCATTCTTTATATAAATGATACCACAAGTATCTGCCAAATCACCTTTTACTGGGATTGACTCCATGTATGATGTCCCCAGGGAAAACTCCTGCATTGTATATATTTGATTGTGTTAGACAGGACAAGATTTTCACTACTACAGGCACTGTGCTGGGATCCGCTTAGTGCAACTAAGCAAAGCCCCCCCATGCTCCAATCAATTCCAGGGAAATTTTTGAGACTTTCTTTCTTTTTTTAACTCTTTATGACTAAACACTTTCATGGGTTGCATAGCACTTGTTGATAATTTTGGAATTATGTTTCAGTATTAATGATTATCAGTGAGCCTTTGGTTATGATCAAGGTTTGATCTTAGTTTGCTGTTTGTTGACCCAGCAAACTAATGTGGCCTTTTGCTGCCATAGCAAACAACTTCCTGGCCTCTGAACTTAGTATAGGTGGCTGAGAATATCTGGTAATTAGAGCTTTCTTATGTGCCATCCCCTCACTATAAAAAAGCTCAGCGAACAGTTATGCTGAAATTGTGATTAGCTGGGATCGTGAAAGGATAGGGACTGCTGCTTATAAAATGCATAGGGACTGATAAAAGGAAGGCTTGTAGGCACTTATGTCTTAAGGTAGATGTAAAACTTTCTTTAAACAGCGCTCAGGACCGCTGATAAAAGTTATACTAGATGTGGCAAGTCACAGTTCCATGGAGGATCCATTGTAAAAATAGTCACAAAGGAACTGCCATATAGCCTTCAATAAGCATTACTTCTTTTTTCCAAACATGAAGATAACCAAAAAGCCAGTTACCGAACTCTATGGCTATGATGGAAGATTAACCGCTCCTCAGTGAAAAAGCTAATATAAAGGTTGCCAAGGTGGAAAGATGGACCGGCATCCAGCCGGTTATCCAGTTGTGTCAAATGGCAACCGGGACAGAGCAAAAGGGGCAGCTGCCCTGGGCCCTGACATTGTGGTGGGGCCCAAAGCAGCTGCTTCATACTTGCCAGCTATCCTGGTTTAGATTCCCTTGAAGTCTTAGACCTGTGCTGTGTCCCCATATCTAAGTGCTGCTACTAAAGCTGCCCAACTCTGTCCTATTGTTGTGTACAGATGACTCACCTGCAGACCCTATGTTTACATGTAAATAACCGGCATTGATATGTAAACAGCGGCAGCATTCATATGTAAATAGTGGCGGCCAGCTGCGCTGATATGTAAACAAAGGTGGCATTCATATGTATATCATGCCTCCCTAAGGTCATATTCACCATCACCTATACTGGATGCTGCCCACTGGGGAGACAAAGGCATGCTTGAAATTGCACAGCACATGTCAGCAGATGTGTGAGGGTGCCATTAATAACTGATGCCACTGCTGTGTATCTGCTAAAGGGCAGCACATTTCTGTGGTGTCAGGAAACAGGAAAACGACTTTGCTCTCCCCAGTCCATGGTGTGCAAGCAGTGAGGAGATGATGTGCTGTAACCTCTAGCAACCAATCTGTGGGCAGTAATGATGTGCAGTAACCTCTAGCAACCAATGAGCAGTATTGATGTACAATAATCTCTAGCAACCAAACAGGCAGAAAGCATGTGCTGTAACCTCTAGCAACTAATCAGTAAGCCGTAATGTGTGCTGCAACCTCTAGCAACCAGTCAGTAACTGGTAATATATGCTGTAACCTCTGGCAACTGATCAAAATTACTGCTGATCTGAGTCAGTAAACTGATTTTGAGTCTAGTTGCTATTTATTTTATGTCTCAGAGCAGGTGGAGAGGGAAATTGCATGGAGGGGGGCCCAAGAAAATATTTGCCCAGGGTCCAATCAATATTAAAGACGGCCCTGATCTGAACAGGACCTAAACAAGTAGAGTGACAGCTAAAGAATCTTGTAACAGCATCCTACATCCCGGCTTTCTCTGAGAACGACCAATTTGTTTGCCAGGAGATAAGAGTCTCTATACTGGACCCTCTAACTGCCCAGCAGTACTTTCTTTGACAGTAAATGATGAAATGGTGCAACAACAGTGAATATAACAAAAACATACAGAAAACAAATATGTAAACAGTATTCAATGTGCCAAACGTGAAGTTTAAATCAAAGTCAATATATATTCAGACAAAAAAGATCTTCCACCATCCAGCATATTATTATTATTATACAGGATTTATATAGCGCCAACAGTTTGCGCAGCGCTTTACAATAAAGAAGGGACACAGTACAATTACAATACAGTTCAATACAGAAGGAATAGGAGGGCCCTGCTCATAGAGCTTACAATCTAAAGGGAGGGGGAGGTGATACAAAAGGTAATGGCTGCAGGGGATGATCTGATAGAGGTGGCTCAAGCACGGGTCTTAGGTGGAGGTGGGGTAGGCTTCCCTGAATAAGTGAGTTTTCAAGGATCGCCTAAAGGCGGACAGGGTGGGGGCTGACCGGATTTTCTGAGGCAGGGAGTTCCAGAGGATGGGAGAGGCTCTGGAGAAGTCCTGTAAGCGAGCATGGGAGGAGGTAACAAGGGAGCTAGAGAGAAGGAGGTCTTGGGAGGAGCGTAGAGGACGATTGGGGTGATATCTGCGGATGAGATTGGCGATGTAGCTGGGGGCAGTGTGGTGGATGGCTCGGAGAGGGTAGGAGACCTTGAGGGACGGAGTCTTTTAGGCCAGTCGGGGGTGGGACAGGCGGAAATCCGCTAGGAACTTTTGAGTGAATAAGTCCCTTCGGATGGGGTGGAGGTGGATTCTGGGCACGAACTCGGTGGAGATAGTCTAGTAGGGGACGTCGGTAATGGAAAACATAGTGGAGGGGGAGGGAAATCTAACATTCGAGATACTCGTCCCGGGAGGATAAGGAAGACATAACTTGACATAACATTAACATGACACAGGGAAGAA
>BLSH010304298.1:892934-914760 GCA_018402905.1 Glandirana rugosa | reverse complement strand
AAATACCGCAAAAATAATAATCAAAAAAATGATCATTACCGCCGCTAGACGCTAAAAATAGCCCTGAAACTATAGGCCCGCCTGTACAGCCAGCTGAATAAATGTCATTGGTCCCAAAAAAGTGTCAAAAATGACCGACATGTCCGCCCGGATATCAAAGTCCCGATAAAAATCGCAGATCGCCGCCATTACTAGTAAAAAAACTAATAATAAAAACGCCATAAATCAATTCCCATAGTTTGTAGACGCAATAACTTTTGTGCAAACCAATCAATAAACGCAGATTGCGATTTTTTTTAACAAAAATATGTAGAAGAATATAAATCGGCCAAACCCAATGAATAATTTTTTTTTTTTTTGGGATATTTATTAGAGCAAAAAGTAAGAAATATTGTTCTTTTTTCAAAATTGTCGCTCTTTGTTTTGTTTATAGCGCAAAAAATAAAAACCGCAGAGGTGATCAAATACCACCAAAAGAAAGCTCTATTTGTGGGGAAAAAAGGACATCAATTTTATTTGGGTACAACGTCGCACGACCGCGCAATTGTCATTCAAAATGCGACAGCGCTGAAACCTGAAAATTGGTCTGGGCAGGAGGGGGGTTTAAGTGCCCAGTAAGGAAGTGGTTAAAGTCTCCAAGGATGATGCCGGGTACTTCAGAGGAGAGGAAGTAGGGTAGCCATGCAGAGAAATCGTCAAGGAAGCGTGACACAGGGCCAGGGGGTCGGTAAATTACTGCAACCCTCAAACAAACAGGAGAAAATAGGCGAATGCAGTGCACCTCAAAAGAACAGAGGGAAAGAGAGGGGGGTGTAGGAAGAACCTGGAAGGTGCTTTTTGGGGAGAGGAGAAATCCAACACCGCCTCCTTTTCAACCACTGGACCTGGGTGAGTGAGTCCAGAGGAGGCCACCATGGCAGAGGGCCGCTGGAGAGGCAGTGTCGGTTTCCTGGAGCCAGGTTTCGGTAATAGCAAGTAAATTGAGGAAGTTGGAAAGGAAAAGGTCATTGATGGAGGCAAGTTTGTTGGAGACAGAGCGGGCATTCCAGAGGGCACAGATAAGGGGGGGGGGCTGACTCTTGGAATTAGGGGAATTGAGGTAAGACAGCGGGAGTTACGGCTATTGTAATAGAAGCTAGACTGCCGCTTCTGGGGGTAGGAGTTGGCTAGAGGAGGGCCAGGGTTGAGGGCAATATCCCCAGACATAAGGAGTAGTAGGAGGGTGAGGGCAGTAAGGTGGGAGTGTGACCTAAGCGAGGGCTGGCGCTGCAGTGAAGTGGAGGTGGTGGTATTGTGCTGGCTCAAAATGAGTCATATCTTTGTAATGTAACGAAAACACAGAATCCCACCACTTTAATCAAATGCACATTCACCAGACCGTAAGCTGTAACAAGAACAACAGACACACCATTATTTCTCAGGCACAAATCCTCCTCAGGTGTATGCACATCCGCTCCAGAATCACTCCTCTTAGGCAAAAGCAAAAGGCAACTCCTACTGGAGCAGATAGAGCTCATCAATGAACCAACAGAAAGCCAGTGTTAGTGCAATAGTTTAAATAAAGGTTTATTGTAGAACAAAGTCAGTCATCCAATTAGAACAATGTGACATTGTAAAAACAGTAAAAACTGGGATTTCGCCCAACTAGTTTTGTCCAAACAGACGTTCTTAAAGCGAACCTCAACTCAAAAGGGGATATTCTGCTTTAAGCACTCTCCCTCCCCCCCCAATGCCACATTCGGCATGTCATATTTTTTTTTGAGGGGGAGCGGGTACCTAGTTTTGAGAAGTACCCACTCCCTATTCCTCTCGGACTGCATAGGCGATCTGAGCGCAAGTTCTCACCCTCCCACCCTGCAATCTTCTGAGACACGTTACAGGTCATAGAAAATTGACAACCATTCGGGAGGCTCATCGTGACTCCCGCATGCGCAGTGTGCACCCGGCTGTGAAGCAGCTGTCACAGCAGGGTGCTCACAATTGTAATGCCGGTGCTGGCAAGGAGAGGGAAAGAATTGAGGATTCGGGCGGCCACATTCCTGGATCCTGGGACAGGTCAATGTGTGTTTATTAAAAGTCAGCAGCTACATGGCTGACTACATGCCTGAACCAGCACCTGGCTTAGCCTCAGCCTAAGAGCCTGAGATGTCTCTCTTGCCCCCTCCACAGCCCAGCAGCACTCCACTGAATGCATGGCGGAGGGGGTGTGGCAGAGCAGAGAGTCGGCTCTCTGCTCACAGAGCTCTAAGAACCTAGCGATCAGCGGAGATTGATTGGTCGGTTCTCAGCTTTAGAACCAGCAGGGGACAGATGCAGCATTGGACTGTTGCTGCATCCACCTAGGCAAGTATGATTCAAAAATAAAAAATAAATCCATACTTCTCTTTTGAATGTAGTAACATAGCTCTGATGCTTTCAACACACATGTAAGGCGATGAAAGCGAAACAGCCTACTAATGAGCTCATCTCCCGGTCATACTATCTCAGTCTGTCATGCTCCTTGATTGGCAGCTCCCAGCACAAATCTTTGCCCCCCCATCCCCCCTCCCAGCTCAAATAGTTTCTCTCCCCAAATCCCCCTAGCACACACCCCCCCAAAAAAAAATCACTAATCCTAACACAATTCCTCTACTACTCACCCCCCCCCCGAGTACACATCCCCCCCCCCACTCCAAGTTCCCCCTCCCAGCACAAATCCCCCTCAAAAACATTTCCTTTCCTAGCACAAGTCCCCTCTCCCCTCTACCCTAGCACCTCTTCTAGCACAAACACCCCAAATCCCCCTCCTAGCACAAACCCTCTTTCTCCATCTACCCTCCTGACACAAATGACCCAAATCACCTTTCCTAGCATCACTCCCCCAAACCCCCCCCCCCCGGAACAATTCTTACCCTCTGCTACCCCCCAAATTCCCCCACCCAACACAAATTTCCTCCCCCCATTCTCCTTGTGGTGCCCCCTACATCTCACATGGTACCACAGGGCCCAGGACAGCCGACCCTCTTGCCCAGCCTTTGTCCCGGGCCTGAATGGCAGCACAAACGAATGCCACTATTGCCATACAGGAACTGCAGCAGGCTGCTACCAAGTGAAGTTCTGGTACTTGCAAGAGTTGCATAAAAAATGCATTTAAAGTTATATATAAATGGGTACAGCACTGCATATATGTGTATAGAGTTCAACTTTAAACCTCTTTTCCTCCAGGTGCAAAGAGTACTTTTGACCGTTATTCTGTCTGGTGACATTCATTTTGTCTAAGCTCATGATAAAAACAACACAGTCACAGAAAAACCAAGCATGATCAGTGTTCATATTAGTCCTGCCACCAATACATCTAGGTGAAAAGGACACCACCACTTGTGGCAAACATGCTTTCTACAGTGTGAATGTACCACTGCTCCTTCACATTATTAGAGTGGAAGAAAATTGTGCTTGTCCTTAATTTGCTTGAAAGGACTGTGAGACTTTTAATTGGCCTATAACAATTTAGCTAAAGTAAGTTAGATTTTAATCAACACACTCATGAAATTGCAGTATTTTTAGCAATAAATTGCTAGTTAATAAACTTACTTGGGCTTTCTTTGTAAATGCCAACTAAAGACTTAAGTGTTACTTGCAAATTTAATTACTCATTTATTGCTCATGTAATTTTGAATTAATTACATGCCGAATAGATTTATATTCTATGTACTTAATAAAACTCTTTAAGTGCTCGTTTAGCAATCAATTGGTATTTAGGATGTTCTGCATTTACTGAAGAAAATGGCTTTCTTGGGTAGTGGATTTTTCCGCCATCTGTAGGATCTGGTTGAACAGTCTGTTTTGTGCCACAGCTTTGCCCTCAACTTTCGAGGTGAACTTCACATTGTATGAATCTTACCCTAGTGATTATATTTGCAATGTTAATACATCTTATTTTAATATTTGATGTGAGATTTACCTCCTGCAATCCTAAGTGCCTTTCTACCCTTGGTTGCATGGGGAATTTCTTCATTCAAAAGCCTTGCGGACACCTGTTGTTCTTGATCATGGTGATAGAATTAAAGACATTCAGGGTTACTTTTAAGGTGTCCTAAACATTTGATGCTCGTTATCAGATATGTGAGGTCTTGACAAGGAATGAGGTTCATGCTGGCTGATACCATGCGTCTTTGAGGTTTGCTGTCTCAAGAAAATAATGCATGAATTCTCCAGATCTAATGCTCTATAACCATAATGCACTGCCTGGCCTTTGGACTTAGGCCAGATAGTTTGAAAAGCCAGTCACCTTACTATAAAAGTGTAAGATCACAGTAGCCATATTGTCTGTACACTTTATCTGTGATAGGGAAAGCATAGAGACTGCTGCTGACAGAATGCAATGGGAAAGCAGTTAGTGTAGGCCTGTAAGCACTGCCAAGTCTGTTAAAATAGATGTGTAGTCATGTAGTTAACAAAAAGCTGTATTTCTTGGGGAATTTTGGGTAGGGGAGGGAACATTTTTTTACCTTTTTTCATCCTTTATTACACTTAATGCTGCTGAATTTCTGCAGCCTCTTTAGTGTGTATCCCTGTCCACATGCAATGCACTAATAACATGGATGTGTTTTTACAGGGTATGTTTCCTAATTGTTGCTGGGTACAATTTTCACTGGTCTTTTTTTCAGACTCACAGAAAAAGGCCAATGAGGACAAGTCTGTAAATATGCTACAGTGGGGCTGTCCAGGCCAGGAATTGGAGGAAGGGGGCACCAATTGGTTTTCACCAGTTTTTTACCTTGTATGATTCGGGGCACATATTCTCTTCATAGTCACATAGAAGGAGAAGGGAGAGGATAAGGTGAAGGAGTAAGGGGAGGAGGAGTAGGGGTTGGAGGAGGAAGAGGTAAAGAAGGAAGGGGAATATGAGGTAAAGGAGAGGGAGAAGGAGGAGGTGGAAGATGAAGAGTAGAGGGAGAAGGAGGTGGAGAATGAGGAAGAGGAAGAAGAAGAGCAGATGGAGGAGTTGAATGTGCAGACAACCAATGACCATAGGATTGTAGGCTTAATTTTGCTGCTGCCTGCCCTTAACCCCTGGCCCTAGGATTTCTCTCCAGCATTTGCCCCTGCTTGCCCTTTCCATGCCTTGTAGAAGGATAGAAAGCTTATGGCCTAAAAACATTGTGTGGCATTTTTACGGTGCCAGTGCACCAGAATAGTCAAGGAGAGGGGGCATAGGCTGATAACATTGGCAGGAATCAAGGGCATTGGTAATCTAAGACTGGTAGGGGATAGGTGGATTCACATCTTCATAACAAAACCTCTTGCTGCGCTGAAGGCCCCTCAGACAGCACATTGGCTTGCCGGGTTTAGCTAGAAGTTCCATTGTATATTTGTGCAAGCTCCAGGCAGGGGCCCAGCCTGGACACCCCATTGACATCTGAGTCCTCATTTCTGAGAATGTCTGCATCAGCACTGGGTCCAGTGTAGTCAGCAACCATTAAGCCCTGACACTGCCTATGAGGGCTGCCTGCAGTTTACAAAAAAACTGAAAAGCAGCACTGAGGTAGCCACCACTACAATACCTCCTTTTAGTAATCAGAGAATCCTGCCATTGTCAGAATTGTGTCTAAAAGGTTCTTACGCAGCACCACCTTCTATGCCACATTTTGGAATCTGAGTTGGTGGCAGTAGATTGGCCAATTTAGTCTCACAGGATTGGAGGCAGTAAGCAAAGGTTCAGCAGCAAGTAGGAAGTAGGCAAAGAACAGCATCAAGTCTTCCTCCTTAATCTCACTGTGTGCTTCAGGAGGAACACAAAGGGAATTGTATCACTAAATCCTACCTCATAGGGGCTTACCATTTGAGTCACCTCTTTAATCACTTCTCGACCACGCACTTCCTTTTTACTGCGGCAGGGTGGACCTATTCCGCAAATCACCGCAAATAAGCGGTGATTTGCGGACACGCAGCTGGGGGGGCGAAAGAATGCCGCCGGCGGCACACTCTCGTGCCCACTGCACTCTGCGTGAGTGTGCCCGTGGCTCGGGTGGACCCGATGAGCTGCTAGAGGGAAAGAACAGGGAACTGGGAAGTAAACACTAACAGGTGGCATGTAAGAGAGCTACTAATCCCTGTCACTGGGGAACACAGTTAACCCCTAGATCTCCCCCTGCAGGTTAACCCCTTCACTGCCAATGACATTTATACAGTAATCAGTGAATATTAAAATTTCTGATCGCTGTATAAATGTCATTGGTCCCAAAAAAGTGTCAAAAATGTCCGACATGTCTGCCGCAATATCAAAGTCCCCGATAAAAATCGCAGATCGCCGCCATTACTAGTAAAAAAAAAAAATTGTAAAAACGCCAGAAATTCTCATGGTTTTAAAACGCGGCAACTTTTGCGCAAACTAATCAATAAACACAGATTGTGATTTTTTTTTTTTACCAAAAATATGAGGAAGAATATAAATCTGCCAAAATATATATATTTTTTTGGATTTGTATATTAACAAAAAGTAAGAAATATTGTTTTTTTTTGCAAAATTGTTGCTCTTTTTTTGTTTATAGCGGCGATCAGAAATGACGCAGAGGTGACCAAATACCACTAAAAGAAAGCTCCATTTGTGGGAAAAAAAGACACAAATTTTATTTGGGTACAACGTTGCACGACAATTGTCAGTTAAAAAGACACAGTGCCAAATCGCAAAAAGTGCTCTGGTCCTACAGTGGGAAATCCTTCTGGGAGTGAAGTGGTTAAAAGATACCAAAATGATGCTTGTTTCCTGGAAGAAGTGGCATTTGTGTGGGAGGTGATAAAGCTCCCCTGAGCCTGTCCATATTCCATAAATGCACAGGTACTTATTGATGGCATGCTTTTATTGGTGCAGCCTTTGCAACATGGCCAACAATGTCAACATGGCTCCATCACGTGGGAGTGCCGCAGATGAGGTGATTAGAGGGCAACTTATGTTGGCACTACATTTCTGTCAGATGAGCTATTTCTGGGTATGACTCCCTATGATAGAGATAAACCCAGGATACTTCATGATTAACTGCTGCACCACCTGTTTGAGGACTTATGCCAGGCAAGGTACATGTGTGATTTGCATTGTCACACAACCTTGCCTGGCTGAAGATGGTGCGGGTATAGCCACCTCTCAGCCTGGGCCTAGAAAGTTGTCAGCAGCTCTGGTCCACTATGGCTCCTGTCCTTCAGACACACAAGCTGCAACACAACATGGCAGTGTTTAGCTATGAATGTTGCATATTTGGGCACTTACTGAGGACTGCTGGTTTAAAGGAATGAGAGGATGAGACCAGTGTGGAAGAGTACAGGTGACTGTAATAACATGGAAGACACACAGCAGTATCACAAGCTCCAGTTGTGTGCTCCTTCCTGCATCCTTCCCAGCCACTAGGAGATGAATCCAATGTGCCGCAAAGGATATGTAGTGTGAATATCCATGCTTACTGGACCATGCACATTACATTCCATATGCTGGTGGGGGACATGGATGGCCTTCTGGGCAAAATACTGGCTTCAGGGTAACTGCCACAGTGGCACAGAACAGGCCTAAATGTTAAAGAAGGGCTAATTCCATACGCTGGATTGGGAGCAGCTGCAAAGCCAGCAGTTTTGACAATGTAGCCATGTGCTCCCTTGGGCGTAGCTAGTAGTTGTGGTTCACCTTATAGCTGCCCTCAATCCCACCATATCTCACACATCCGTAGACACTGACCAGGCTGACACTTGTTTTTGTTGATTTATTTAGGGGAAATAACTTGGACGGGGAAAAGGGGTGACTGCAGGATGCCCCAAGAATTATGGTACAAGAACTCCATATAAAGTCCTATATAAGAACACTGACTCTGCAGACTATCCTTCTGCAAACTGTTACTCCTTGCAACTCTCCAGCACATCACTTGCTAACCATTTCTCCTACAGATCTCTCTCCAGTACTGTACTTGCAAACTATCACTCCTTTACTTCTCTCCAGCACTTCACTTAGTTTCCAGCTCAAATGTTAATTTATCAAGCTTCTCTATTTTTTTTCTCTTCACTGCGGCTAGCACATGGTGAGGCCTACTCTGTCAGTAGGACCTCAGGGCCACCCATTACAGGCCAGGGATCACAAGTTTTGAATATGTAGCTTAGTACGGTGGTGCTAGCCGGGCCTTTGATGGACTTCAACCTCCAGCCCATCTCTCTTCCAGGTGCCACCAACCTGCTTTTCCTTAGTGACTCTCCTTCCCCTGACTGGCTCCCAAGGCCTCCACAGATTGTCCACTATTCCTCTCCCAGCCTGCTCCAGCACTTTCTCCTCTAGCTCACAGGGACCGTCACTCACTAAACTGGTGTTCCCCTGTGCAACACCCAGGAATCACCACCACTCCTGGCTGCACCCGAACCTCCAGGCCTCAAGGTCACCCCCACCCAGATGGGGGCGACCTCCCGGGTACAGTCCTCCACAGCGCTTCTGCTACATCTCCAGACTTCCATCCGACACTTCTCCCTGATTGGGCTGAGTATTTAAGGAGGCCTGCCCTCTGCCAATCCTGCTTGGGGATTGGTCAGGGCTCCTTAGAACACTCAAGATGGCTCCACCTATCTCCCAGGTCTCTGACCAGAAACCCTCCTCCAAGTTTCCAGAAAGAAGTGGGAGGTCCTGGTGACCTCATGTGTTGAGCCAACTCAAACCTCCCTGAAGATGAATCGATGGAATGGTGCTTGAGATACAATAAAATGATAAATCGCAAGTAAGAATTGCAATGTGATTTTGAAGGATTAAAAAAGTGTTTATTAAAGTACTTACAAACAGTAATGTTCCATATGGCTCCCAAAAGTGGTTGCAGTAGCCCTGCTGGTTGTCCAAAAAAGCCTGGGTGCCCCAGATGGAGGGTGGAAGCAGCGGTGTGGTGTGGGGCTGGCAGGGTGATGGATAAAAAATAGTGTAACCGCGCTAGGCAAAAAAATGTGAGAAACAGTATGGGTGGTAAGCAGCCAAACACCGACCAAACAAATCGTAAAAAGTATTAAATAGTATAGATGGCGCTAAACCACAATATTATTCAGAATAGGGGTCAACCTATAATAGGTAGTCAAACACCATGAATAAATAAGATTAAAGATACAGTAAAAGATGGTCTATTAGTTGAATAAATAGTCTACACAAATTGACACATATGTGCTATAAAGTGAATAAATGACATAAAGTGCTAGTCCAATGCAGAGACTTGTAGTGAAAAAAACTAGTGGTGTGATTCCGAAAGGTCGGCCATAGACAAACGGCCGAATATAGTTCAAAGCAGCAAGGTTCTTCAGGTTGAACTGGTAAAATGTTTATAAAAACTCGAAAATTCCAAGTGACATCAATAGTGCATCCTTAATGTGTTAAAAAATTGTGTAACAACAATAATGGTGAAGAGTTTGTCTGGACAATCCAACACCTTACAGACTTGAGGTTTACCAGATGGTAGATATATTCACGCCTGAATATATAATTGACCGGATCCGATCACTGCTAAAGGGTCGCGTCACACTGTCCTCGGCTACTCGGGGGACCTCGGCGGTGGGGGGTCGTCACACAATCCTATGGGTCTGATCACTGCGTCCGGTGGAAAACGGTTTCTCATATGTAAACTTATGAGCACTACTGTATTGCTTGCAGGAGATGTCCACAGCCCTGGCCTCTCATGAGGGAGTTGGAAAAGTGTCTAATGTGAGACATGTCTTCCTATATCAATACCTTTCCACAGCATAGCAGGGAAGGATCTGGGGGTTTTGGTAGATCATAAGCTTAAAGTGGTTGTCAACCTGTGACAACCCCTTTAACCTACAGGTAAGCTTAGAATAAGGCTTACCTTTAGGTGCCCTGCATATCTCCCAAACCTGCACGGTTCAGGAGATATGCAGTGTTTTGTATGTGCCTCTGTGCTGTTTCTCCACTGACCCTGTGCCGTGACTGGTGGCTCCCGCGCGCATCCGTGGGAGTGACGTCATGCGACTCCGGCCAGTCACAGAGCCAGAGTCGCGGCCCCAGAAGGAAGAGGGGCAGAAGATGGTAGTGGCCTGGAGTGGGGACATCGCTGGACGCTGCAGGCTTCGTTTGCAGGAAAGTGGCACATAATGGGCTACTATGCGATGCATAGTAGCCCATTATGCTTCTACTTTACAGGGTTATATTGAGGAAGTAAACCCAATCTGGGTTTACTTCCTCTTTAATAATGGCATGCAATGCCAAGCTGCGGTTTCCAAAGCAAGCAAAATCCTTTCTTGTATTAAGAGAGGTATGGACTCCAGAGATAGAGACAGTATTTTGCCCCTGTACAAATCATTAGTAAGACCTCATCTGGAATATGCAGTACAGTTTTGGCACCAGTTCTCAAAAAGGATAATCGGGGAACTGGAGAAAGTGCAGAGAAGGACAACCAAACTAATAAGAGGTATGGAGGAGCTCAGCTATGAGGAAAGATTAGAGGAACTGAATGTATTCTCTCTTGAGAAGAGGAGATTAAGGGGGGATATGATCAACATGTACAAATATATATGTGGTCCATATAGTGATCTTGGTGTTGAGTTATTTACCTTAAGGTGCACTCTTTATGTCTAGAGGAAAAAAGATTTCATCTCCAAATACGGAAAGATTTCTTCACAGTAAGAGCTGTGAAAATGTGAAATAGACTCCCTCCAGAGGTGGTTTTGGCCAGCACGGTTGATTGCTTTAACCAGTTCCACACTGCCTACCGTCTATTTACGGCGGCAGTGTGGGCGCTGGCCGCGAATCGCCGTAAAAAGACGGCGATCTGCGAATGGCCGCTAGGGGGCACGCGGGCCCGCCGCACTTCTGAGGAGTGTGCCCACGGCTTGGGCGGACCCGATGTCCGCCGGCGAGCTGCGATGAGCGGCCACAGGCAAAGAATGGGGAACCGCCGATGTAAACACGGCGGTTCCCTATTCTGACAGTGTGGGCATGGGTGATCTACTGATCCCTGTCACTGGGATCAGTTCAGCCTCGTACACATGGGACGACGATCGCACGTACGATCGTGTCAAATCGTATGTTGGCTGTTGTGTCTAGCATACTGACGTGCACCCGACGGTCGTACAAACAACGTGCGGCCGGCCGAACGTAATGACCTGAACGAGCGTATAAAGAGGACGTGCTGTTATCGTGGCACCATCCTTTGGGCTCCTTCATCTAATTTCGTGTTAGTTGAAGTTTAGTGTGTGTTGATTCGCAACTTTCAGATCGTTCTTCAGATCGTTCTTTGGATCGTTCTATCTCATTTCTGGATGCTCGTCCGTCAACGATGTTGCCTTCTAGAGAGAGAAATGTCGCTACTGTTGGCCTAGGAGTTCTGGCTTGGACCCGAAACCAACGTAGGAGAAGGAGGGAGAGGAGTTGTTGGACCAAAAATTGGTTACTTAACCGTGATCAATTTGGGCATATGGCTTTGGTCAGGGAGCTCCAGGAGAATAATCCTGATGATTTCAGGAATTATCTTCAGATGATAGACCCCTGCTTTAGCCACCTTTTGGCATTGGTGTCCCCCTATATCCAGAAGGAGGACACATGCATGCGCCTTGCTATCACCCCTGAGCAAATGCTCATTGCCACCTTGCGCTACCTGGCGACAGGAAGAAGCCTCCAGGACCTGAAGTTCACCACCGGCATCTCCCCCCAGGCTCTTGCAGTGATTATTCCTGAGACATGCTCAGCCATCATACAGGTGCTGCAGAAGGACTATATTAAGGTATGTTTCATGTTACTACCACATTTTATGTGTTTCTGTTTGATAATATAGTATTTGCCCTTTTTGCCAATACCTAATTAGCAACATTACAATATGCTGTGAATGTCTTCTTTGGCCTCATGCATGCTCTAAGCTTTTTTCACCTTCTTTTTTTCCTCTACACGCCTCCCCAGCATGTTGTCCTGTGTCCATACACACTCAGAGGGTAGGGTTGCCACATCATCCCTTTAATCCAGGACACATATGAATTACACAGGTTCTGAGGCTGCTTTAAAGCAGATAAGGCACCAAGTGAGTTTAATTACCACCTTAATGAGCCACAGAACCTGTGTAATTAGTATGTGTCCTGGATTAAAGGGATGATGTGGCAACCCTATCAGAGGGCCGCCATCAGGGGGTACAGGCAGTACTGTTGTAAGGGGCCCCAGTGTCTCAAGGGGCCCTTACAACAAAGACTTTAGCAGTCTTTAACATTGGAGTCTATGGGAGGGGGGCATCCAGTTTGGGGAGACCATTCTGAACCCTAGGCGACAAAAATAACTAACTTTGCCCACGAGGAGAGGACCCCCTGCACCCCAACTGGTTCATGTTTGGAACCTGCAGCACCTATGCTTTGGCACGAGGTCTTATTGCAAGCATTGAGTGAGGCAGTGTTGCCTGTGCACTGCTTTTTGAAGCCCTTGTATTTCACACTAGCATGCATTGCACACTTCACTGGGTCATGCTTGGCAGGCTACATCTCTCAAGTGTGACAGTGTGTATTGTTCCTACTAGGGCTGCAACATGTGTACACCCTTGGCCAGTGGGCAGATGTGGTGGAATGGCCCAGTGTGAAGGTCCTGGGTAAGGTTGGTGGTCAGAAGGGGGGGCAGGTTTAAAGCTGTGTAAGGGGCTCACAAATTTCTGATGGCTGCAGTGCCCACCCAGCCTGGTAATGCCACAATTATTTATGTCAGATGCAGTTTAGGCGCCCCCCCCCCAAAACACACACTTTAGCCACATTATTTTTGGCTTTCCAACCAGGCACAGTGCTTGAGGTGTTCTTATTATGTGAAACCTAAGCCCCATGCTCCCAAAAAGTTACATCATTTAAAACTACTGTATCTCCAGAAATGTAATCTCCTATACACACTCTCCATCTTTTGCTGGTGACATTTCCCTACTATTTCCCCAAAACATGTAGTGCAAGGGCCTGCTTGATTTGCTACTAATTTTAACTCATGTGATCTCTTTTGTTTGAATATGGTTTGAAAAGTGTAATTAGGCAAGTCTATTTTCTGTAGGTTGTGCTTCTCCCATGTCTTACATCTTGACTCAGCTGGGAATGGAAAGCTTATGTTGCCCTTGCATTTGTATGTTGAATAACATTTTTGTTTGTTGGCAAAGTCTAATTTTTTTTGTTTTTTATCCACAGTTTCCTTCAAATCCCCAGCAGTGGCAGGAAGTTGCTGCCCAGTTTATGCAACAATGGGATTTTCCTAACTGCGGGGGTGCCATTGATGGCAAGCATGTTCGTATTGTACCACCACCCAACTCGGGCTCTTATTATTTCAATTATAAGGGGTTTTGCAGCATTGTGATGCTAGCCATAGTGTCTGCGAACTATGAGTTTTTGTACCTGGACGTGGGGAAGAATGGCCGCAACTCCGATGGAGGCGTCATCATGAGTTTTATAGGATGGCACCCTCAACCTGCCACCTGCAGACCAAAATGTGGAGGGTCTGAACTTTGTCTTCATTGCAGATGAGTCATTTGGGCTTGGTGAACATGTCATGAAGCCGTTTCCGCAACGAAACCTGACCGCTGACCAGCGGATTTTTAATTACAGACTATCACGTGCTCGAAGAGTGGTGGAAAATGCGTTTGGCATTTTGGCCAACAGGTTCCGTCTGTTTTTAACACCTATAAACCTGGCCTTATATAAAATCAACCATGTGGTACTGTGCTGCTGCATTCTGCATAATTTTTTGCACAGGAATGCAACAAATTATATCCAAACTGGACCCACTGACCCTGATGCAGCCCTGCCAGGCCCAAGTACATCCACTGAAGGCCATCCGTCGTTGAATGCAATGGCAGACCTTCAAAGTAGACGTGCTACCTTGGCCACCCAGAACGCAAGAGATTTGCAGAACAAATACATGGAATATTTTGTGGGGAGAGGGGCGGTGTCCTGGCAAAACATGATTACAGATCTTTAACGTTACCCTTATAAATGAATCCTTCAGTTTAACTACTCTTGTCTGTGGTTTTTTGATGTGGAAAAGAGATGTTCTATGTGTGCTTTATTTTTTCTCTTGCTCCAAGGGAGAAATCTAACCTTCATTTCTCCATGAGATCCAAATTTCACCTTCTGAAATGTATTTTGGTGTACAGGGGTTGTGCTACATATACACAAACACAAAATGTTGTTGGTGTTTATGCATTCCATGCATGAAGACCAAAAACATGATGCATTAACAACTGTTTTAAATGTTAAGAGATGAACTACATCTGTGTTGACCAAATAGAAGAGCACATTTGCTGTGTAAAGACCTAAACTTTATGGAACTCACAGGCATACATAAAGTAACGAAGAAGCCACACACTGTTAGTATCAAATATATATTTATATTGTTTGCACATTCTGAGGTGCTTAGCAACATTTTAAAAACAGATATAAAACATATAAAAAATGTTAGGCTACAAACAAAAGCGTGTAAACATGTACTCCATCTCATCAGGGGTTGTCAAGTGTCATCTTTCTGGGTGGGCAAACCCCGCTTCCTTCAAAATGGAGTTTCTTGGAGAAAGGGGTGTTGCATCTGAGAATTGTGAGAGTTGATCCCATCATGGGTTCTGAGCTGACACGTTTTGGGGGTGGGCACCTTTGAACAAACTCCACTATCTTGGATGAAGGGGGGCAACTCTGAAACGCGTCAGATTGGAACCACTGATGTGGTGCACTCACACATTTTGCAGATGCAACACCCCTTACTCCAAGAAACTCCAGTTTGGAGGAAGGGGAGTTAGCCCACACAGAAATATGACACTTGACAACCCCTGATGAGATGGAGTACATGTTTATACACTTTTTCCAGAGCCCCTTTAAACTGGGCAACATGCCCTAAAATGGGGTCCACCAAACCAGCCCAATTGCAAGAAGAATTGCCTTAAAATTTGGCAAGCATGTCCCCAACATCCCTCAGTCGCTGCTGGAGGTTCTGCGCTGCCCTCTCCTGTTCCTGCGCGACCCTCTGCTGTTGCTGTGCTGCCCTCTGGATCTTCTCGAGCTCCACACAGCACCATTGGATGTCCCTGCTGAGTCGGCCAATTTTGCAGTGTGGAAGCTCATGACCTGTTAAGTAGAGGAAAATGCATAAGGGCAATGATGTGCAGCATAATAGCTGATTATGCCTTGGACGGGCCTATATTTTGGGAATTGTTTGGGGGGGAGGGGGTGCACTTTCCAAACACTTTAACCACTTCCTGACCGCCTGCCGTGTTTTCACAGTGGCAGTCGGGTTGCGGTGCGCGAATCACCGTTAAAAGATGGCGATCTGTGAACGCCCGCTAGGGGGCGCTCGCGCGTCACACTAATGAGGAGTGTGTCCGCGTCTCGGGCGGACCCGATGTCCGCCGGCGAGCCGTGATGAGCGGCCACAGGCAAAGTCATTGGTCCCAAAAAAGTGTCAAAAATGTCCAACATGTCCGCTGCAATATCGCAGTACCGCTAAAAAACGCAGATCGCCGCCATTACTGCTGCAATTGTCAGTTAAAGCGACGCAGTGCCAAATCGCAAAAAGTGCTCTGGTCCTAAAGCTGGAAAACCTTCCGGTTGGTAAGTGGTTAAAGGCAACAATAATAAAGGCTATGGCCATACTTTAGAAAAAAGTAAAAAAGGTGTGTTGGTTTATTAACTGCTGTCTGCTGTCCCATGTACCAATAGACATGTCAATACACAAGAAACAATAATAGAACAGTACTTACAAGGGCAAACAACAGGTTCCCTCAGGGACTGGGGATGTTGGGGCAGCTCCTGGCAATCCGGTTCCTCTAAAAAAAAACCAAAAATGCATTCATTGAGCATCCCAAAGTCACTACAGGTTCAACACATACATTGTGGGATATGTTTCAAGTGTACCAACCTTGCAATTGGGCTGGGCTGCCCACATCTGGTGGGCTTGGGGGGGCCTCTGGAGTAGTTTCTGAAACAAAACAACAACAAACGGACAATGATGCCATTTGCCACGGCCAAAATACTTGACAAGTGGCAACATTCGTCAACTCCTATAGCTGCCCCCCTCGCTCCTATGGAATGTGGGCTGTCTGCTATCCATCATATGCATTTGTGTGCCTTCCAGCACTGGGGCTATCCTCTCACCATATCTGCACTAGCAAAGCTGGATTAATGGGCACTGATGAATCAGTCAGCAGCCAGTAAAGTGATACTTATCCTTTAATTTAGGCCTGACACCCCCGCTCCCCTCCCCCCTTTTGGCCACCTAGCAGCACCCCTCTCTGTGGCACAATTTGTCTAATTGTCATTTAGCACTTCTGGGCATGAAGGTGGGCTTACCGCCACCTCTGCTGGCGGGCCAGGGGTAGGCTCATCTGCTGGTCCCTGAGGGGGGTGGGCCCTTTGCTTTTTTTGTTTTCCTGTTGCAAAATACAAAAAGAACATAAGTGCAAAAGCTAAAGGAATGTCTGAAAACAGTCTAAAATTGTATTTTTCATATACAGTATGCTTGATTTGGAAATTAAATTTGGGAACCCCAAGGCATACAAAGAGTTCAAAAATTCACAGATAATTCTCTCTAGCTACTTTGACCAAGAACAGATCCACACACCGAATTTACACATCTACATACTTATTACCAAAAAAAATTGCTTACTTTTTTCCAGGATCCGATGCATCCGGCGCAGCTGGTCGGGCTCCCTGTGTTTGAGATCAGACCAGCGCTTGCGCAGCTGATCCTTGCTCCGCTGGACCCCATATTTTGCAGAGAGCCTCACAATCACCCTCTCCAGTATATAGTCTTTATGACTGTTGGGCCTCTCATACTCCTCCCTCCTACAGTCATAGTCCCTGGCCTCCAGGATTGCCAGCATATCTACCATTTCTGGCCTGGTCATGGGGGTGGCCTTAATGTTTCTGTGGCTCCTGCGGGAATCCGCCATACTTGCTTGATCGTGGGGATGTTGCGATCATTGTGGTGTTGTTGCGATCGTTCATTCGTTCCATGGAGGAGTTGGTACGTGTCACGCCCCAGCATCGCGACGCACCTGAAAGCGGAACGCATGCGCAATGTAAAGGCGAACAAACGGTCACGGAAACTGGCGTAGGTAAGAACGCTCTGTGGGAACGACCGCTGTGGAGGAACTCTGTGGGAACGACCGCTGTGGAAGAATCTGTGGGAACGACCGAAGGTTCGCCTGGAATTTCTGATATAGGTGGGTAGAGGCTTATACTGTTATGCTTTGATTGCAGGTACATGGGGGCCCCATGATAATCTCTCATACTTGACAATTGTCCCGGATTGACCAGGAAAGTCATGCTTTTTACTAAGCTGTCCCAGGATATCCGTGTCCTGGGCAGCATCCCGGAGCCTGTATTGTGCCCTTCTAAACCCCCCCTGTACTGTGCCCTTCTGCTCCCTCCTTTGTGTTGATTAGTCTTTGATTTATGGCATGTTTTAAAATCGATTTGATTGAAAGTGGTGATGAATATATGTTTAATTCCATCAACAATTTATACTTAAATTCTTGAGAACAGGTGCATAAAACGGGGCAGGCTGGTAGGGGCCCTAGTGCCTTACTTTGCCCAGGGGCCCATGGTGGTATTAAGACCGCCCTGTTGGGAAAAATGGCTTATACTGCTTAGGGTTGCTACATGATCCCTTTAATTCAGGACATATATTAATTACTCATGTTCTGTGGCTGATTAAGGTGGTAATTAAACTCACTTGGTGCCTTATCTGCATTAAATTAGCGTCTGAACCTGTGTAATCCATATGTGTCCTGGATTAAATTGATGATGCAGCAAGCCTAATACTGCTTGGCTTGGGGCCTAGATTTGGTGGGGCTTTTATAGGGGTATGCTGGGTGAAATTACATGATGCTTTGTCTTCTGTCTTGCAGGCATAATGAGCGACCGATTTTTTTCCTAGGACTTCCTGCCCAAATTCATTGAGCTCAGCTACCCTGCCTGTGGAATGCGCAGCTGAAAGAGTACTTTAACAGGAACCGCAAGCAGGCAGCTCTAAGCCAGCTGGTTGACCTCTGTAAAGAAATAAACTCAGAGGCAACCACCAAATATGTGCGGCAAAAAATTGCAAACCTTCGCACAACCTTTGGGAGGGAGGTGAAGAAGGTAGAGAAATCCAAAAGGTCTGGAGCTGCAGCATCTGAGGTGTATGTACCTAAACTGTGGTACTTTCATAGCCTGCAGTTCCTATAGAATGTATCTGAGGCTAGGCCATCAATCTCCACCCTTCCCTCAACTTCTGCTGAGACCATGTCTCCTAGACATGAGGAGGAGGAGGAGGCCGTCTTGACCCAGGTATAGTGTTGGTGAACATATTGTAAAGATAAAATACAATGATAAGAACTAAACATTATTGTCCAAACATTTGAGTCTTAACACATTTGATTCTATATCCAAACCCAGTTGTGGCCTAAAGCCATTTTAAGGATAAATCAAAATGCTGGTGCCAGAATGCTAGTGTTTGTTATTTCAAATCATTCAATAAGAAACAGTAATGAAATGTAAATTTGTTTGGATTCATCACCCACACAAACAAAATATTCTAATAATGTCACTTTTTTATACACAGGAAAGTGTCACCGACACGGTGACTGAGGAGGAGGCAGCTGGCACATCACAAGCATGCCAATCCCAGATTCCTCCACTGGAGGTTGGGAGGAGAAGGAAGAGGAAGGCACAGAATGCAGACGATGCTGCTGCTGCCTTCTTCCAGCAGGCAACAATAGTCCTCCAAAGAGAGCCAGAGCAGGAGGAGTCCTTTGCTGCTTATGCAGCAGCAAAGCTGAAGAGGATGGAGGAGTTCCAGAAGATAAAAGCAGATTAGCTCATGAGCCAAGTGCTCTTTAAGGGGGTGCTGGGGCTCCTCACACACCACACAACAATAAAGGAAGATGTTCCTCCACCTCCACCACCTCCACCACCTACCCCATCTCAACAACCACCACAAATGCCACACCAGCATGCTGCCCAGTGGCAGCTTTATCCCCATGGCCCCCAACAACCCTGGTCTGGGGATTATGGGCAGTACCCCCATTGAGGGATTTATTTTTTTTTCTGTTTTTTTTTGTAGTTGTTTTTTTTTGTTGTTTTAATGTTTAACATATTTTGTTATGCTTAGACATTTGTTTTCTGTTATATTTTCTTTGCTGAAAAATTATCGCCATAATTTAATTTTTATTCTTTATGACTGAAAAATAAAGAATATTTAAAATAACAATACTTGCCTAAGTTTATGAAAGAAAATGACAGGTTTGAAGTAGGCAGTTACATTAAAAATAAAAGTTAGAACAAATAGCAAGGGACCACAAACATGTTCAATTCAAGGAATTCTCATATTTCAGAAATTATAATATTGGGGAAATGGTAAATAGAATAAAAGAGATTAAAAATAATGCAAATTCTATTAATATCACTACAGAACAGCTGACTTTTATTACATTAGTATCATGTGTATCACTAGTAATGTGCATCTTTATTATTATCCCATTGAAAAAGATGCTAATGTGCGCTGCATTTCGCTATTTGAATTGAATTGCCAATAGACAAACGAATATGCATTGTGAGACAGAAACTTAGGTTTACACGAACTGACACTTCCGGCTGTTCCTGACTTGGAGCATGCGTGTTTTGCACAATACAACTTGTTGTACCAACTGCTCTGTACACACGATACAACGGTCGTATGAGAGCTTGTTGGTACGACCTAGTTTTCTAGTCTGCTCATACAACTCCCCTTGTACGACCGTCGTATGTTCGGCTGTTCAAATCGCGCATACGAACGATCGATTACATATACGACGGTCGTTAGTACGACCTGTTGTATACAACCATCGAACCGCGTGTACGAGGCTTTAGATCTCTCATGCCCATGGTAGCCCGAACGGATTTGCCTTTAGTAAATCAACCCCATAGTGTTTGGCTTTCTAATTTGAAAGTCAATTTAATTTGGAAAACTGAGAATCATGGGTACACCTTGTATTACACTTGTAAAAAAAAGATTGCACTCAAATAAAATTTCAAAAAGACTTTGTAAGCATGTAAAATAAATAAACATATAACATTTACCAAAACCACTACCATTTCCTTTTAAAGTGTACTTGTCTTCACAACAATGAACAACTTCTGATAGCAGGGTGCCCGCACATACATTTCACAGCTGACGTCAAGCATGGTTGGTTGTATGGATGGCCACTTTAAATTGCAAGATGCAAGCCCCTTATACAATGATTAGCACTAAATGGCATTTAGATTTAACCAATTTTATTGGGTAAGCAACCAGCTTCTCCGTACAGTCACTGGTCAGAGTTCAGACAGAGCCACGTATTAGTTAGCTATGCCTGAACATCAGTCCACTGCAACTTTGATGGTGACTACAAGGCATTTCTGCATTTCTACAGTCCGAGTTTAAGGCCTCATACACATGGGCGTATCTTTAAAAATAAACAAAACGTCGGGCCCGACGTCAAGGAAAAAAAATCTGTGTTTTTCGGTGTTATGCATCGGCGTTAGTGAACGTTAGTGAGCGTCGGCGTCAATAGGCGTTTTTAAAAAAAATAATCTTACTCTTTCAACCTAAAAATGTCGGCGTCAAAAAACGCAGGAAAACGCCGGTACAATATTAGTTGGCGTTTGTTGGCGTTAGATGGCGTTTGTTGGCGTTTTGCGGCGTCGGAGTCAAAAAATGCCAAAACGTTACAGCCTCAGAACATGATGGCCATGGGTTCTACTTTCAGCTCACTAACGCCGACGCCATCTACAGCTCAAAAACACAGACGTTTTTATGGGGCCATTGACTAACATGGAGAGCTGCAAAAAACGCCAGAAAACGCGGGCGTCAAAAAACGTCCGTGTGTATGAGGCCTAATGGTCACGTTTTGGCTGATTTATAGACTTTTGTTTTGTATATATTGTGTTGTTTACATTGGTGGTTTCATGTGATATGATTTATTATTTACTCAATAATTTGCATTTGATTTGAATGTTTAAAGGTACAGCAAAACAATTTTGTGTGCTTATATCTATATGGTTATATTTTGTTTAGGTAATAGTGAGTGTTGCTGTATGATTACTTACTGTATATGTAGAGTTGATCGAACCTCTGGAAGTTCGGGTTCTGCAGGTTCGGTCGAACTTCGGGACAAAGTCCGAGTTCGGGTCCGGACTGGACCCGAACTTTGACACGGACCCCGAACCCAATTGAAATCAATGGGGACCCAAACTTTTAGGCACAAAAATGGCTGTAACAAAGTCCTGGAAATTCCTAGAGGTCTGCAAAAGGAAGGGAAATGGAGGTAAGAGTAGGGCAATTGCCCTACAAAGAAATGGGGATAGGGAAATAACTTAAAGTAATTTTTAACCTAAAATCACATAAAAAAATCAAAAATGGAGGTGGATGTGGAGTTGGAGGTTGAGGAGGCATTGAAAGTGGCGGTGGAGGAGGAGGAGGAGGTAGCCAACACTGTTTTTTTTATTTTTGGAATTTTTTGTTTGTTTTTTAAACCAGCAATGTAGATCCACTTTTTAATTTTGTGCAAGAAACAATAATTTGTCCCTTTAAGCAACAGTAGGAACCGCTCCCTATAGAACTAGGAGATGATTTTAGATTCTAAAATCATCTCCAAGTTGTACAGGGAAAGCCTCCAGCTGTTGCTTTAAGGGAAAGATCAGTGTTCTAAAATCATCTTCAAATTGTGTGGAAAATTCTTATATCAGCCGCAGAGAAGCCATATTAGTGTTTTAAAATCATCTTCAAATTGTGTGGAAAATCCTTATATCAGCCGCAGAGAAGCCATATTAGTGTTTTAAAATCATCTTCAAATTGTGTGGAAAATCCTTATATACCGAAGAGACGCCGACTATATTC
>BLSH010304298.1:873099-892924 GCA_018402905.1 Glandirana rugosa | reverse complement strand
AGGTTGCATGGGCCTAGACAAAATGCTAGTAATTTTCATGATGACTTCCTTCATTTTCTCCTACACAACGGGTTCCGTCGGTTAGTTTTACTAAAATAGTCCGGTCTAAACTTTTACCTTCA
The DNA here is from genome assembly GCA_018402905.1 of Glandirana rugosa. Lineage (NCBI taxonomy): Eukaryota > Metazoa > Chordata > Amphibia > Anura > Ranidae > Glandirana > Glandirana rugosa. Next base: position 892,802 of record BLSH010304298.1, on the reverse strand, counting down.
AAGGACTAACCACCGTACCCGTTGTGGAGGTTATAAAGACTTATCATATCTTCGTTGTTTTGTTAGGACGGTCAGGACATGTATTAATTGTCTTATAAACTACGTATAGAGAATAAAATACTACTGAAATAATGCCTTTCGGTTCTATCATTTCATTAATTGAACAGTACATTCTGGACGGGTGTGGTCGTTTAGTCTTAGGAACAAATTCTAAATCCGGGTTCTACTTTCAGCTCACTAACGCCGACGCCATCTACAGCTCAAAAACACAGACGTTTTTATGGGGCCATTGACTAACATGGAGAGCTGCAAAAAACGCCAGAAAACGTCGGCGTCAAAAAACGTCCGTGTGTATGAGGCCTAAATCTTAAACAAGGATTCTGATTTGCTGGTGTGGGCAGGTCTTACATGACAAGTTAATTACTTTACTATCTTGGCTTTCCGTAATAAAGTCATCATAAAATAAGAGATATGCATCAAATATTCTGTTAATTATGTACAGGACTGGCAGGATTGTTTTGTTGCTTCTATACTATTCAGAAATATTGGAGGTGTTGCCCATGCCACCAATCAGGAAACTTCCATTTTCAAATCTGGCCTGATAAAATCATTTTGATTGGCTGCCTTGGGCAACACATCCTCTTTTACTTCCTTCAGTAGTACTTTTAATGATCGTAAAACAGATCCGGGTACGTTGGAATTGATATTGATATAGTCCTTTGGAATGCGCAAGAATTCAAAAATAAGGATAAATTATTAAAACGTTGCTTCTGTATAGCAGAGTGCTTCCCTAGATAACTTACTACAGTGGAAAATGCCCTGTAGTTAAACGTACATTTTCAATGAATGAAACGCTCTACATTGCCAGTCCTGTTTGTAGATAATTCTCTTCTTAACTTTTAATATACATGTTTTACCACGCAATATTTCACAGAGATGACTGTCAAATTTCACTATAGCTTATCCCCTGGTATAATATCTTTCTGCAAGGAACGGGCCTTCAAAGCAGTGCGAGAAATATCATGCTCTTGCCCTTCTTTCTACGAAGATAAATGCGGAATAGCAGGGGAATAAAGAGACAGGTCAAAGCGAAAGGGAAGAGGTCGGCGGTGAAATGAAAAAGCTGCTCCGCTGGGCCTGCTCTGAAGTTCTACATAAAACAGAATTGTAGAATCTCCAGCGCTGCTCAAGTGCTCTCTGATTTCCCTTGCTGTAAGGGGTCGGGAAGGGAGTTTTACAAGATACAGATTATGGAGTTTTCAGCATTGCTAAAGATAAAACTTTTAAACTCTTGTGATGTTTATCTAGGAAATTAAAAACTTTGGCATGGATTTTTTTAACTAACCATTTAGAAGTATAAAGAGTCCAAAATCTGTTATTAATACCACATGATGAGTAAAGCCCCAACTGCACTGTATAAATTGTACCACGTGTAGCACCCCCTAGTGTTGCTAGAGTGCTAGAGTTAGGTTGTTTGTTAGTGTAGATAGATTCGTGCAGGCTTGGCTGGCAGCCAAGCCTGTGTGTGTTTTTCCTGGGTTGGGCAGAGATCCAGGGAGAGCTGGATGACTCACAAGCAGCATCACTGAGACCCCCCCCCTCCACTACTCAAACTTACTATAACCTTCCAGAAGTATGGGAGGGGAGGTAAGGTGGAGCTGCCTGGAAAATTCATGAGGGCCCTTCCCAATCCCTAACAGATGGGTTGGCAGGAGGCAGGCCCCTCAAATACTCAGAGTCAACCCAGTTGGGGCAGTGTGGTGTCCGGGTGGAGGCTGGAGATGGAGTGTTAGCCTGTCGGGTCGGGGCCTTTGAGAGTAATCCCTTAGTCTGGGGGGGGGGGTGAACTCAGGCCTGGGCTCGGGCACAGAAGGGATCCTTCTCATGAAACGTGGAAGGATCCTGACCAGGAGGTACAGGAGCAAGGAGAGGACAGCAGGAGGACACTGCCAAGCAAATCTCCAGGGAGGAAGACAGCCAGGTCAGCTGGTGAGTGACACACGGTAGGGAGGACTGAGAGATAGCCTGAGGGGACTTGGAGAGAACAGTCTGGGATGGATGCAGAGTCAGTCAGGTGAACTGTGGAATGGGCAGGAGAAAGGGGCAGCTGCAGCCAGGTGGGCTGGCAGTGCCTGAAGAGCAGTAGCTACAGAAAGGACAGCTGTGCACTAGGACTTCCTTTGTTACACTAAAGGGGCCCACAGTCACTGCCTGTAAGCTGCATTTGCCACTAGTCTTACTGAGCCTTGTGTTAGACTATCCTAACAGTGCCAGCTGGTCCTGGGTGATGTAGTTTTACAAGCAAGTTTGTGTAGGAGGCAGAGTAGTCTATATACTGCATGTATATAGTTGTCCCTGAATACTTTACTACACTGATCAAGTGGGCATGTCATAACACTCTCAACCCTATTCAAGTTTAAATCCCCTAATAAAACACAAAAACAAAGCTGCTCAGACTGTTTCCTGACTTTGTGTGCTGTGAAAGATGTTGTGTGCCTGGCTGTGCAGGGTGGGGGGTCCCATTCATCAGTGGTTCCTACGGGGGTAGCACTACACACACATACAGTAAGTTGCACATAGTGGCAGAAAAGTCAATAGAGGAGTCCTGGGAAGATAAATAGTTCGGGACCCCCTTAATGGTTGCTCCATAGGTTTGAATTTTCTGTCCAAAACTAAATGCAGTATGTTATTTCCACAAACACACCTTATTTCCTATGTATTCCTTGCCATGTGTGAACATCTGGCTGTCCTTTTACTTGAGCTGTGTCCTTAATAATATAATTACTACTGGTATCCCTTAAAGGTGGCTTTACTGGAACCCATAGATCATCAACAAAGTGGTTCTGTCATCACACTTACATTACTGGGAAAGTGCACCTTAACATAAAGTACCGCCCAACTTTTTGACATGAGAAAGGGGGAGCCGTTTAGCACAAACTATATAGGCAGAGCACAGACATTGGCTAATACCCCAGTTATGTTGATCATTAAGAATTATTATTCAAAAAGTGATTGATTAAACTTAGCAGTGCCTTTTTTCCATCATTGCTGTTCCTTTTTAAAGTAACTCTGGCGATCATTTTAGGTTTTAGACAAGAGCGTTGGTGTAGCATAATTGTAAGTCTATACATAACACCAAAAAATGGGCAACTGAGCAAGAAAGATGAACACATGGATTTGGTTCCAGATCAGGGACAGTCCCTTCAAATGAGGCACTATGTGGGAACTATGTGTAGCGCACCCCCTTAAGGGCTGCAGATGAACTGGGATCCCCCACCCTGCACAGCCAGGTACACCAAATTTTCACAGGCACTCCAGAGTCAGAGAACAGTCTGTAACATTTTTTTTGTTATTTACTGAGGGTAGTAACTTGGATAGGGATGGGAGGTTATGGGATGCTCATTGACTTCAACAACAAACTTCAGGGACAAATCTTCTTATTTATAGTCTCTATAAACAGTCTCTATATACGGCTCCACTTCTTTCTCCAGCACTCACTTGCTTGCAGAACTCTGAAGATCTGACAGGCTCTCAGTCAGATTTTAAGCTTTGGCCCATTACAGGCAGGAACCTGAGGCCCCTTGTATGTGTAGCAAAGAAACAATGTCCAGCTTGTATCACTCCAGTGGCTACTGATCCCAGCACCAGCTCATCAGGCACTGCCAACCCACCTGACTGCAACTGCCCCTTTCACTAGCCCTCCAGGCTAACTTCTCCCCACAGTCCTCCAGACTGACACTCAACAGCCCACCTGGCTGACTCTCAGGAGATTTCCCAGTAGTGCTTACCTGCTCCTGCTGTCCTCTCTCCTTGCTCCCATGCCTCCAGAAAGGGCTTCCTCCTTGTGTTTTGGCAAACTAGGGAGCACCCTCTGCCGATCTCCCGCCGCAGCATGACGGCGGCAAGTTGGCTCGTTATCACGAAATGCCGTCACGGGACGGCGGCCGCGATAACTAACATTGTGAGCACGCGCACGCCGCCGGAGGCTTACCTGTAGGTTCAGTGAATGTCTCCTACATTTGCACCGTCTAAGAGATATTCACCGTATCCGCATGTGCCAACGTCATCGGCACATGCACAGTGAAGATACAGCCCGGCTGGGCCGTTTCTTCACTAAATGTGCCAATACCAATGGCTCCCATGTGGGAGTGGCGTCAGCACAGCTCCGGCCAATCACAGAGCTGGAGCCTGCACTGTGATTGGCCGGAGCCACCAAACCTGGAAGAAGCAAGTCGCTGGTCACATCGGTGTTAGGAGACCGTTGCAACAGCTTTGTTCCAAAGTAAGTATTTCATAATAAGCTAGTACTAGCCCATTATGCCTTTGTCTTACAGGTTTTTTTCTTTAAATGTTTATTTGAGTCTACTACCACTTTAAAGCGGACCTAAACTCCTCCAGGGATGCAATGCCTGAAAGCTCCCTTACTTGTGCTCTTTTCTTCACATGGTCTTCTTACAGGTTCAGCGTCTTCAACCAACTTGATTGGCCAGCTTGGGATAGTGTAACTCACACGTGTACAGGAGGCATGCTGGGACTAAGGTATGCTTAGAATGTACATTGAGTATGGACAGCTCATTGTATATTCTGAAGATGTTTGTGAGCAGAAAGCTAAAAAGCTTTCATTGCAAAAGAGGCATATTTTCTGCAATTAAAAAACTTTCCTTCTTGCAATGTTTTTAAAGGTAAAGTTCTGCTGTAGGCTACTTTCACACTACAGCCCAGCCACGGTCGTGGTAAAACCACTGTAGTTTTAGTGGCGTTTTACCGGCGATATGGCTCCGCTATGCAGACGGGAGCACGGCGCTTTTAACTCCCCACAGGGGGTTAAAACGGGGTTAAAAGTGCCGGCGCTCTGCGCTACCGAGGTGGTGTGCAGCCGCTTCGGAACTGGTTGCCATTTATTTCAATGGCAGGGGCAGTAGAGCAGCGATATATACACCGCTCCTCTCACCGCCCCAAAGATGCTGTTTGCAGGACTTTTTGTAACATCCCGCAAGCGCACCGCCCCAGTGTGAAAGAACTCAGGCTTTCACATTTGGGTGGATTGGGGGGGATTTTTGAGATGCTTTACAGACGCTATTTTTATCTAAATAGCGTCTGTAAAGCACCTCAGTGTGAAAGTAGCCTTAAGGTGCCTATAAGATCTACTTTACCCAATGGCTGATTGGGCAATGCTTTTGTGCCTGAAGCCATTTCTGGAACTACTCAAGAGAGAAATCAATCCACTGAAAATATGCTTGAATGCAAATTGGTCAACAAAATCTCTAATTTAATTTATTACCATACTTTAGCAAAATCAATATTTGCACTTTCTGGTCAGCTCTAAGGCTTTGCTCTGACTAGTCACTCGCTCTACCTATATAAGGTAACCTGTTACAATGTGTGTTGACTGGGGAAGACTCATCCAGCATAAGTAAGTGCTATCAGGAAGAGATGCTCCTTAATCTAGCTTTTCCTGTTATTCCTTCCATAGTAAGGATGCCCACCTATTTAAGATATAACGTCCCCTTCTGGTCAATGTCTGATGCTAGCTCTGCAGGGATACGGTGGTGGGGTGGTGATGGGGGGGAGGGCAAGTTCTGTCAATCAGGCTAGCCATAATAATAAGAGTGTCGTTTATAAAGCAGTACTGATGTACAGTATATTTAAGTTGGTCTATTGAAAGCCCGCCCCTTGTGCAACTTCACCATGTTTCCCCACCACTCCATTTCTTTGTTGGAGTCCAAGTCTGTGTAAGCTCTGTGTGAGATGGCGTTGGAGCTTACACAGGGTTCAAAATGTCATCCTCATCACGTGACAGCACTCAAGTCTGTTGATTGCCCGCTAGGCACTATATCCTTGGAAGAGGTCACATAAATTCCATTAAGGGATCTTTGTGATGACTCCAGCAGAGGAAACTGAGCCACTGGGGGAACAAAAGGAAGGTAAGTATAAGGGGCTAGGCTTTAAGAAGACTGTGTCATTTACATAATAATCATCATGATGTTTATTTTCTTTAACCATGCTTATTGACCAAGCAATGAAAGCATAAAAATGCTAAATCAAAATTGTATTTATTTTTGTCATTGCCATAAAATGATCGTATTATGCAGTGTTTACCAGATGTGAAATATGCGGATTTCATACTACATTTCGTGCTCTGTATCACACATACAAGTGTTAAAAATGTAATTCAAATTAACAGCTCGTTATACTCCTAGGACATTATGCTAATTAATATTTTGTACATTCAACTATTTACAGGTCAGTTATTCCTCTTACAAAACAACATTTCATTGTGACTAACTGCATGTGATGTAAATTATCATCAAATGTTTCAGTTCCAATCAAGAATTTAAATAGACACTTGGGACCCATGAGAAATAATGTGTCGGTGCCATTAATCATACCAGGGTGGTGGAAGCTTGGCATGTAATAAATGTGAACTAAACTGGGGTCAGACAATGCAGCCTGTTACCCCAGAGGTGTTCTAAAGGAAAGATAAGCAAAATATTCTATGCACTTCTAGAATGATTTACTATAAATTATTAAAGGGCCACTATACATAAATTGCAAAGTGACGTATGGAAAACAAGTGCATTGGAGATAGAAAGGACCTGCCAAAACCTCAAGGATGAGAATCCTAGGGCTACCCATAAAACATAAGACACAGCACTGCAGATTTGTAGTGCGCACAGAGTTTTGTACAAAGGATTGTAATATATATAAATATAAGAATTTCCTGTACCAAGAAAAATATTAAAGCAGAAGAAAAAGCTTATATAATCCAGGTTTTAAACATTGTCTCCCTACTGCTAACACACATGCTGCATACTGTTTGTAAAATATCTTTTTGTAATGACCTTTTCTTTAAAGTCGGCCATGGATGGATCAAATCTTGGCCAGTCTCTGCTTAGCCGGCCGAGATTCGATCAATCCATGGGCAGGCTGGTTGTACTAAAGTCGATCCATCAATCGACTTCAGTAGAACCAGCCTGTCAGACTTTTTGCATGCAATTACTGCCGGCGGCTATAGCAGCTAACAGTAATCATAGTGCTCTACTGGCAGGGAAGGCTCCCCGTTGGCAGAACACAATAGCAATGTGGGAGGGATTACCTAATTAACATTGATTGTGTTGATGGGGGAATCAAGCATTTTATTGGGCGGTTGCAGGAAAGAAAATTTCCTCATCTATGGCTTGCTTCACTCTTTATGTGGTCTTGTGATCTCACAGCTTCAGCTCCCCTGTGTCAATGCACGGCTCAACAACGGGGCTGATTCACAGACCGGTGATGTCACCCAGGTCTGTGACATCATGAGTCTGTGAATACGAGGAAACTGGATCTCCTATTGTTGCCTTCCCCTCCCACCAGCTGTAGCAGGAAGCTGCACGAACACATGACCACTTCAAAAGAAGAGTTAGGCCCCTTTCACACTAGGGGTCTGATCGGGTCCGGTTTGGCAAAAAAAAAAAAAAAAAATGGAAGGGGATCTGTTTCCCTCCGTCTGTCTGGATCGTATAGGAGGGCAGTTGGATGTAAATGGACAGTCGGTCCATTTAGATCTAGCTGCCCATAGAGCAGAGCCGCAGTGTCCGTCATAGACCTGTCATCCGGCCGCTGTGCTCAGCTCAGCAGGGGATCAGCGGACAAATCCCCTGCTTAGCAAAACTGGATTCAGTCTGGATTAAGAGGCCTTAAACCGGTATTTATGCTGAGATATTTTACCAACGGTATGCAAAATGTATGTGGACATTTTATTGGGGTTATATTAGCATTTCTTATGACCTTAAAGTGTATCTATACCCATTTTTTGTAGGTTAGGTTTGGATAGAATGTGGAAATGTTAGAACCTCTGTCAGGTTTTACTGCTAGCCAGGGCTCCATTAGAAAGATTCCCCTCACGTTTTGTACTGGGGACAACCTTTTACCAGACTGGAAGTGAGGAAACATCTGCAACAGGGAAACAGACCATAAACATTAAAACACGGAGGTGCTAGATTTTAATTTTTTAATGGTCAGTGAAGTTGTCACTGGGCACACTGGTTCTGGTTACTTTTTACTATGTTGGGACAGTTTTTCTTTGATTTAAAAAAAAAAGTCTCTTTGGGTCTGGTATGAAATTTAAGGGGAACCCCACGCCAAAAAAACATTGCGGGTCCCTAACTATACCAGGCCGCATGCTCTCAACATGGGGGGAGGGGTGCTTTGGGGCAGGGGGGCTACCTATTCACCAAAAAAGTGTGACTGGGGTCAGTGGTGCAGCGAGCAGTGTGATTGACGCTGGATTTAATCAAGAGATGTTTTTTTTTATTTAATAAAGGATTCGTCACAAACTTGTCTCTTGTTTTTTTTTGTACTTTTTTTGGTGAATGGTGGGATCTGGGTTATCAGGAAGAGACCCTTGTCTCCACCAACATGAAAGCAGAGCCCCCCTCCCCAAAGCACCCCCATGTTGAGGGCATGTGGCTTGGTATGGTTCAGGAGGGGGGGTGCTCGCTCACCTCCCCCTTTTCCTGACCTCCCAGGCTGCTGCCTGGAAAAGGGTCCGGTGTGGACTGGGGGGGGGCATACCATTTTTTTCTTTCATTTTTTAATTAGCAGGGTGCTGGCAATTACAACCACAAGTCAATTTAAATGTGATTTGACTTTTTTTTTTCGTTAGAAATGTCAATTTTGTTGCAGCATGCAATATATATGCTACAGATGCGCCACTTTACAGGCAAACTAAGGGGACCCCCCCCCCCCGGGCACTATATTTAAAGGAATCTTACATTAATATCACTGCCCCTAAAAGAAAACAATTGTTTTTTATAAAAAAAAATTGCATTGATTCATGTCCCCCAGGGCAGTACCTGGACTCCTATACCCCTTTTATGGTCAATTCCTTCACTTTAAGCCTTCAAAATGGGCACTTTTGATTTCTCCTGTTCGGCTCCCATAGACTTCAATGAGGTTCGCCATTCGGGTGAGAACTTTTCCCCTGTTCGGGAGTTCTGCTACGAACTGAACAGGGGGTTGTTCGGCCCATCTCCAAAAAGGAGATATCCATTACCACTTACGACCAAAGCAAAGCCCAATTTTTCTGAAAAAAAGCAAGATATAATCCACCTGGATGCACAAAGTAGTTGTGACGATATGTACAGTTTTAGTAACACATGTCAAAGTTGCAAATTGTGCTTAAGCATTAACATTTGTTTTACCCTTAAGCGGGAAGGGGTTAAATCTCAGGAGTGTGTGAACAGGTATACAAATCTTTTAACCGGTAAAACAGCTCCTATATTTTTGTATTTATACGTATGCAGGAGAAAGCAGTGACACATAGGTCAGCAAGAAGAACCAATGAGAGGTGCAGTAACACCTGAAGAGCCTATTTTCCAGCAGAATTTGGGGGACCTGTTCTAGTGATCAGGGAGGTGTTCAGTGGTACAGAAATCTATTTACATAACACATTATTTAGCATGCATTTAGCATAAACAATACTACATTAGATATGATTTAAAAGAGAAGTATGACCAAAGCTTCTCTTCTGAGTCATAGGAGTGCACTTACTTTTGCCACAGAGCCACTCCAGGCTCTTGAAGGATCCTGGCCATATTGTCGGGATCCTCCTAGTTGCCCCATTGACAGCTGGCTCCGGCTCTTAGCGTGAGGCAGTCAGCCAGTCAGACCCAGCTGCACCTGCCCCCTTTCCAGCCCGGCTGTCTATGATCCTAAGATCCTAAGAACACCATCCCTACAGTCAAGCATGGAGGTAACAACATGATGCTGTGGGGCTGTTTCGCTGCTAAAGATACAGCCTGACTTTACCGCATTGAGGGGCCAATGGACGGGGCCATGTATTGTAAAATCTTAGATGAGAACCTTCTTCCCACAGCCAGAACACTGAAGATGGGTCATGGATGGGTCTTCCAGCATGACAATGACCCAAAACATACCACCAAGGCAACAAAGGAGTGGCTCAAGAAGAAGCACATTAAGGTTATGGAGTGGCCCAGCCTGCCACCAGACCTTAATCCTATAGAAAATTTATGGAGGAAGCTGAAACTTTGAGTTGCCAAGAGACAGCCAAGAAATCTTAAGGATTTAGAGAAGATCTGTAAAGAAGAGTGGACCCTCTGAGATGTGTGCAAACCTGGTCACCAACTACAAGAAACATCTTACCTCTCTGCTTGCTAACAAGTATTTCTCCAACAAGTACTAAGTCAGGTTTTGCTTGGGGATCAAATACTTATTTTACTCACTGAACTGCAACCTAAGTTATAGCATTTGTTTTTAATGGGTTTTTTTTTTCTGGATTGTTAGGCATTCTGTCTCCCTCATCCGCTTCCCTACCGGCCCATAGTAAAATGACGGCATTTATTTTACACACTGATATCTCAGAGATGCCTGCAGCTGCAGGCATCAATGAGGTATCATTCTCTTCAGCCGGCGATTCCCTCCACCATAAGAATGATCATAGCGCCCCCCCCCCCTCCCGCCGCCATCCGGTGCCTTTACAGACTCACCTCAGCGATCGGTGAGTCGGAGGACGGAACCGCCGCGGCCGGAAGGAAGTACCATTGAGATGCTAGGGACAGATTGTCATGATGTCACGTCCGGTCCGGCAACAGTAAACAAAGCCGGTTTTCTGGCTAGAAAGCATCAGAACGTTATTTTTTTTTTTTTTTGATCTGATGCTTTCCAGCTTGGAGGAGAGGTGTGAGGTCTTAAAGACCCCACACCTCTCCATAAAGAGTACCTGTCATGCAATATTTCTATTACAAGGGATGTTTACATTCCTTGTAATAGGAATAAAAGTGATCAAGTTTTTTTTTTTTTTTTAAGGGAAAGTGTAAAAATAAAAAAATAAAATAAAATAAACAATAAAAAAAAAAAAAAATTAAAGCGCCCTCTTCTCCGTGAGCTTGCACGCAGAAGCGAACGCATATGTAAGTCGTGTCCGCATATGTAAACAACGTTCAAACCACACATGTGAGGTATCGCCGCAATTGTTAGAGCAAGAGCAACAATTATAGCACTAGATCTTCTCTGTAACTCTAACAATTTTTACAGGGTACATGTTTAAAACTTTGCCTATGGGGATTTTAAAGTACCGAAGTTTGGCGCCATTCCACGAGCGTGCGCAATTTCAAATCATGACATGTTAGGTATCTATTTACTTGGCGTAACATCCTCTTTCACATCATGCAAACAAATTGGGCTAACCTTACTGTTTTTTTTTTTTTTTTAATGCATGAAAAAAAAAAACGTGTTTGAAAAATTACTGCGCAAATACTGTGCAAGATAAAATGTTGCAATGACCGCCATTTTATTCCCTAGGGTGTCTGCTAAAAAAAAATATATATAATGTTTGGGGGTTCTGAGTAATTTTCTAGCAAAAAAAAAAATGATGATTTTTACATATAGCAGCGAAGTGTCAGAATTCGCCCGGTAAGGAAGAGGTTAAAATACACCTATGATAAAAATTATAGACCCTTCATTTCTTTGTAAGTGGGGACATTTTCAAAATTTGTAGGGGATCAAATAATTATTTTCCCCACTATATGTTAAAGGTGTTAAAATATTAACAAACAAAGCAAACAAAAAAAAATGTTTAATTATTAATAGTTTAGATAATAGAAGTGAACAAAAAAATTCAGCAGGAAAATAATAATTGAATGGAGAAGGCAAATAAGGAGTTACTTAAGGCTAATTCAAATGAATTAAAGGTTAAAGAGGAAGTAAACCCTGATGGGTTTTACTTCCTCTTTGTTACTTGTTATTACCCTGCAATATAACAGCATAATAGGCTAGTATGCATCTCATACTAGTCTATTATGTGACAATTACCTGCATTGGAAGCCCACACTGTCCTTGCTCCAGGAAGCATCCATCTTGGCCACTCTTCCTTCTGGGGCAGCGGACTCTGGCTCTCTGATTTGCCGGAGCCACATGACGTCACTCCCGTGCATGCACTGCACAATCTCAGTGAATAATCGGCACGGAGGCCATTTCTTCACTGCGCATGTGCCCGATGACATCGGCACAGAGAAGTACACTGTATATCTCCTAAACCGTGCTGGTTTAGGAGATATGCAGGGAACCTACAGGTAAGCGTTATTATAGACTTATCTGTAGGTTAAAGTGGTTGTCAAGAGTTGACAACCACTTTGAAACATTTAATTAAATAAATAAAAAACATTTTTTTTTAACTTGACAGGTTGCTTTAAACTGACTTCATTTGCAGATCGAAATTCATCCCTTTGATCTGTAGATGAATAAACAGAAAGATATAAAAAGAAACAACGTTTATTTTTATCTTTTTTTTCAGCGGCTGAGCAATGTTGTTGCCTTTTGTTACATTTCAGCTGTCAGTGGGGGAATCCTGCTGATAGCTGAAAGAACCGAGCCTGAAAGTTATTGGTTTCATTGTATTGGAGAGTTTGCATGCATACTGACACACGTGCAAATGCTCAGTATCAGCACCGATACCAGTATCGGTGAAATCCTAATATATATTGATTCGATCCTGCATCAAGAAAATATGCTCACTAATGTTCCTATATGGGGTGGTCTCTCCTTCCCACTTCTCTTTTGCGACATCTAGCAGCCCCCTGGGATGTCTACCATACAAGAGTTCAAAGAGGGAATAGCCCATAGACGCCTGTGGAACCTCTTGTATGGCAAACATGAGATACGGCAGCAACATATCCCAATCTCTCCCATCTTTTTCTACTAGATTAAATAAATTTTCTCTGTTTCTGTCACAAACCTTTGTAAATAAGTACAATTTCTCCATCACTGATTGGCACTGATGAGGCTACACTGACGGGCACTGATGAGGCAGTACTGATTGGCACTGATGAGGCGGCACTGACAGGCACTGATGATGAGGCACTTATATGAAGCAATTATGGGCACTGATAGGCGGCACTGATAAGCAGCACTGACGGGCACTGATAGCTGGCACTGATATGCAGCACTGACAGGCACTGATATTCAGCACTGATGGACACTGATAAACGGCACTGATGGGCACCCATAGGCGGCACTGATTGGCACTCATAGGCAGCACTGTGCACTGATAGTTGGCACTGATAGGTGGCACTGGTAGGTGGCACTGGTGGGCACTGATATGTGGCACTGGTATGCACTGATAGGGGCACTGGTAGGCAGATGCACTAATAGGGGCCATCTCCCTGGTGGTCTAGGGTGACATCTGAAGGTGGCACTGAGTGCCACCCGTATTGGGCACTGTGACCCTTACCGGGTGGTCTAGGGTGGTCTCCCTGGTGGTCCTGGGCGGGCATATTTCTGGTAGTCCCTGGGCAGGCTCCCTGGTGGTCTAGGTTGGAGATCCGAGGGGGGGCTGCACTGATAAACCATCAGCACAGACCCCCCTGTCAGGAGAGCAGCCGATCAGCTCTCCACTGCTCAGGTCTGCAGACCCAAGTACAGGAAAAGCCGATAAACGGCTTTCCTGTTTACACTATGACCAGCTGTAATTGGTCACGGCTGATCACATGGTAAAGTGCTTCCGATGGAATCGCTTTACCGAGATCGGTAATGCGGGGGGTCAGACTGATCCCCCCCACACCACCAATTGCCGCGATGCGCACCCCTGAGCGTGCGACGGAATGTTATCCTGAGGACGTCATATGATGCCCAGTCGTGATAACTCAACCACTTCCTCTGCCGTCATTCTGAATACGGCGGTAGGGAAGTGGTTAAAGTGTATTTTTTTGCAAAAAAAATTGCGTTTGAAAAACCGCTGCGCAAAAACCGTGTGACATAGGAAATTGCAACAACTGCCAAAAATACTGGTATTTACTAATAAACAAAGAGTGTCAGAAAAAGGCCTGTGCTTCAAGTGGATATGAAGCAAAGCTAAATAAAGATTTGCCTGGAGTTGATAGTGGAAAGTTCTCTTATTTTGCAAAAGGTTAAAGGTAAGTATCTACCTTGCACATGCTGGAGAGACTGTGCGAGCAGCAGCAGGCAATAGTGGAGTTTCAGCTGCAGCACGCACGGGTCAGTCGATCTGCGGAACAGCACCACTTCACCACCAAAGAGTGGGCCACCATGAGAGACCTGTGTATCGTATTGCAGTGTTTTGAGTACTCCACCAACATGGCCAGTGCCGATGACGCTGTCCCACTTCTATGTCTCCTTGAAAAAACACTTCGGGCCATGATGGAAGAGGATGTGGCACAGGAGGATGAGGAGGAGGAAGAGGGGTCATTTCCACGGTTATCAGGCCAGTCATTCGCAAGTGGCTCGGAGGGTGGGTTCCTGCACCAGTATAGGCCAGGTCAAAAATATTCAAGCCAGGGCACAGTTCTGGAGGACGAGGAGGACGAGGAAGATCATGAGGAGGAGGAGGAACCGCAGCACGGTGGCACCCAACGTAGCTCGTGGGCATCACTGGAGCGTGGCAGGGGGGATACGGAGGACACAGATGATATACCTCCCACAGAGGACAGCTTGTCTTTGCCTCTGGACAGCCTGGCACACATGGCCGACTACATGCTGCCGTGCCTGCGCAACGCAGCCGAGTTGCCCACATTGTAACGTGTGGCAATTACTGGGTGGCCACCCTGCTGGATCCCCATTACAAGGACAACGTGCCGTCCTTAATTCCCTCACTGGAGCGTGATCGGAAGATGCGCGACTACCAGCGCACGCTGGTAGACGTGCTGCTGAGGGCATTCCCAAATGACACCGGGGGCTCAGTGGAAGCACAATGCGAAGGCAGAGGAGGAGGAGGAAGAGGCCGTCAATGCAGCTGTGGCACCACCAGCACCTCAGAAGGCAGAGTTAGCATGGCCGAAATGTGGCAAAGCTTTGTCAGCAGCCCGCCACAATAAACAGCACCACCAGCCGATAGACAACGTCTTAGCAGGAGGCAGCATTTCAGCAACATGGTGGAAGAGTATGTATGCACACGCCTACACGTACTGACTGATAGGTCTGCCCCATTCAACTTCTGGGTCTCCAAATTGGCCACATGGCCTGAGCTTGCCGTTTATGCCTTGGAGGTGCTGGCCTGCCCTGCAGCCAGTGTATTGTCGGAACGTGTGTTTAGCAGGACAGGGGGCGTTATCACAGACAAGCGCAGCCGTCTGTCCACAGCCAACGTGGACAAGCTAACATTTATTAAAATTAACCAGGCATGGATCCCACAAGACTTGTCTGTACCTTGTGCAGAATAGACATTTAAACCGGACTCACACAGCCATTTGTATACTTGTTTTTTTGAATATGCCTCAATATTTTGGGGGCTACCCCAATTATAAACAAACAAAAAAAAAACAGTGTTGGCTACCTCCTCCTACTCCTCCACCACCGCCACTTCCACCTACACTGCCACGGTCACGGCCTAGTCAACCTCTAGGCTCCTACTCCACATCCACCCCCCTTCCCATTTTTTTTTTATTTGGTTTTAATTTATTTTCCCTATCCCCATTTTTTTGTAGGGCACTTGCCCTACTCTTACCCCCATTTTACTTCCTTTTGCAGCCCTCTAGCACTTGCCAGGACTTTGTCACAGCCATTTTTGTGCCTATAAGTTCGGGTCCCCATTGACTTCAATGGGGTTCGGGGTCCGGGATAAAGTTCGGGTCGAGTTCGGTAAGAACCCAGACTTTTTCCCGAAGTTCGGCCGAACCCACAGAACCCAAACATCCGGGGGTTCGATCAACTCTAGTGACAGGTACTCGGATACTCTAATGAGCTTGTGACAGGTACTCGTGTACTTAGATGAGCTGGTGACAGGTACTTTGATGGGCTGGTGACAGGTACTCTTTACTACTGGGGGGCAATAAGTATGATTGGTGTACACTGTAAGTGGTAACGAGCTGTTACCGCAATCTCCTCCTCACAAACGATCGGTGTGTGAGGAGGAGAACCCGCTTGTTACCATAGTTTGTTTACATTCTGTGCCCGGCTGTGATTGGACCAAAAAAGGGCATAACGGTGTCTTCTACCTAATATACTATAAACAAGAACATGGTCCGTTTACTGTGTTCTGTATATGACACACCTCCATCCCCAGAATTTAGAACAATAAGATAATTAAATAAATAAAAATTGAAATGTATTTTATAGGTGTACTGCATCCACTCTTGAAAAAGCGAGCAAGACTCGCGAAATGCGTCAAGGTTACCGATGCAATTGAGACACTCGACCACATTCAATACCCTCATTACTCCTACCTTTTATGGACCAAGCACTTTGTGTTGTAATGTTTCCGCAGTTTTGGGTCCTATGTCCATGTCTAATTTTTATGAGAATGTTAACACATCTGCTAAATAAACTGGTTTTACTCTACCTACTTGTATCATGGGTGTTGAACGCATGCACACCTCACTCAAAGTCCCATGGGCAAAATTCTGTTTTTATTGTTCTAAATTCTGGGGATGGAGGTGTGGCATATACAGAGCACAGTAAACGAAGTTGACATATATATATACCAGGGGAAGGCTGAGAGGCTGTTGAGCGGGACAACATGGGAGCCAGAGGGTCCATGTCACCTGGAAGGATGTAGCTTTCGTCTACCACTCCAAGAGAATCACCAGTTATGGGCACTGCCCGTTTTGGACCTTTTCAGGTGTGCCTGGGTAGCCACAAAATATTTAGGGAATGGACTGGGATGCACTTTTAATGCTGTAATGTTCCTGAAGTGTTTTTAGAAAAGTTCTTGAACTGTTCTTAAGCCTGGTCTGAAAAGGGGTGCATGGTGGTTCATGGCATATTGAAGAAACAGGGCCTGTAAAGCACACATAAGGTACATAGGCAAGTTTAACTTGACAGGAGAGTCGGAGCGGAAAGCAGTTGCCACAGGTAATCAAGAACTGGTGGGAAGTGTATAGCAGCTGATCATGAAGCGTGGTATTTGACGTGGGTGAAAGGTACTCTGGTTGTAAATGGGTTGGTATTCTGGCTTCCTCTCTGGCAGTTAGTTTCCCCAATAGCAGCTGCAACCGCACCGACGGTACAAAGATCCCATTTACCTAGCCACATGGGACAGGAGAGAAAAAGTGTTATTGTTAAGTACGCATGAGGCCCATGCTAGTGCTCAATGGAACCCCATTCTGTCACTGGAATTGAGGTGGCAGAGGTACGCTGGAATGGTGGAGAGGGCACAGCCTCAGCAGTGTCCCTCCTAAATGCAGCATACACGAGGAAGGTGTGTAGCAACACATAGTAGGTAAGGTTGAAAAAAGTAATTAGTTAATCCAGTTCAAACTGTGTAGGTGTACATTTGTAACAATGTCTATAATACTTTACGATATCCCTGTATGTTGTGTTTTTTAAGATATACATCCAAGAGCCTTTTAAAAATATCCATATTCCCCGCGGCCACTATCATTTGTGGGAGAGAGTTCCACATCCTTATTGCCCTGACAGTGAAGAATCTCCTGAGCAGTTTAAGGTTAAGCCATTCTCCTCCAGTCTCATTGTGTGGCCTCTTGTCCTCATACAATCCCATGGGCAACACTTTTTACAGAGGGACTCTGTACATTAAACTGTTGCACGTGTAGACAAGAGCTGGATATATATATATTCCTGCAATCAGGATACATTGTGTAGCTTTGCTGTGGGGGGGGCATTTCCCTCTAGTGCTGAGTTGAATGCTGACTTGTTACATCCTCAGTATAGACACAAAGCAGAACAAAGTATCTTGGGGCATGTAGTCCAAATTAATGGGATTTGTCCCCTTGCTGGATCGTCAGGAACTACAACTACCCGATGGCTGAAAGGGAAGAACAGTCTCCTGGGAGAGTCCATAAGAGAGACGGATTGAGGCCTAGTGCACTCTCTTGGGACCCCAGTTTGAATCTGAGTGCAGGTGTGTGTTGCACCTGAATCGTGGCCTGCACCAGCAGAACCATCCAGCGGATATACAGAGGGACCTTGGCGGACAGCATCCCTTGGCTGATCGGTGGCAGCCTGGAGGCTGCTCCTGTTCCATCTATCCTGTGGTGACATCAGATTTGAGTGAGCCGTAGTGTGGTGCAGCGGGGGCCGGACACCATCCACTGAGCCATGTTCCTGAGAGAGCCATCATCATCATTATCATCTCTTGTTCCAGTGTGGTGAGCGGGCATTAGCCCAACCCTATAGACACTATATACAGACACCATTGCCTCCTGCACCATCAATCATCCTTAGAGCCAAGGACCTAGGCCTAACATTATAGACACTGTATACAGACATCTCTATCCTCTATCACCCCACTTCTACTTGTAGTTCTAAAGAGGGTAACATCTTTAAATCAGTGACCACTGGGATTCCATTTACAGTCTGAAGATTTGCTTCTATGTTTATTCACAATAAATTGATTCAGGTTGCTTTGCTCTGCCATTCAGGAATTCTTTACATGCGATTGTATACAAGAGCTAGCTGAAGATCAACCGGATTGTCTCACAGCAATACAAGACTACTTCTCACCTCCTTTCCCACTGCAGGGGTTGGTTCCTACTGAGGTCATAGAGCTATAAGTCACTTAGAACTCTCTGAAAGAGCAGGTTGAGTTCCAATACAGTTTCTTACTGCTAAATATTATAACATTGTATTTACTGTTCTGCATCTATGTGTTGAGGGGCAGAAGAGAGGGATCTGACATAAATAAGAGCCATCCCTCTGCCCTCCTGTTACCTGTTCACATGGGCATTGTATTTGCCCTGCTGGGTACAGAGATTGTATTCTTCACTGTTGATATTGATATGTGATTGCCATTTAACCTTTGATAACATTTCTATAAGAGATACCATTCTATAACATAAAACTTGTGTTGATCCTTCACTAAGTAAATAAGCTAATTGGTTTAATCAATTCTGGTGTACCTATTTCAATGTTATTCTGAAAAAATAAAAAATATCTGAACCCGGGGTGTCAGAGGTGGTGGAGGACTTGCAGGGTCAGGGCAACCACTGGGGTAGGGATTTAAATAACGACCCTCACAAGGAAAGAGCTACATTTGGGGACTCATCCAGGATACCCCTCCTGGGAAGCCCAAGCAAGTCATGTGTCCAGCCCAGGGAGAAGGAAAAGAAGGACTCAGTCACTGCCACCAGTTAGGTGTGGGAACAAGGAAGTCAACTAGAATTGACCACCATGGTGAAAGTGCCTGGAATTGGATGGACTGAAAGGGAGGTGAGACAGTTGATAAGAAGGGCTGTTCCAGAGCAAGAGTCATATATTGTGGACATGAAGCCTGAATTTGAGGAAGATTATACTTATGCCCTGATAGAGTGGCGAGAGATGGCCCCGCTGGATTCTGGAAAGATACTGTGAGTTTAGCTGAAGGATTAGAGGCTAGAGTTGAGCGAACCTCTGGAAGTTCGGGTTCTGCTGGTCCGTCCGAACTTCGGGACAAAGTCCGGGTCCGGGTCCGGACGGAACCCGAACGATCGCACGGACAACGAACCCCATTGAAATCAATGGGGACCCGAACTTTTATGCACAAAAATGGCTGTAACAAAGTCCTGGAAAGCCCTAGAGGGCTGCAAAAGGAAGTAAAATGGGGGTAAGGGTAGGGCAAGTGCCCTACAAAAAAATGGGGACAGGGAAATAACTGTAAATATTTTTAAAAAAATAAAAACATAAAAAAAGCAAAAATGGAGGTGAATGTGGATCATCTTCAAACTGTGTCTGAAAAGTATTAATTAACGGTAGAAGCCATATAACTGTTCTAAAATCATCTTCAAACTAGGGCAAGTGCCCTACAAATAAATGGG
>BLSH010304298.1:852071-868048 GCA_018402905.1 Glandirana rugosa | reverse complement strand
AGTGACGGGGGCCGTGTGAGGTAAGAAGGTGTCGAACCTACCGAACTAGGTAGGTTAAGAGTTTGAGGAGAAGAGGAAGACCCCTACCATATTCTGGGTTTTTCTTGACATCGAAGGTTATGGGAACTAAACGACTCTATAACCATGAAGAATAGTTTGAGAATTGGTCGGTCGAATACAGGTATATTTTCCTTCGCCCCCCGTAAGGGTGGTGTCTTCGTAGATGGAGGAGGAGACCGGGTCCTGAGTGACTTGGTACAGACCTCACGAGAAGGAGACCTCATGGTCGTCAGTCGTTTCCATACGGAGATTATCACAACTCGCTTGGGCCTGACCCGGACCGAACCCGAACGATTTTTGAAATGTCCGGGTCCGTGCCACGGACACCCTAAAGTTCGGTACGGACCCGAACGTTACAGTCCGGGTTCGCTCAACACTATTAGAGGCATACCTTTGCTGACTGCTGGTACTCCAGAGGAAGAGCACTCCAGACATGGTTCAGTGAGTCCTGGGCCAGAGGAGGAGGTAGATGCTTCTGTGGTGGGAATGCCCCCCGCTTCCTTTTATATGGACATAAGCTGGCTGGTTAAGAGTTTGATAAGAAGTACCAATATCTCAGCAAATCAAGGGTATTGGAAGCTACAGTTCTTTTTGGGTCTTATACCATCCCCAGAAGGAGAAGAGGAGTTTGAGAATTGGATGGATCAAGCCATCCAAGCTGTGGAAGAATGGAGTGTGCCGGGGGCAGTGAAGAGACAAAGGATAAGTGAGAGTCTCAGAATCCCTGCAGCAGATGTCATTCGGAGTCTAAAAAGGGAAAAGCCAGACTGTATAGCCATGGATTATATTGAAGCTTTGTGTGCAGTCTATGGGAGAGTAGAAAAGATCAATGATCTGATGTACACGTTTGAGCACACTCATCAGTACACTCATTGCACGCTCACTGTGGCCGGGGGGGGGGCCAGGGAGCAGGTAGGGTGGACTCGATCGTCGCTGGCTACCCGCGATGGAGGCCCCCCGCAGTGAAAGAACGGAGGTCCGTGTAAGCAGATTGCGATTTTTTTAACCAAAAATATGAGGAAAAATATAAATTGGCCAAAACCGATGAAAAATATGTTTATTAAATTTTTTTTTTGGATTTGTATTTTAGCAAAAAGTAAGAAAATATGTTTTTTTTTTTGCAAAATGGTCGCTCTTTTTTTATTTATAGCGATGATCAGAAATGACGCAGAGGGGATAAAATACCACCAAAAGAAAGCTCTATTTGTAGGAAAAAAAGGACGCAAATTTTGTTTGGGTACAACGTTGCACGACCGCGCAATTGTCAGTTAAAATGGCGCAGTCCCGAATCGCAAAAAGTGCTCTGGTCCTAAAGTGTGAAATCCTTCCGGGGCTGAAGTGATTAATGAAGCTTGTCAGGGAGGAAGAAGCTTTGCTGGATGAAAAGAATCAAGGGTGATGAGAAGGGGCAAAGGTTCCCCCAAAAACAGGGAAGGTGTCAGCACAGCCAGTTCAAGTGGACAAAGGGGGCCAAGAAGTGGACAGTGATGAGGAGTCAGAGTGGAGGGAGATACCCAAAGCCCCCCTTGCACCGCCTGCTCCTGAGAATACTCCTGTTAATTTGCTTACACAAGTAGCTCAAGCTCAAGATCAAATGCAACAGACGTTGATGCGGGTGATGGAAGCTCAGGCTACACCTCAGCTGGACAAGACTGAACCTAGAAGATACTTTCAGTGTGGGGAGCCTGGGAAATTTCGGAGGCAGTGCCCCCAAAGAAAGGGGGAGCAGAACTTTTTTGCGAAACTGTTGAAAGCACCGCAGCAGCTGCTGGCAATCCAGAAGGCAGGAAACTTCAGGGGGTCTCAGTGAAGGAGCAAACTGAGAGCCCCTAGAAGGAACAGAGCTCCAAGAGTCCAAGAAAGAAACGGAATGAGGAGATATGCCAGAGGAACAGTTCAGCATCTCCCAAGTCAAGTAACCCATCACTGGAGTCTAGGACTCGGGCACAGGGAGTCAATATCTTATCACCATAGTTAGGTCCTTCCTACTTCCACTTTGAGAGGACCTAAGAAAATCAATATCGGAAAGATTACCAGAAAAGTTATTGAGGCCGTTACCAATTGTGTCTGTACAGGTAGAAGGTGTTTATACCAGGGCACTGCTAGATACAGGGACACAAATCCCCTTACTCTACCGGGACTTCTACGAAAAATATTTGAAGCACATTCCCCTAAGTAATCTCGAAGAGCTAGAAATTTGGGAAATTGGGACTAGGGATGGTTTGGCCCAAGTATGAGTTCGGGCCAAATATTGGCTGTTCGTCTGTTGGCCGAACAACCAAATTATTAGGGTGTTTGACTCTGTGTGGCCCACCAAACGACCACAATGCACTGCGCTGCATTGAAAGCCCTGATTGGCTGAAGCAGTGAAAGCTTCGCCCAATCAGGGCACAAAGCACTGACAGAGCCATGATTGGACACTGCCATGATGACTCTATCCAATCATGGCTCATTGCTCTTAGTCCTGCCCCACACTATAAACGTATTCTTTCAATAGCGGCCGTATTCAGTGTGATATCAGCGTGGAGAGAGATAGAACAGGGCTCTGTTCAGTGATACTAGACAGTTAGTGTGCTATAGTGTGATATTGTGATTCTATTGTCAGTGTTAAATATTAGTTTATGTGTCAATCTAGGGATAGTCAGTGTGAGTGCAGGGATGACCGTCATTCATCTTTGCATTAGTGTGCAGCTAGAGACAGTTCAGTCAGTGCCAGTGTAGTGTAGTGACGAGTTATTCATCTTTACATTAGTGTGTATCTAGAGTAGGGACAGTTCAGATAGTGTGATTGTAGTGTATTGACTACCATTCATCTGTGCATTAGTGTGCATCTAGGGACAGTTCAGATAGTGTCAGTGTAGTGACCGTTTAACACTGTATACAGTATCTCACAAAAGTGAGTACACCCCTCACATTTTTGTAAATATTTTATTATATCTTTTCATGTGACAACACTGAAGAAAGGGCACTTTGCTACACTGTAAAGTAGTGAGTGTACAGCTTGTATAACAGTGTAAATCTTCTGTCCCCTCAACATAACTCAACACACAGCAATTAACGTCTAAACTGCTGGCAACAAAAATGAGTACACCCCCTAAGTGAAAATGTCAAAATTGGGCCCAAAGTGTCAATATTTTGTGTGGCCACCATTATTTTCCAGCACTGCCTTAACCCTCTTTGGCATGGAGTTCACCAGAGCTTGACAGGTTGCCACTGGAGTCCTCTTCCACTCCTGCATGATGACATCACGGAGCTGGTGAATGTTAGAGACCTTGCACTCCTCCACCTTCCATTTGAAGATGCCCCACAGATGCTCAATAGGGTTTAGGTCTGGAGACATGCTTAGTCAGTCCATCACCTTTACCCTCAGCTTCTTTAGCAAGGCAGTGGTCGTCTTGGAGGTGTGTTTGGGGTCGTTATCATGTTGGAATACTGCCCTGCGGCCCAGTCTCCATAGAGAGAGGATCATGCTCTGCTTCAGTATGTCACAGTACAAGTTGGCATTCATGGTTCCCGCAATGAACTGTAGCTCCCCAGTGCCAGTAGCCCTCATTCAGCCCCAGACCATGACACTTCCACCACCTTGACTGTAGGCAAGAAAAACACAAGTTTAACGCTATATAATTCTGTGTGTTACTGCAAGTTTAATGCCATATAGTTCTGTGCATTATTGCAAGTTTAACGCCATATAGTTCTGTGCGTTACTGCAAGTTTAATGCTATATAGTTCTGTGCATTACTGCAATTTTAATGCCATATTTTTCTCTGCGCTACTGCAAGTTTAACGCCATATATTTCATTGCATTACTGTAAGTTTAACGTCATATCTTTCATTGCATTACTGCAAGTTTAACGCCATATAGTTCAGTGCGTTGCTGCAAGTTTAACGCCATATATTTCATTGCATTATTGCAGATTTAATGCCATATAGTCATGTGCATTACTGTACGTTTTATGCAGTATATTGCAGTATATTGTAGTGTATCCGTGGAGTGTGTCTGTGTAGTGAGTACTCAAATTAAAATGCACCAAACACCACTTCCATTGATTAAAGTGCATCCATGTACACATTTGCACATCTTACATTTAGTTAATAAGCACCCCATCATGTCTGGGAGGACAGCAAGGAGAATCAGATGTTCCCATGGCTCTCTAAGGGGTCCAGCAGTATATGTCCACAGGCAAAGGTGGACATGGTCAGTCCTCAGGCAGGTCTTCATTTCCTCTGTTCAGTGATGTTGCCCATGCTAGACTGCCACAGCATGCAGAGGAGGTGGTGGACTAGCTTACTTAACTGTCCTAATCCTACCCCAACCAAGCAAAGATTTGTATGCAGTCCCCTGCAGCTGCCAGAGTGGCTAAACCTGCCCCCTTGTCCACAGCTATTCCTGCCATAGCCCCAGCATCAGGCATGGAGGAGTTAGTGGAGTTATTTGAACACAGCATCAGCCACTTGCTCCTTGACAATGCACAGCCATTACTGGATTCAGATGTTTGTTCTGAGGTTGAGAAAGGCACGAACATGAACCTACAGAGAGGGGAGAACACTGGTACACAAATTGGCATTCATGTTCCCCCAGCCGCAGCATATTGCCAAGTTGTCTTCAGTGGTAATGAGGCTGGAGGAGATGATGATGATGCGGTCACTGACAGGACTTGGATGCCAGATAGAGCAGAGGAGGAAAGTGAGAGTGAGGCACAACCCCAACAAAGCAGCCAGCATGGAAGAGTAGAGAGCTGCCACCCTGTTCCATCACATTTTGGAGCTGTTATCTCCCAGCCCACTTCCCACAGCTCAGCTGTCTGGGCCTTTTTTAGTACATGTGCAGCAGATCGCACTGTTGCTTTTTGCAAAATTTGTCTACAGCACATCAAACATGGAAAAAACACTAGCCATTTGGGGATCACGTGCTTGACAAGGCATTTAACCTCTCACCACTGAGCACTTTGGCAAGAGCACCTTAAAAGACCACACAAAAGGGGCACAAATTTGTCCCTCCTCCTCCTTAGTGACCTCAGTCTGCCCCTGCTATACCTCAGACCTCTCCGCAGCCTCCACTGACAGGGATGATGGTATAGCGCATGGTGTCCCAGGTCCTTGCAGTCATTGGTGGTATTTGATCACCTCTGCGTCATTTCTGATTACCGCTATAAACAAAAAAAGAGTGACAATTTTGCAAAAAAAAAAAAAAATGTTTCTTACTTTTTGCTAAAATACATATCCAAAAAAATATAAAAAAATCAATGTATTCATCGGTTTTGGCTGATTTATATTCTACCTCATATTTTTGGTAAAAAAAAATTGCAATCAGCGTTTATTGATTGGACTGCGCAAAAGTTGCCACGTTTACAAACCATGAGAATTAATTTCTGGCGTTTTTTTTTTTTAAATTTTTTTTACTAGTAATGGGGGCAATCTGCGATATTGGGGCAGACATGTCGGACATTTTTGACACTTTTTTGGGACCAATGACGTTTATACAGCGATCAGAAATGTAAATATCCACTGATTACTGTATAAATGTCATTGGCAGGGAAGGGGTTAACCTGCAGGGCGTGCTCTAGGGGTTAACTGTGTTCCCTGTGTGTTCTAACTGTATGGGGGCTGGGCTGGCAGGGGCACCAGAGATCTAACTGATCCTGAGTACAGGGATCAGTAGATCTCTGACATGCCGCCTGTCAGACTGGGGAACTGGCATGTTTACATCGGCGGTTCCCCATTCTGGCTCTGTCACAGGACATTGCGAGTCGCCGACGGACATCGAGTCTGCCCAACCTATGGTCCCGCTCAGGGAGCATGCGGCAGGCATGAGTAGAAATTTGTTAAAAAACTAATTCTGAACGTAACAAATTGCACATGTCTAAGGATCACTATTGGTAGGCAACCCTCCTTGACCATCGTTATAAGGGTAAAGTCTCAGAACTCATCCCGTCCCCACAGAGAGTGCAGAAGATGAAAATCTCTTGAGGACTCCTCTTGAGAGGAGTTTATCAAACGCTTTTCCCGACTCTGGTAGGTCATGGAAAACATAGTTTTGAGGCTTCTGTTGGTCAAGAGAGGAGTGGTGGAGAAGGCGGCCGTCTAAGTGATGCATTTCTCCATTTTTTTTAGTCCTCGTTGCCCAGGGCTGGCAGCTTTCACATCCCATCGGCAGCATCGGCATCACATGGTGGATGATTTTCTAGGGGCAAACACAGAAATGGAGAGCTTACCAATCGACAATCCACTGGCTTACTGGGTTATGAGAATAGACCACTGGCCAGAATTTGCTCTGTATGCTATTGAGCTGCTGGGCTGCCCTGCATCAAGTGTGCATTCCAAACGGGTATTTAGTGCTGCTGGAGGTATTGTTACTGTCCACAGACTCCGTGGACCATCTGACTTTTATCAAAATTAATCAGTCTTGGATTACCAGCAGCTATGAAACCCCTGATGGCAATGTCGCCAATTGAGTGTTTTTGGGATGTGGAATCTCTACAGGACTTCTAGGTTGCCTAGCGTTGTGGGTGTTGATTTCATCTGGAAGAATGTATTTGGTGTAGGTTTCATGGGTAGAGTTGAGCGTTCCCGAACTGTAAAGTTCGGGTCCGTACCGAACTTTCGGTTGTCCGTGTCCCGAACCCGAACGTTTGAGGAAAAATTCCAGGTTCGGGTTCTGGGTTCTGGTATTTTATCACGCATGTTGAATAGCTGCAGGGCAGCCAATCAACAAGCGTTTCACTGGCTTTCCCTAGAAGCCATCACAGCCATGCCTACTAATGGCATGGCTGTGATTGGCCAGTGCATCATGTGACCCAGCCTCTATATGAGGCTGGAGTCACAGTGCTGCATGTCACATGCTCTCTGGTTAGTGTAGGGAGAGGATGCTGCCGGCGCTGTGAGGGACAGATTATAATAGTGACGTTGCAGATCTAATAACTAGGTAGAGATTACTACTACTGCTGTGAGGGACAGATTGCAGTGATAATAACTAGGCAGAGATTACTACTACTGCTTTGAGGGACAGATTGCAGATCGAATAACATCTCATCCTGCATTACAGAATGATCTGATTACAGAACGATCTCTCATCCTGCATTACAGAACGATCTGATACTGGACTAGGTAGAGATTACTACTGCTTTGAGGGACAGATTGCAGATCTAATAACATCTCCCATGTTTCTTCCTTTTGCAGCCCTCTAGCACTTTCCAGGACTTTTTTACAGCCATTTTTGTGCCGAAAAGTTTGGGTCCCCATTGACTTCAATGGGGTTCGGGGGCCGGGGTCAAGTTCGGGTAACGTTCGGTACCTAACCCAAACGTTTCCGCGAAGTTCGGCTGAACCCGAACATCCAGGTGTTCGCTCAACTCTATTCATG
The DNA here is from genome assembly GCA_018402905.1 of Glandirana rugosa. Classification (NCBI taxonomy): domain Eukaryota; kingdom Metazoa; phylum Chordata; class Amphibia; order Anura; family Ranidae; genus Glandirana; species Glandirana rugosa. The sequence goes on along the minus strand of BLSH010304298.1, from coordinate 860,628 downwards.
GGTGCATATTAACCACTTCAGCCCCGGAAGGATTTCCAGCTTTAGGACCGGAGCCCTTTTTGCGATTCGGCGCTGCATCGCTTTAACTGACAATTGCGCGGTCGTGCGACGTTGTACCCAAACGGAATTTGCGTCCATTTTTACCCACAAATAGAGCTTTCTTTTGGTGGTATTTGATCCCCTCTGCGTCATTTCTGATCGCCGCTATAAACAAAAGAAGAGCGACAATTTTGCAAAAAAACCCAAATTTCTTACTTTTTGCTAGAATACAAATCCAAAAAAAAATATAAAAAAACATTTTTTTTCACCGTTTTTGGCCGATTTATATTCTTCCTCATATTTGCGATAAAAAAAATCGCAATCGGCGTTTATTGATTGGTTTGCGCAAAAGTGGTCGCGTTTACGGATGATGAGAATTCATTTTTGGGGTTTTTAATTTTTTTTATTTTTTACTAAAAATGGCGGCGATCTGCGATTTTTTGCGGTACTGCTATATTTCAGCGGACATGTCGGACCATTTTGACACTTTTTTGGGACCATTGGCATTTATACAGCGATCAGTGCTATAAAAATGCACTGATTACTGTGTAAATGCCATTGGCAGTGAAGGGGTTAACCTGCAGGGGGCGCTCTAAGGGTTAACTATGTTCCCTGGGCGTGTTCTAACTGTATGGGGGATGCCCTAACAGGGGAAGGGAAGTGGTCACAGCCTTCATGTAAAGGAAGGCTGTGATCACAGCCCTTCCCCCTCACACAGAGCGGAGGTCCGTGTTTACATACACGGACCTCCGCTCACTCGCTCCGGGGGGGCCATCGCGGGTAGCCGGTGGCAATCGAAGCCGCCGCACCCGCTCCCTGGCCCTCCCCGAACACAGTGAGCGCGCGGGCGCGGCGCGCTCACAGTGCGCGTTATCGCAGCCGCCGTCGTATGACGGCGATTTGCGATAACGAGCCACTCTGCCGCCGTCAACCTGCGGTTGGCGGTCGGCAAGTGGTTAACAACCAAAGACCAATTTTTCCGCACATGTTTGACAGGTGCACATCATTGCAATTTTTGACAGCAAGGCCAATTCTTGCTTTCATCAACACTACCTATATAGGGTTATGGTGTGAAGGCGCCACCGACACCCAAAAAACTATTTTTCAGCACCCATTTGACAGCTGCATCAAATTAATTTGATCAAGCGTACCTCTATAGGGTTATGATGTGAAGGCGCCACCGACACACAAAAAACAATTTTTCTGCACATGTTTGACAGGAGAATATCATTGCAATTTTTCACAGCAAAGCCAATTCTTGCTTTCATCAAGAGAACCTCTTATAGGGTTATGGAGTGCAGGCACCACCGACACCCAATGCCCAATTTTTCAGCACCCGATAATTCTAGCCAAAATCTGTGGACGAGACACCAATATATATCCAAAAAATCTCTAATCTTGTTCCCAGTGCACTACATTTTGGCCTTATACAGACTGGCTCCTCAAGCTGTTGCTTACAAAATAAAGGAAGCTTGCAGGAGAAAATGTAATTTTTTTTTTGCTTTTATGAATGCAATTATTGGTGCAGCAGATTTTATACACAGTACAGATGTGCCACTTTACAGATAGACTAAGGGGACACCCCCAGGCACTTTATTGAGAGGAATTTTTCTTTTTCTGCTTTCACTTTAAGCATTAATAAATCACTGCACATTTAAAAATGAAGTTTTTTACAAACTTTCTTTTTATTGATACATGTCCCCCAGGGCAGTACCCGGACCCCCATAACCATTGCATGCCCAATTACTTGCATATAAGCCTTTTGAGGAGGCGGGAGTGATAAACTGTATCAAAGGCAACGGAGAGGTCCAAGAGTAAGAGTGCGGAATAATGACCGTTGGTTTTAGCTGTTAGTAAGTCATTTGTGAGTTTTAGGAGAGCAGTTTCTGTGGAGTGCTTTGGACAAAATCCAGACTGAAGGGGATCAAGAAGGTTGTTTTCACTGAGGTGGTCACTCAGTCGGTTGTAGACTAAACGTTCAAGAATTTTGGAGGCAAAAGGGAGTAAGGAGATTGTTAAGATTGGTGGGGTCTAGTGTGGCCTTTTTTGGTATGGGATTGACTAGTGCATGTTTTAGAGGGTTGGGGAAGATGCCAGTAGAGAGGGAGAGGTTGAAGATATGAGTTAAAGAGTGTAGGATAGAGTCAGAGGGTGACTGTAGTATTTGAGAAGGAACGGGGTCCAGGGGGCAGGTTATGTGGGCGTTTGAGAGAAGTTTAGTGACTTCCTCTATAGTAGCTATTTTAAATGAGAGTATTGATTGTGCAGGAGGACAAAGAGTGTCAGGTGAGTGGTACAATTTGTCTTGAGAGCTCCACTCTTTTAAAGTGATTAGCAATCTCCTGGGCAGTGAGTAAGTTAGTGGGTTGAGGTAATGGAGGACGAAGTAGAGGGTTAAAGGTAGAAAAGAGTTGATGGGGGCTCCGTGAGAGGTTGTTAATAAGAGTGATAAAGTAGGTCTGTTTGGCAGTGTGGAGGCAGGAATGGTATTTTTGGAGGGCAGATTTATATTGGCTGAAATCTTGCTGTGATTTAGTCTTACGCCACAGACGCTCAAGAGCGCGGCTCTTTTTTTTGAGGCTTCTGGTATTGTCTGTCTGCCAGGGTTGTAGCGATCGGGGCCTGATTCTGTGTGTAGTGAGGGGGGCCAAGGTATCTAGGATGGATGACAGTTAGCTGTTGTATATAGAAGTGGCCAGGTTGAGGCAGGACAAGGATGAGCTTTTGTCACAGAGACAATCTGTAGCAGAAAAAAGAAGAGAAGGGTTCAGAAGGAAGGCAAGGAGGAGGAAGACAAGGAGACAATGAAACTAATAAGGTGGTGATCAGAGAGAGGAAAAGGAATGTTGGAGAGGTTGCGCAGAGTGCATAGGTAGAAGAATATGAGGTCAAGAGAGTTGCCATCAGAGTGAGTTTCCATGTGTCCATTGTTTTAGATCAAAAGAGGAGGTTAGCCTCAGAAAGTTAGAAGTAGCAGGAGTGTTAAGATTAGCAGGGACGTTGAAGTCACCAAGAATGATTGTTGGAATTTCAGAAGAAAGAAAGTAGGGTAGCCAGGCAGAGAAGTCGCCAAGAAATATTGATACAGGTCCCGGAGGATCACAGCAATTCTTAATGAAACTGGAGAAAATAGACAAATACAGTGAGCTTTAAATGAGGAGAGGGACAGAGAGGGGGGTGGATGAAGAACTTAAAAAGTGCTTTGAGGGGATAGGAGGAATCCAACACCACCTCCTTTCTGTCCACTAGGCCTGGGAGAGTGAGTCCACAGGAGTCCACCATGGGAGAGGGCAGTCGACAAAGAAAAGTCAAAATCTTGAAGCCAGGTCTCCGTAATTGCAAGTAGGTTGAAGGAGTTTGTGATAAATAGGTTGTTAGAAAAACACACTTCCTGGCCCTTTCCGGCCTCCCGTGCGCGCGCTAATGGCGCCAATAGCGGCCATTTAAGCAGGACAGCACCAGGAGGCAAGTGCTGACCGTTTGACAGTGTTCCTGCACCTATGACCCCCAGTATCTGTTCTGAGTGACTTCCTGTGACCCTGGCTACCATCTGGACTTTGCTGCTTCTCTGCCTGCCCAGACCTCGGATTGTTTACAACCACTCTTCTGCCTGCTCCTCGTGTACCTCAGTCGCCAGCCTGACCAGCCCGCACCACTACTCTTCAGCCCGCATGAGCATCTGTGGACCTGTTCCAGCCATCAGAGACTTGTCCAGTAGGGGTCCGACCCCAGCCTTAGGGGAAGTACTATCATTGCCGAGTTCCAAGTCTCACCTTATCCTCCCCCTCTCTCTACAGGGAATGTTAAAGTTCCGGCCATCTTGGACTCAGGAGCCTGTAGCTGCTTTGTGGATATCTCCTTTGCCACTCAGCATCAGATACCTCTTTGAGCTAAGGACCACCAGATGGTCATCCGATTGGCTGATGGATCAATGATAAAGTCTGGTACAGTCACACATGAGACTTTCCCCCTGTCGGCCCGGACGGCCGAAGGCCACACAGAGTTCCTGTTACTAGATGACATTTCCAGTCATCCTCAGGCTTCCATGGCTCCGGATACACAGCCCACACATTTACTGGAGTACCGGGGAAATTCAGTTTCTGTCCCCCTACTGCCGAAGTCACTGCCTGAAGCCGCCCAGAGGGTGCCACCCGCAGTTCTCGGTATCAACCTTGATCCTGATCTGGAGACCTGTCGTACTGTCCCTGAAGCTTACCACGATTTTCTGGATGTCTTCAGTAAGAAGGGGGCAGATACCCTTCCTCCACACAGGTCATACGACTGCCCGATTGATCTGCTGCTCGGATTCGAAGTCCCTTTCGGCAGGATATTCCCCCTCTCTGAGGTGGAGCTGACGGCTCTCAAAGCCTACCTTGAGGAGAACCTGCAAAAGGGCTTATACAGCCCTCTACATCCCCTGCGGGAGCCGGAATCTTTTTTGTTGAAAAAAAGGACCATACTCTCAGGCCCTGCATTGACTACAGGGAGCTCAATAACATTACAGTCAAGAACCGGTACCCCTTGCCCCTGGTACCAGAACTCTTTCAGAGACTTGGCACCGCAGCTGTGTTCACCAAGTTGGACCTCCGCGAGGCCTACAACTTGGTCCGTATACGGGAGGGGGACGAATGGAAGACGGCCTTTCGGACTCGGTTTGGCCATTTCGAGTAGTTGGTCATGCCCTTTGGCTGTTTCCGGCCTCCCATGCGCGTTCACGCACGTGCGCATGCTAATGACGCCAATAGTGGCCATTTAAGCAGGACAGCACCAGGAGGCAAATGCTGTCCGTTTTACAGCGTTCCTGCACCTGTGACCCCCAGTATCTGTTCTGAGTGACTTCCTGTTCCTGTTACCCCAGCTACCCTCTGGACTTTGCTGCTTATCTGCCTGACCCAACCTCGGATTGTTTAAGACAAATCTTCTGCCTGCTCCTCGTGTACCTCAATCGCCAGCCCGTTACCGACCCAGTCTGCACCTGACTACCCGTCTGCCTGATCCCTCTGTACCTCGCTGCCAGCCATTTGCTGACCTGGACCGCACCACTACTCTTCAGCCTGCACGAGCATCTGTGGACCTGTACCAGCCATCAGAGACTTGTCCAGCCCTCGTGCCCCCCTGTGCTCTTGAGCTCCCTGTCTGCACTACCAGGGGTTCTGGAACCAGGGCCGCAGAACTCCCGGGGTCGCCCCCGCATAAGCCAGACTCAACCACCAGGTACGTGACATAGGTCATGGACGGTGGTAAGTTTGTTACAAACAGAGCGGGCATTCCAAAGGGCACAGGAGAAGGGGAGGCTGGTTCTAGGCAGAAGAGGAATAGAAATTAGATTGTGTGGATTGCGCCGGCTGTCAGAGGATAGGGGTTGCCGAGTATGTTGTCCAAAGGTAAATGATGGTGATCCTGGATTTGGGGAAATATCTCCAGAAGTTTGGAGAAGCAGAAGGGTAAGAGAGGTGATATGGGAGTGTGACTTATGTGGGGGGACACTTCCCAGTGTCCTGGAGGTTTTAATGGCATGTGGGTTAAGAGGTAGCAGGAGCTGATGAGTGCAGTAATAAGGTGAAGAGAGGAGTGAGGGTGAAATATATAAGTGGTGGGGTGGAGAAGAGGGGTGAAGGAGAGAAAGTTTAAGGAGGGAGGATACAACTGTGAAAAGAAAAAGTAGGGAGTGAATGATACAGAGTGGGAGATTAAGAAGCAGACTGGATGAGAGATGAATACGTTCTATGAGGAATCAGATCACCTGTAGTCTTGTTAGTGTTTTGCAGTATTCTGTTGTTGTTTTTCGCTTTGTGCATTCACTGAAGTGCTGAGCCGAAGTGTAATACTTAATCTAATATGAATACTTTATCCAAGATGATAGTTGCCAATGCAATCTATGCCTGTGCATTCCCCAGAGAAGGCATACATTTATACTGAGTTGGGTGGGGGTATTATCAATCAATCAGGATGGACACATGGCTAACAAACTTTTAACACCAAGACCAGACTACAAGACACAGCAACAGAGCAGAAGCACATGGTAATAAAGATAGCATCCGCTCATAATTTAAGTATAGACAATAAGAAAGCAAAATAAACATCACAGTGATACGCAGAGGCAAAGAGTTTGAAAGCAGCATAGATTACCATAAGCATATTTAAAACAATGTAGCAATTGCAGTTAAAGGTGGAAACTTGAAGGCAGCATAGATTACCATTTAAACCAGGGGTAGGCAACCTTGGCCCTCCAGCTGTGATGAAACTACAAGTCCCATGAGACATTGCACGACCCTGACAATCACAGGCATGACCCCTAAAGGCAGAGGCATGATGGGATTTGTAGTTTCACCACAGCTGGAGTGCCGAAGTTGCAAACAATGGATCTGTTGCAGTAAAGGTTCCAGTTAAAGGTGGAAACTTGAAGGCAGCATAGATTACCATTTAAACATATTGCAAACAGTGGATCAGTTGCAGTAAATGTTGCAGTTAAAGGTGGAAACTTGAAGGCAGCATAGATTACCTGTGGAGGGATAGAGGAGAGTTTTTTAGATAGTGCTGAGCCAAAGTGTAATACTTAATCCAATATGAATACTTTATCCAAGATGATAGTTGCCAATGCAATCCCATGCTAGACATTTTTCACCTTAAAGCATACTCTGTGCTATGATAAAAAAATTATCTGGTAATTTTCTATGCTCTTTGTGTCCTCAAACACTTACCTGTGGTACTTTGTCAACACCATCAGGTCTGGGATGATCTGCGCCATTCCCTGAACTGTCATGTTGTAGTGGAGGGTACAGAGGAGTAGCCAGAGCATTAGGCTCCTGTGCCATCAGACAAATTGGTGGAAGGGGCATGGCTTGCTGGGTTCTGTTTGTGTCTATGGACACACAGCTTGCCTTAGACCACAGATAGGAGCATGCACACACAGATATATTCTTAGCAGTTGGGTAGCTAAAGGAGCCATCTTCAAATAGGCAGGTGGAACCAACAGTTTGGCTAGATAAGAAGGAAAGAAACATTTTTACAGAACAAAATCTTGAGTATAAATGTGGACCTTTTCTTCTTCAGAAATAAAATAAAAAATAAGGGCTTCATATAATTTTAAAGCTTATAAGTAGAGTTGAGCGAACCCGAACTGTAAAGTTCGGGTCTGTACAGGACTTTGGGGTGTCCGTGCCCCGAACCCGGACATTTGAAAAAAAGTCCGGGTTCGGTATTCGGGTATTTTTCGTGCCTTTTCTATAGCTGGCGGGCAGCCAATCAACAAGCATTTAACTTGTTTGCTCTTAGAAGACATTACAGCCATGCCTACTAATGGCATGACTGTGATTGGCCAGTGCATCATGTGACCCAGACTATTTTTGGCGCCTGTTGAATAGCTGCAGGGCAGCCAATCAACAAGCGTTTCACTTTTTTGCCCTTAGAAGCCATCACAGCCATGCCTACTAATGGCATGGCTGTGATTGGCCAGTACATCATGTGACCCAGCCTCTATATGAGCTGGAGTCACATATGCCGCATGTCACATCATCTCAGGCTAGTGTTTGGGAGAGCATGCTGCCGGCGATGTGAGGGATGGATTACCGATCTAATATGATCTCATCCTGCATTACAGACAGATTCCTAGCGGTGCTGTGAAGGGAAAGCTTAATGTTCTAAAACCATCTGATACTGGACTAGGTAGAGTTTACTAGTACTGTGAGGGATAGATTACCGCTCTAATATGATCTCATCCTGCATTACATACAGGTTCCTGGTGGTGCTGTGAGGGGAAAGCTTAGCATTCTAAAACCATCTTATACTGGACTAGGTACAGTTTACTAGTGATGTGAGGGACAGATTATTGTTCTAGAATCATCTCCTAGTGTTATAGGGAGAGGTTCCTGCTGGTGCTACGAGGGACAGATTATTGTTCTAAAATCATCTCCTAGTGCTATAGGGAGAGGTTCCTGCTGGTGCTGTGAGGGACAGATTATTGTTCTAAAATCATCTCCTAGTGCTATAGGGAGAGGTTCCTGCTGGTGCTGTGAGCGACAGATTATTGTTCTAAAATCATCTCATACTGCTAGAGGGAGAGGTTCCTGCTGCTCCGGTGAGGGACAGATTAGTGTTCTAAAATAATCTCCTGGTGCTATAAGGAGAGGTTCCTGCTGGTGCTGTGAGTGACAGATTATTGTTCTAAAGTCATCTCATCATAGTGCTACAGGGAGAGGTTCCTGCTGCTCTTGTGAGGGACAGATTATTGTTCTAAAATCATCTCATCATAGTGCTAGAGGGAGAGGTTCCTGCTGGTCCTGTGAGGGACAGATTATTGTTCTAAAACCATCTCATCATAGTGCTACAGGGAGATCCTCGTCGTCCTTTGAGAGGGACATCGTGATACTACTCTACTAAAATCTCGTTATTAGACAGGGAGTGTCCTCATCGTCCTTGGAGAGGGAGATCGTTATACGCTACTTAAATCTTGTTATTAGACTGGGATTGTTCTCGTCGTCCTTGGAGAGGGACATCGTGATACTACTCTACCAAAATC
>BLSH010304298.1:816169-826900 GCA_018402905.1 Glandirana rugosa | reverse complement strand
GAACACATTTTTTTTTTACGTAAAAGTAAAAGAAAGATGTAAAAGGTTTTTGAACACCTTTTTTACTTGGCAAGTTTTCTGAGTAATACGGAGGATCTTATATGCAACCCCACAAATGAAAGGTTTTACCCCAGTAAACCAATATGCAGGGAGCACCATCAGGCATTCTAAGGACATAAATTACACATATAATTTCCTGAATACCTCTTGCACTTTTGAAGGTCCTGGAGCACCAGGGCAATGGAAACGGCCAAAAAATGACCCCATTTTGGAAAGTAAACACCCCAACGTATATTCTAGGAGGCATAATGAGTCTTTTGAACGGTTCATTTTTTCCACAAGTTTTTGGAAAATGTAGAAAGAAAATGAAAATGCATTTTTTTTTTACACAAGGTTGTCCATTTATACAATATTTCTAACACACAACATGTACCTAGCAAAAATTAAAAAAAAATCTATTCTACTACTTGTCCCGAATATGGCGATACCACATGTGTGACACTTTTACACAGCCTGGCCACATACAGAGGCCCAACATGCAGGGAGCACCATCAGGCGTTCTAGGGGCATACATTTCAAATCTAATTTGATTACCTATTACATTATTGTGAGGCACTGTGGTGGCACTGATGGGCACTGTAGTGACACTGATGGGTGCTGTAGTGGCATGGATGTGTCATGGATGAGAACTGATGTGGTATGGATGAGCATGAATGAGGCATAAATGAGCACAAATGGGGGTGAATAAGCCATAGATGGGGATGACTGAGCATGGATGGATGGGTGAGCACAGATGCATTGGTGAGCACGCATGCATGGGTGAGTACAGATGGATGGCTGAGCACGGATGGATGGGTGAGCACGGATGGATGGGTGAGCATGGATGGAAGGCGGAGCAAATATGCATGGGTGAACACGGATGAGGCTGGATGGGTGAGCACGGCTGGATTGGTGAGCATGGATGAGGCTGCATGGGTGAGCATGACTGGATTGGTGAGCACGGATGGATGGGTGAGCATCGATGGATGAAGGAGCACGGATGCATGGGTGAGCATGCATGCATGGGTGAGCACAGATGGATGGCAGAGCACGGATGCATGGCTGAGCATGGATACATGGCTGAGCATGGATGCATGGGTGAGCAAAAATGCATGGGGAGCATGGATGGATGGGTGAGCATGGATGGATGGGTGAGCATGGATGCAAGGGTGAGCACGGATGGATGGCGGAGCACAGATGCATGGGTGAACACGGATGCATGGGTGAACACGGATGAGGCTGGATGGGTGAGCACGGATGAGGCTGCATGGGTGAGCACGATTGGATTGGTGAGCACGGATGCATGGGTGAGCATGGCTGGATGGGTGAACATGGATGCATGGGTGATGGATGAGTGAGCACGGATGGGTGAGCACGGATGCATGGGTGACGGATGAGTGAGTACGGATGGGTGAGAACGGATGCATGGGTGACAGATGAGTGAGCACGGATGGGTGAGCATGGGTGACGGATGAGTGAGCACGGATGCATGGGTGACGGATGAGTGAGCATGGATGGGTGAGCACGGATGCATGGGTGACGGATGGGTGAGCACAGATGCATGGGTGACAGATGGGTGAGCACGGATGTATGGGTGATGGATGGGTGGACACGGATGGGTGAGCATGGGTGACAGATGGGTGGACACGGATGGGTGAGCACGGATGCATGGGTGACGGATGGGTGAGCACGGATGCATGGGTGGGCACAGATGGATGGGCATGGATGTATGGGTGATGGATGGGTGGGCATGGATGTATGGGTGACGGATGGGTGGGCATGGATGAGGGTACATGGGTGATGAGGGGTCCCTGCCTGGCACATAGCGGTGCTGTGGGCACTTCAGATCCTGCCCACAGCACCGCTGCATCTCCTCTCTCCCCCCTCTCCTGTCACACTGCACTGATCGGTGCGGAGAGGGGAGAAACAAGCCGGCACTTCCGCCGGATTGTTTACATGTGATGCTACGTCATTTGACGGAGCGATCACGTGGTAAACGGCCGCTCCAAGCGGCCATTTACCGTGATGCGCAGATGCTCCCAGGTGCGTGCCCTCAGGGGGCGCGCGGGAGCGCGATTCTGGGAGGACGTTAATATACGCCCTCCCAGAACTACGTTACACGGTAGGCAAGTGGTTAAAAGACTCTGCCTGACCTAAGATGGCCACCAAGGCACATGGGGCATGTGCATCCAACCGGATCTCTGCCCGAGTGACCGAGGAAATCATAGAGGAACTCAGTTTCTTTTATGCTTAAAGAAATGGGTAAATACCTCTGCGCTACCACTTAGTGATTATTTGCAACTATTATTCTTCTGGCTGTGCATAAAATAAATGTGGACAGCTGCTGGCACTTAATAGCTATCCAGAACTATTTTAAATTACAAAGGTGGGGATGTTTAGTGTAGCGCTATCTATATAATTCAGCCTTGTATGTGACTTAGTGTATCATTAGTTACTTCTGTGACCGTGTTGGATACAATATAATGGTAAATACAAACCTCGTTGTAAACAGGGGAGGGCTGGGCCAGGGGCAGGGTGGCAATTGCCCCCCAGGCCACCCTAACTTACATTCAAAATGGCCGACGGCCACTGCCCGCTCACACTTTTTTCTTCTGGAGGAAGGAAGCAGGGGCCAGGGGCGCAGCCACCAACTAACTGCAGGCAAAGGGGGCACCCAGGGCCGGCCCTACCATGGGTCCCGCTGGGCCCATTGGGCTCCCTCGGGGGGAGCACCGCCAGATTATACAGAGCGGGATCTTCTGCTTACAAAGTCCTACCTCCTGGACCAGCTTCTATAATAGACAACACACTGGTGATGTTTATCATAGGAGCTGGTCCAGCTCATATGACAGCGGCCGCACCAGGTAAGTGGGGATCTCCGGCAGCTCTCCTCTCTGCATTGCAGGCTGCATTGGATGGGCACTGCTGAGGCTGCATTGATGGACACTGATCAGGCTATGCTGATGGGGAATGGCGAGGCTGCATTGATGGGCATTGATCGGGCTGCATTGATGGGCACTGATCAGATTGCAATGATGGGCACTGATCAGGCTGTGCTGATGGGCACTGGCGAGCCTGCATTGATTGGCACTGATCAGGTTGCATTTGATAGGCACTGGTGAGGCTGCATTGATGGGCACTGGTGAGGCTGCATTGATGGGCACTGATGAGGCTAAGCTGATAGGCACTGATGAGGCTGCATTGGTGGGCACTGATGAGCTGCATTGATGCATTATTTTTGTTAAACCTCCTTTGTTGCTATTAACATTAAATTATGTTACCACATTGTATCATATTTGTCTTGCTTCATAACATCAATATCCGTTCTAAAACCAGGTGGGCATGGATGGCGAGCTGATTCGTGGTTTAATGGGCCACTTGACTGGACTTGCCCCCCAGGCCTAAGGCTGCCAGCCCTCCCCTGGTTGTAAAATACGTCAAAAGTTCCATTTATTAAATATGGCAACATCCACATACACATAGTTTATTAATAAATATAATTTGACCCAAGTAAGAAAGCACACACATCTGATTCGGGTATAACAACAATTATAAATATCTTTTGAGCCACGATTACATGGCCGCTACTGAGCCTATAGGCATAATATTAAGAAATGTCACAGTCTCCAAGAAAATGGCTGACGTAAACAATAAGTCATAGGCTTCAAGAAAATGGCAGACGCAATTACATATAATATAAATTGCACACCTCTCAAGCTATCCCCATTGATGAAGTCACATGACACGTGGCGTAACGCGTAGGGCAGCGGCAGCAGAGGTGTCTGGAATCTCATACTGAGTACACACGAGCTCGGCGCTCGTAGGAGAAACCATATGTTGATCTTTACACAAATGTGAGTGTTGATTTTAAACCAGTTTTAAATAAATGTTTTAAAGTAACAATATCACACGAAGGAAAGTCTTTCTTTTTTATGTACCCACCCACTGGGAGGGTCTCTCCCCGCATTATTAGTGAAGCATTTACCAACAATATAGCTTCACAACAAACAGGAAAGGTGGAGACCCCCACAGGAGAAACAAGGAACTACCCATATAAAGAAACCTTTATGTGCAAGGTCGCTAGCACACCTCAGGTGAGGGACGAGCACACACTTAAGGACCAGTCACAATTTTAATCACTGCAAAAGTTTCCGGCGCACTTAGATTTATCACCGTCAAGAGACCTCTAACTCATCCATCTGCTAAAACTGTTATGGACTGTTACTCATCCTTATAATTTACTAACTTTCTCGCAATTGGTGCCACTTTTCTACTTTTCTCTATTTATTTTCATCAACTATAAGGTGTTATTAGTGGTACCCACCATATATAAATTATATGTCACATATATATATTTTTTATATATAACATCAGTTTCTTTTAACTTCCTCACCCATCTGCATTTATTTTTTTATTATTTATTTCAGGTACTTATATAGCGCTGTCAATTTACGCAGCGCTTTACATATACATTGTACATTCACATCAGTCCCTACCCTCAAGGAGCTTACAATCTAAGGCCCCTAACTCACATTCATACACATACTAGGGCCAATTTAGACAGGATCCAATTAACCTAACAGCATGTCTTTGGAGTGTGGGAGGAAACCAGAGTACCCGGAGGAAACCCACGCAGGCACAGGGAGAACATGCAAACTCCAGGCAGGTAGTGTCATGGTCAGGATTCAAACCAGTGACCCTTTTGCTGCTAGGCGAAAGTGCTATCCACTACACCACTGTGCCGCCCCGCTGTGAACTTATTTTGTGTCAGACCCTTCTCTTCTGCTCCTCAACACACAGATGCAGAACAGTAAATACAATGGTAGAACCTTTAGCAGTAAGAAACTGTATTGAAATCCAACCTGCTCTTTCAGAGAGTTCTAGGTGAATTATAGCTCTATGAGCTCAGTAGAAACCAATCCCTACAGTGGGGAAGGAGGTAAGAAGTAGTCCTGTATTGCTGTGAAACAATCCAGTTGATCTTCAGCTAGCCCTTGTAAACAATTGCATGCAAGGAATTTCTGAATTGCAGAGCAAAGCAACCTGAATCAATGGGCTGTAAATAAACAAAGAAACAAATCTTCCTGTGTTGAACAGACTGCATATGGAATCACAGTGGTCACTGGTTTAAAGATGTTGACTTTTGTAGAACTACAAGTAGGAACAGGGTGATAGAGGATGTAGATGTCTGTATACAGTGTCTATAATGTTAGATGATAGATGGTGCAGGAGGGAATGGTGTCTGTATACAGTGTCTATAGGTTTGGGCTATTGCCCGCACACCACATTGGAACAGGAAATGAGGATGATGATGATGGGTCTCTCTCAGGGACGTGTCTTAGGGGATGGTGTCTGGCTTTCGCTTCACCGCACTATGGCTCACTTAAATCTGATGTCACCACAGGATAGCTGGAACAGGAGTGGACTTCAGGCTGCTGCCGATAGCCAAGAGGTGCTGTCTGCCAATGTCCAAATATCCGCTGAATGGTTCTGCTGGTGCAGGCCGCGATTCAGCTGCAACAAACACCTGCACTCAGATTCAAGCCGGGGTCCCAAAAGAGCGTGCCAGGCCTCAATCCATCCCTCTTATAGACTCTCCCAGCAGACTGTTCTTCCCTGTGAGCCATCTGGTAGTTGTAGTTCCTGACGATCCAGCTAGGGGAAGAATCCCATCAATTTAGACTACATGTCCCAAGATGCCTTGCTCTGCTTTGTCTCTGTATTAAGGATGTAACAGGTCAGCGTTCAACTCAACACTAGAGGGAAACAGCTCCCCAACAGCAAAACTACACAATGTCTCCTGATTGTAGGAATATATAAATATCCAGCTCCTGGCTACACAGTACAAAAGCAAAATGCCCTGGTCTGCTCTATATGGCCTCATGCACATGGATGCTGTGGCCCTAAACATGAGTACCACTCATATAAATCATCCAGTCATATCCATCTGCAGTGTATTTCAGCCTATCATAGATTTTGACAGGCTACTGGCAGCCAGGCTGGATGCATGTAGTCTTATGCAATTTAAAATCTACTCCTCCAACCCAAAATTTAAGCTTGCCACTCTGTGCCTTGCTTTCAACGAGGAATCTTAAACATTGTATTTTAAGAATAATTCCAGGGCTGTTCAGTCATATTGTTTTTTTTTCCCCCTTCGAAATTACAAGTACTCAGAGCAACTTTGAATTTAGAAACGCTTCTTAGAGACTGGTTGTTACAAGTAGTTAATGAACTGTGGCCGGAGATAGTTAATGCACTGTGAAATCGGTCATTAATTTTTAGAAACAACTGATTTCTGGGGAATTGGTGCAATTATGAAGTTTATATAATCCAGCATCAACAAATAGGGAGAGAAAACGCAGAGAAGAAAATCTGAAATAATAACTAAAAAAATGAACATCCATAGATCATCTACACCAATGAAAATGAAACTCACAAGACTTATGCTCATTAAAAATGTTTATTTTCTCTCTATGGTTTACTGCCACACACACATCGAAGCCAGCAGTAGGTCTGTTTTGCTCGATTTGTTGTCATGCATCTACATGCACAAAATGAACTTGTTAAATCAAACTGCACACGTATGAGTTTTACTTAACGTATTCCAACAACTATAAGATTTTTGAATCACCTTGCACAGTTCTCACTCGAGAGCAGAAAAACATGATCACTACAGGATGCTGTTGACCTCCTATAGAAACATGTAGGTCAATATAGACTTTTGGTTTGTAGTCAACAGGCTTTGCATTGTCTACGAGGGTAGCTAATCCCTAGTGGATGATACAGATGGGGGGATTTAGTAAAGACTTTGTGACAGTTTTTCGCAGTATGGTCCCTTTAAAAGGGCCTGTATCATATTCAGGAAAGCCTTGCAACATTTTCGGTAATTTTAACCACATCTGCACGAGATTCAGGTAGTTTTTGGTAGCAATACTTTAAGAACCTGTTGCCATGTACTGACAGATTAGCAAGCTGGCAGTAATGAACACCAAATCTGAGCTGGCTTAGAGTAGGGCTAATCTGTCATGGCAAGCTGTCATGAATGTCACAGCTTCCCACTCAGTGCTCATGGTTGCTAGGAGGCTGCCAGTGTCCTAGCAGCCGGTGACTAGGGATGGGTCCCCGGTTCAAGTCGAACACATGCACATGTTGGACTAAAACATCGGGGGTTCACCTGTTCGGCAAATCCTAAACATTATGGGGCTTTCGTGGGAAATTCTAGCTCCCCATAATGCATACAAGTCGCAGGGAAATGACGCCCGCTAATTGGTCAAAGCATGCACATCACCTACATGCTTTTGTCAATCACAACATGCTCTGCTGTGAGAGCCATGATTGGACAAAGGCAGGGTGCCTTTGGCCAATCATGGAGCAGGGGTTTCACTCCATGCCCACACTATATAAAGCCTCCCCGGTGGCATGTGACTTGTTAGTGTTACAAGGTCTCAGGTGTGAATGGGAAGCAGTTGTGTTAAATTTGGCGTTATCGCTCTCACTCTCTCCTAATGGTCACTGGAAGTTCAACATGGCACCTCATGGCAAAGAACTCTCTGAGGATCTGAAAAAAAGAATTGTTGCTCTATATAAAGATGGCCTAGGCTATAAGAAGATTGCCAAGACCCTGAAACTGAGCTGCAGCACTGTAGCCAAGACCATACAATTGTTTAACAGGACAGGTTCCACTCAGAACAGGCCTCACCATGGTCAACCAAAGAGTGCACGTGCTCAGCATCATATCCAGAGGTTGTCTTTGGGAAATAGGCATATGAGTGCTGCCAGCATTGCTACAGAGCTTGAAGGAGTGGGGGGTCAGCCTGTCAGTGCTTGGACCATATGCCGCACACTGCATCAAATTGGTCTGCATGGCTGTTGTTCCATAAGGAAGCATATTCTAAAGACGATGCACAAGAAAGCCCGCAAACAGTTTGCTGAAGACAAGCAGACTAAGGACATGGATTACTGGAACCAAGTCCTGTGGTCTGATGAGACCAAGATAAGCTTATTTGGTTCAGCTGGTGTCAAGTGTGTGTGACGGCAACCAGTTGAGGAGTACAAAGACAAGTGTGTCTTGCCTACAGTCAAGCATGGTGGTGGGAGTGTCATGGTCTGGGGCTGCATGAGTGCTGCTGGCACTGGGGAGCTACAGTTCATTGAGGGAACCATGAATGCCAACATGTGCTGTGATATACTGAAGCAGAGCATGATCCCCTTCCTTTGGAGACTGGGCTGCAGTGCAGTATTCCAACATGATAACAACCCCAAACACACCTCCAAGATGACAACTGACTTGCTAAAGAAGACCTAAACCTTATTGAGCGTCTGTGGGGCATCCTCAAACAGAAAGTGGAGGAGCGCAAGGTCCCTAACATCCACCAGCTCCGTGATGTCATCATGGAGGAGTGGAAGAGGACTCCAGTTGCAACCTATGAAGCTCTGGTGAACTCCATGCCCAAGAGGGTTAAGGCAGTGCTGGAAAATAATGGTAACCACACAAAATATTCACGCTTTGGGCCCAATTTTGACATTTTCACTTAGGGGTGTACTCACTTTTGTTGCCAGTGGTTTAGACGTTAATGGCTGTGTGTTGTGTTATTTTGAGGGGAGAGCAAATTTACACTGTTATACAAGCTGTACACTCACTACTTTACATTGTAGCAAAGTGTAATTTCTTCAGTGTTGTCACATGAAAAGATATAGTAAAATATTTACAAAAATGTGAGGGGTGTACTCACTTTTGTGAGATACTGTATATATATATATATATATATATATATATATATATATATAATACAATGCCTTTAGTGTAGACTATATACAGCTCATTCAGTGTATAGTATATAGAATCCATTCAGGCAGTGTAAGAAATAAGAATATATATACAGTATGATTACAGTGTTCTGCTACAACCAACACTCAAGGCTCAATTGTTTCAGTTTGCCTGGGGCATGTCAGTACAATTTTTAAAATAAATTACAACAGCAAGGCCCATTCCTGCACCCACCAAGTGTAACTGTGAGGGGTTATAGCATTCTGCCACCACCAACACTCAAGGCCCAATTTTTTTGCACCTGTTTGACTGGGGCATGTCATTATAATTTTTGAAATAAATTACAACAGCAGGGCCTGTTCTTGCGCCCAACTTGAGTAATTGTGAGGGGTTACAGTATTCTGCCACCACCAATACTCAAGGCCCAATTTTTCTGCACCCCCAAAGCACCCTCCCCATGTTGAGGGCATGTGACCTGGCATGGTTCGGGGGTGCTCAGTCGTCCCCGCCCCCTCCTGCCATGCCAGGGCTGCGTGCTCGGATAAGGGTCTGGTTTGGATTGTGGTGGGACCCACGCATTTTTTTTTTAAAAATTCAGCACCGGGTTCCCCTTAAAATCCCCACCAGACACAAAGGGCCTGGTATGGACTGGGGGGGAGGGACCCCCAACATAATGCTTTTTCAGTGATCTTTATCTATATTGCCGGGAACCAGAAATACATTACAACCGCAAACGATTTTAAATGACAATTTTTCCTTGCGCCCTTTTACAGGCATAATAAGGGGACCCCCAGGCACGATAGTTAAAGCAATATATTATTTTTATTTTTTCACTTTAAGCATTATTAAAATTAATGTTCCTGGAAAAACAATCAATTTTAAAACTTTTTTTTGCATTGATACATGTCCCCTAGGGCATGACTTGGGTCCCCATACACTTTTTATGGCAATAACTTGCATATAAGCTTTTAAAATGAGCACTTTTGATTTTTTCTTTTCAATATTTTTATTTGGTTTTGTAGAAAAGTAACAAAAACAGAGCCTCTGGGCATTCCCCGGCTCAAGATAATACAATAGTATTGTACATAGATAGGTCACTGCATGAATATATAACAGTAGGACTATAAATATATAACAGTAGGAAAACAGTATTAACAGTAAGAAGATCAATTGACGTGATATTAGGGTAGATATTGCCCACGTTTACATTTGCATAGTACAATTGTTGGAATGAGTAATACCTGATGGTGTATATGAGGCCAGTAATCTTAATGAGAGAGGTATGATTGTGTATATGTTGTTTAATTGTGCAGGGGTGGGGCTCACCGGGGGTCTGCTGGCCCAACCCTCCCCCTCAGGCACCCCATCTGGGATCAATCTGTGCCTGTGGGGAGGGCCACGCCGACTGGTCAAGGAAGGGATTAATGTTGGATTTATACTCGGTTTGCCCCTCCTGATGTTTATTCTCTGTCCTTCCAGGGTTCCCATCTTTTAGCTATATGTTGCCGCTTCCCATTTGTTGATGCTAACAGTAGTTCGTAGGTATAGTGGGTGTTTGTTAATTCTACGGTTTCTGATATATTTGGAGGGTCGGGGTCTTTCCAATGTCTGGCAATGGTGAGTCTGGCTGTTAGTAGGAGTTGTACTATTGAGTATTTAGTGCCAGGGGGTAGATTTTCTGAATCAAGGTTTAGTAGTGCTAGGCCAGGGGAGATTATGATATGTGTACCGGCTATTTTAGTAATCAGTGTTTCTATCTCTTTCCAGAAGAGTGCTAGTTTGGGGCAACTCCAAAAAATGTGTAGGATATCCCCTTTCTGGCCGCACTCACGCCAACATTTATTTGAGGGTTTGCCTTTAAAGCGGGAAAGTTTGTCCGGTGTCATGTACCATCTCAACAGGAGTTTTTGGGATGTTTCCCATAG
>BLSH010304298.1:804649-815261 GCA_018402905.1 Glandirana rugosa | reverse complement strand
TGTATTTTATTCAAATAAGCGCCTGCTACACTAGGAGTAGGATTGTTTGGGTTTGTGGAGTGATCGACTTCGTGTTTTGTGTGATTTAACCAAGTCATCTCATAGAATGATGTTTCATTTGTTTAGGTTTAGAAGATAAAATCCTAATCCGTATCTATCGCATGTTAGGTGGAATGATGTTGTAGATATGGGCATGTGTACCCGTCTTGTATCATAGGGGATGAACCCTTAGGTTAATTGTTTTAGGTGGTTTTTGGATAAGGTCCGGTTGAAATAGGGTATGGCGTTATTTGAGGCGCTACTGGATGTTTTGAATTGTTAACCAATTTAGTGTGTTTTGTGCTTCAGCTAGTGAGGTGTTTGGGTTTGTTAGGATGAGGATCACATCATCCGCGAATAAACTTATTTTATGTTCTTGGGAGTTGACTTTGAGGCCTGTTATCTGTTGGTTTGTTCTTATATGTTCTGCGAGGGGTTCAATTGTTAAGTTGAATATCAAGGGGGAAAGGGGGCATCCCTGTCTCATTCCGTTTTTTATTTTTAATGGTTTGTATATACAGTCTGAGGTGAATACTTGGGCCGATGGGGATGTGTAGAGTGCCATGATTGCATTGAGAATGTGACCTTGGAATCCGAACTTATGGAGTACTAAGTGGAGATATTTCCAATGAACTCTGTCGAACGCCTTCTCTGCATCCAGAGATAGGAGCAGAGAAGGCGTTCCTGTGTTTTCGGCATGATGTATGAGATTTATTAATCTTCTGGAAGCGTCCGAGGTTTGTCTACCTTTAATAAATCCTGATTGATCTTTGTTGATTAGGGATGGTAGGAATGTCTTTAACCTGTTAGCTATGAGTTTGGCATAAATCTTTAGGTCTATGTTAAGCAGTGCGATGGGGCGAAAGTTTTTAGGGGTATTTGGGTCTTTCCCAGGTTTTGGAAGAGTAATAACTGTGGCGTTTAGCATCTCGAGGGGGAATACTGATGAGGAGGCGGCGCTGTTGAATATGGTGTGTAGGTGAGCAGTTAGAATTTGGTGAAATGTTTTATAGTATTCTCCCGACAGGCCGTCAGGACCTGGAGCTTTATTGTTGGGTAGTTGGTTAATAGTTTGAAGGATTTCTGCTTGGTTAAAGGGGCTGTTTAGTTTGGATAGTTGGGAGTCTGTTAGTAGCACTTTTGATTTTTCATGTTCAAGTCCCATTGATTTTATCAGCGTTTGCGTGTTCACACAAATTTTTTGCCTGTTCGCAAGTTCTGGTGCGAACTGGGGGTTGTTCGGCCCATTCCTACCGGTGACGTCCCCAGGCCCCATTAGGCTGCCATCTGGGAGATTCTCTGGTCGACATATGGATGTAAACAAAAGGGTGGGGATGCTGGTGACATTATTGACAAAGTATGACCTTTATTTACATTCAAATGTAGACCAGATCATTTCCAAGTTGGAACCTGAAGGTAGCTAGGGATTCAACAGCCGTTGCTAGGACACATAGGGGGCACTGTATTGGAGCGCTGTATAGACACCACCACTCTCACACATAAAGCTACGTCAGATTCCACAGCCTGCTGCCTATTTCTTGGATTCTTGGCCAACACTTGGGAGATTTCAATGCCCAGCTGATGTCTACCTATTTATTACTGTATAACAAGGCTAAATATGTTTTTCCTTCTGTGTATTTTTGCACACTAAGTGCTGAAACAAGAGTTAAAATACACTGTGCTAGCAGCACACTGGAGAGTTGGACCACTGCTCTCACACACAAGCAGAGACATGGGTCTCCAGTGATGTGACACTTCCCCTTGTATACGTTTCAGGTTACAAGCGCTTTAGCTCCCTGTAAGATATTTCGATTTAAGTTCATGGCACACTATTAAATGTTTTCACATACTAAACCCAATTTCGTTTTACATTATATTATAGTTCAGGAAATGCAAATTTACATGTAACGCATAGTCTGCTTGCTAAAAATCTCCCCTTCCTAGGTTGCCTGGCCAGTGTTTTAACTGTTCAAACTGCCTCCCTGTTCGCAGATATCTCCTTTTCCTAGCCAGCTGTAAAGGAGCCACCCACATGCGTGCATTCTGGCATCTGATGAAACACGCAGTGCTCGGCAAGGTCCGCTTCTGCTTCCTGCTTCCTGCTTCCTGTTTCCAGCTCCTGATAGACAGCTGCAAGTGCCAATTGCTCCCCTTACCCTCAACTCTTCCCTGCAACTAGGAAGTTTGGGAGAACTTTGGGGATTGTGGAAGACCCAGTGCGAATGACAAGGACTGCAGGTAAGTGTTTGGGGACAGAGGGTAAATGTACTGGGGCATTTTTTTACCTTAACCACTTCCTTACTGGCCACTTAAACCCCCCTCCTGCCCGGACCAATTTTCAGTTTTCAGCGCTGTCACTCTTTGAATGACAATTGCGCGGTCGTGCGACATTGTACCCAAACAAAATTGGTGTCCTTTTTTCCCACAAATAGAGCTTTCTTTTGGTGTTTTTGATCACCTCTGCATTTTTTATTTTTTGCGCTATAAATGAATAAAGAGTGACGATTTTGAAAAAAGAACAATATTTTTTACTTTTTGCCATAATAAATATCCAAAAATAAAAAATAAAAAAAATGTATTCATCAGTTTAGGCTGATATATATTCTTCTACATATTTTTGGTAAAAAAAAATTGCAATCAGCGTATATTGATAGGATTGCGCAAAAGTTATAGCACCTACAAACTATGGACATTGGTTTATGGCATTTTAATTTATTTTATTTTTTTTTACTGGTAATGGTGGCGATCTGCGATTTTTATCGGGACTGCGATATTGCGGCGGACATGTCGGAAGTTTTTGGCATTTATACAGAGATCAGATCTAAAAATAGACACTGATTACTGTATAAATGTCATTGGCAGGGAAGGGGTTAACACTAATGGGGCAGTGAAGGGGTTACTTGTGTTCCCTGGGTGTGTTCTAACTGTGGGGAGGGGGGCGGGGTTAGCAGGGGCATGACAGATCTAACTGATCCCAGTGACAGGGATCAGTAGATCTTGCATGCCCCCCCTCACAGAACGGGGAACCGCCATGTTTACATCAGTGATTCCGGCTCTCTGTGAGGAGGCGGGAGCGTGCCCAGCTCGAGCCAAAGGGAAGGACGTCTATTGACGGTCTACCGGTATTTTAGAGCCGTGCTGTAGCCGTCATTCGGCTATGGCGTGGACAGGAAGTGGTTAAAGTGTCACTAAACCCAGGACCCTGCATTCACTATATCTGGTCTCCCACAGTACACAGAACATGGAAATGAAATTATTTTAGTAAATATAAACTGTTAAATAACTTTTCTCATCAGCAGTATATAGCAGCCTTGTGACTTCTATCAGTGCCTGGTTAAAGCTTGTAGAAGGAGTTTTCATACTGCACTTCCTATCAGGATTCAGCACCCCTGACCCTCTGTATCGACAGGGTTGATTGGCCCTGTGCTGATCACATGCACTCTCCCAAGAAAAGAAAATTCTCTGGTAATACACACGAAACTGAGCATGTGCAACCTGACTCCAGTCTTATGCGGACATGTTTTGGAGACAATGCAAGAAGGGGAGGATCTGTGCATACAGGATCAAACAGCCTTTTTACACAATGCAGAGGATTAACCCCTCTCCTTCCACAGTGAGTATAACAAACATGCTTTACTGCATATTCATATGTATTTTACCATTGTGGGTTTAGCAACACATTAATGCTGTGAATGCATTTAACCACTTCAGCCCCGGAAGGATTTCCAGCTTTAGGACCGGAGCCCTTTTTGCGATTCGGCACTGCGTCGCTTTAACTGAAAATTGCGCGGTCGTGCGACGTTGTACCCAAACGAAATTTGCGTCCTTTTTTTCCCCACAAATAGAGCTTTCTTTTGGTGGTATTTGATCCCCTCTGCGTCATTTCTGATCGCCGCTATAAACAAAAGAATAGCGACAATTTTGCAAAAAAACCCAAATTTCTTACTTTTTCCTAGAATACAAATCCAAAAAAAAAAAATATAAAAAAACATTTTTTTCACCGTTTTTGGCCGATTTATATTCTTCCTCATATTTGCAATAAAAAAAATCGCAATCGGCGTTTATTGATTGGTTTGCGCAAAAGTGGTCGCGTTTACGGAGGATGAGAATTCATTTTTGGGGTTTTTATTTATTTATTTTTTTTTACTAGTAATGGCGGCGATCTGCGATTTTTAGCGGTACTGCGATATTGGGGCGGACATGTCGGAACATTTTGACACTTTTTTGGGACCATTGGCATTTATACAGCGATCAGTGCTATAAAAATGCACTGATTACTGTGTAAATGCCATTGGCAGTGAAGGGGTTAACCTGCAGGGGGCGCTCTAAGGGTTAACTATGTTCCCTGGGCGTGTTCTAACTGTAGGGGGACTGCCCTATCTGGGGAAGGGAAGTGGTCACAGCCTTCACGTAAAGGAAGGCTGTGATCACAGCCCTTCCCCCTCACACAGAGCGGAGGTCCGTGTTTACATACACGGACCTCCGCTCACTCGCTCCGGGGGGGCCATCGCGGGTAGCCGGCGGCAATCGAAGCCGCCGCACCCGCTCCCTGGCCCTCCCCGAACACAGTGAGCACGCGGGCATGCCTCCGGCGGCGCGCGCGCGCTCACAGTGCGCGTTATCGCAGCCGCCGTCGTATGACGGCGATTTGCGATAACGAACCACCTTGTCGCCGTCAACCTGCGGTTGGCGGTCGGCAAGTGGTTAATTAAAAAAAATGAATCCTTTTTTTTTTTTCTCTTTTTCTTCTCTTTTTCGTCCCTACATGAGTAAATGGTTGATTGTGGGGTGGGGGTACTATATTCCTAGTTCTGGTAGGCCTAACGGATATGGGCAGTGCACAGAATGGGAATGTCAAGCAAGAAATTACATTATAGATTTAGATGGGTAGAGTATATGGGATAGAAGGAGGATATGCGATTTTTCAGGATTGAGGGGGATATCTTCTTGATCCTATAACAACTGTTTACTTCGTAAATGTATCCTTGATGATAAAAATTGTACCCTCCTACCTATGATATTGTTATTGGACCCCTTCCCTGAACCTATGTTGTACATTCTCTTCTTAAAATTGCTAAAGCTTAAAAAAAAAATATTAATCCAACATACAAAAGACACATTTAGGTATAAAATCATATAAAATCAGCTCAGATTTACATCAAACTAAGCTCCATGGTTGAAGCTGTGATCCAAAGAGGTAATAGTATGCCCCTGAACCAGACCCTGGTTTAGAACTGCCTGGATCAATATTGTCTTCAGCCAGTAATTTCATATGCTACTCCTTAGAAGGATTCATAATTGCAAAGTTCTTGATTTCCCCAAATATTCATATCAACAGCATACATAAAAAACTATTCCCCAGTAACTATACAATCCAGGAAATCAATCTCCCAGCACATAAATCTGTCTAAATATTAACTACCCTGTAAACTGATCATGGTTTTAATAAAATCACCAAAGATATAAAGGCCTTCCAAAATATCTTAAGAAATATAAATAATATTCCATAAGCAAGAAAATAATCATAGTGATGAAAAGGTGAGAGGCAAAATGTAATAGAAGGAATCATAATGTGTCTAGGGTCGTGAGCAAAAAACATCCCACACGTTGTTTGGCCTATAGCACTTCCTTAGGATCTGATCTTTGAGGATACCAAAGACTCTCTGAAATCAAAAACATTTTCTAGGAAAGTCTGCAACCTGCTCTATTGGGTACAGACCACAGATAGCTGACAGGTGGCTTTGGTTAGACTTTTCTCTGACATGAGATTCTCTCAAGGGCATTGCCAAATGGCTATGTCTCTTTACGCAGACCTGGTTCCAATGATGGTTTTTCAAACTCTACCAAATCATACCAAAAGGATTTTAGACATTAAAGTGAATGTTAAAGCAAACCTATTTTTTTGCTTTTTATAGAACCTATTTTTTTTTGCTTGGGATAGAATATGAAATTGTTAGAACTTCTGTTAAGTTTTTATCATTTGCTGGAAGGGTGAAGGTTGTTCTGATCTCCACAGGTTTGATGTATTTCACCAGCGGTCAGCCAGTGGCTTTGTCATGATGCTTGTAAAAGTGAAGTGCTATTCAAACACTTTTAGTATGTGAGCAGGTCTTTAGCCCAATTTTAATAAAATGTTTTCACCCTGTAAGAAGTAGTTTTGTTTTGTGGCATTCCTCTGATGATCATGAGCTGCAGTGCAATGGCAAGAGAGTTCCAGTTTATGATTAGATGATATATGCATATACTAACTTCCCTATAATTTGGGGGTCGCATCTGCAGGCGAGTGCGGTTTTGATGGGTGAGAGTACACGTGGTGATCATCATATTGAATGTTGAGAAAAAGATTGGCAACTTTTCCAATACAGTTAGATGTAGGAATATTTGGATGGACACTATATAGTTGGCACTTACGGTAGTTTGTTTTCCTGATTATTTTCTGTTATGTATTTTAAAGTGGTAGTAAACCCTCCTAACATTTTCAGCCAAGGAAGCTGCCATCTTGGCCTCTATTTAATCTTCAACTGCCATGGTGCTGCACATGTGTTCAGCCATGACACCAGCCATTGGATGGTTTGACAGTTTGGTTTAGAGCACAACCAACGGGCGTGCCGTAAATGTAACTGTTTTTAAACTGTTAAATGGATGGGTTTACTTTAGCTTTAAGAAGAGCTGCTCTTTGTGGATATATTTGTTATGTTTTTTTTTGTTGTCTATAGTCATTCATTCTTAATCCTTTATTTTTGAGTTGCCACAGAAAGATCCAGTAAACCTACATTGCTGATCTACCCTTTAGCAGATGTCTGGAATTCTTGCCCTTCTGTCACGAACCTGGTGGTGTAGTCTGTCTTGTGCAGGGAACAACCGCTCTTGCGCACCCGATTCAAGCACCCCTGGTAGAGTAGACAGAGATCCAAGAGTGCGGGATGGCATGAGGGCTGGATGGTCACTGATGATGTTTGTGATGCTCCAGAAGGTCGTGCAGATAGACGGGTGGTCGTACAGGCTGGGTCGGCAACAGGCAGGCAGAACGGTACAAAAGGATCAGGCAAGCGGGTAGTCAAGTTCAAGCAAGGTTCGTTAACGGGCGGGCAGCAGAAGTACAAGGGAGCAGACAATCGGATGGTCGTGGAAAGCCGGGGTCGGTGCAGGCAGCGGAATAGCAGGTCAGGACAAGCCGGGTCAACAGGAAACAGAACAAACTTCAGGAACAGGTAGTAGGAGCTGGGGCTCACAGGTCACAGACGCTGTAGAACAAGCAGCACTTGTTGCTGGACTCTCCAGGTTTAAATAGCCCCATTTGGTGCCGTTTCCGGCGCGTGCGCGCACGGGCATGCGCGAACGCGCACAGGCGTGCGCACCACCGCGGAAACACCAGAATATATTAGCAGAAATGTTCCTTTCCTAACATTGCCCCCCCCAAGGGGCAGCCTCCGGATGCCTTACCGGGTGTCGCCACCCTGGCGATTTCTTTTGAAGGCCTGGATCAGTCCGGGGGCGTGGATGTTTTTCTCAGGTTCCCAGGAGTTCTCTTCTGGGCCAAAGCCTTTCCACTTAATTAAAAACTGGGTCCCCCCAGCTCTCCGGCGACAGTTCAAGATGGCTTCCACCTCAAACTCCTCCAAGGTCTTAGGGTTTCCCACTCGTGCCAGCTCGTCCTTCAGAGGTTCCGAAAGTCCCATGCGGAACTGGAACAGGAGAGCCACGCTGCCCCAGGCTGTGTCCGAGCTCCAGCGCCGAAATTCAGCGGCATAGTCCTCCACTGGGCGGCAGCCCCGCTGGAGGTTGTGCAGCGTAGCTTCTGCCGTGGCAGCAAAGTGGGGGTCTTCATATACCTGCGCCATAGCCTGGAAGAAAGTGGCAGCAGTGGCAACTTCAGGGGCATTCTGCTCCCATAGCCTGAGAGCCCATGCCTGGGGTTCCCCCTGCAGCAGGGAGATGATAAATCCGACCTTGGTACTCTCCAGGGAAAACGTGCGTTGCTGCAGTCCCAGATATAAATCGCACGCACTCAGAAAGACCCGGAACTTGCGCCGATCGCCGGAGAACTTATCCAGCAGCGGGACCTTAGGTTCCGAGGGCAGGGCCACAATGGTACGGGCTGCCGTAGCACCGGAGGCCGGAGCGGTGGACAGTTCCTGTACCCGCTCTTCTAATCGGGCGTATCCCTCTTGCAAATTTTTGACGGCCTGGGTGAGGCCTGCAAGATGTGCGCACAAGTCGTCCATGGCGGAGCGGGTTCCATGCGCAGACTCAGTCATGGCTGCTCATTTCTGTCACTAACCTGGTGGTGGAGTCTGTCTTGTGCAGGGAACAACCGCTCTTGCGCACCTGATTCAAGGACCCCTGGTAGAGTAGACAGAGATCCAAGAGTGCGGGGTGGCACGAGGGCTGGATGGTCACTGATGACGTTTGTGATGCTCCAGAAGGTCGTGCAGATAGACGGGTGGTCGTACAGGCTGGGTCAGCAACAGGCAGGCAGAACGGTACAAAAGGATCAGGCAAGCGGGTAGTCAAGTTCAAGCAAGGTTCGTTAATGGGTGGGCAGCAGAAGTACAAGGGAGCAGACAATCGGATGGTCGTGGAAAGCCGGGGTCGGTGCAGGCAGCGGAACAGCAGGTCAGGACAAGCCGGGTCAACAGGAAACAGAACAAACTTCAGGAACAGGTAGTAGGAGCTGGGGCTCACAGGTCACGGACACTGTAGAATGAGCAGCACTTGTTACTGGACTCTCCAGGTTTAAATAGCCCCATTTGGCACCGTTTCCGTTACAGGCGTGCGCACCACCGCGGAAACACCAGAATATATTAGCAGAAATGTTCCTTTCCTAACACCTTCCCTATCATTCTAGTTTGTGGATTTCAGGACAACTAGAGGGATGAATCTCCCCAGTGGGGAAAATTTGACTTAAGGTCAAACCCTTCCCAAATTTATCCACAACTAAAAAAAAAAAAGTTTGCCTTTGTATACACAGTAAGCTGACTCGTTTACTTATTCCAAGTTATTTTTTTAATGAAGGAAAGAATTCACACTTTTATCTTGGAATTCTCAAGTGCCAAAAGTTCATTGCCAATATTCCACCATAGTAATGGCAGCTCAAATGCCAATGCACTATATTTGTGAATGGCTTTGGAATTTTAAAAGTGATTTTAGAATTACAAGCTGTTATTATGTGGCCTAAGCCGCTATTACCCAACAATTTGGAACATTTTTTTTCCTTTCTAGGAAGTCAGCTTGTTTTTAGCCATTAAAATGAGAACCTGAAGATAATTATTAGGAGACTACATATAATAAATTCTAAGTGCATCGCTTAACACAACCCCTCATTTCACATTTAAGTGTTTCTTAAAATATAGTTCTCAGTTTATCAGATGGTCATTTGGTTAGGTTTTATTCCAGTTTATTTCACCAGAGAAACCTTAGTTGCTTGTGATGACTCCACTTATACTTTTGATTATTTTCCTTTAGCTTCATGTCTTAATACAAAGACTATTTATATCCAGCGTCCAATTGGTTGGTGGGCTGGTAGAACCAGGCTACCTAACCCTGTCTTTATGGTTTGTGGAGTCTTTGGTTTGGAATTATTAAGAACCTGAATCCTGTGCCTGCTGTATATCTAGACAGTTTTTCAATGCCTAGATTAGCTCACTGGAAATTTTGTACAGCCAAATACTTCTTAAATTATACCTTCAGCAAGGCTGGAAAGTTGTTGTACCTCTTAGAATTTTAACCCAGGAAAAATAAAATCTGAAGATAACTGAAAATAAAATTGAGTTTTTATAATATATATATATATATATATATATATATATATATATATATATATACTGTACATATACTGTACAGTATATATATATAAAAATATACTGTACATATACTGTGTATATACAGTGAGAGGCTCCAGTATTTTCTGTGCTTTTTGTTTTCTCAGAATCTTAAAGAGGAAGTTCAGTCAAAATCTAACTAATGCTAAACCTGCTTCCTCCCCCATTCTAAGACTTTTCTATCTTCCCTATGAAAGAAAAGGTGCTTATGTTTGCCTATACTGAAGCTGCTCCAGTCCAGTCACATGATCTCTCCAACAGCAGCTTCAGTGCATTGGAGAGATCACCAACAATGGCTGCAAATGCCTGTATTAGGCTTACCATGGGTCACCCATTGATTTTTAGAGTAGTACAATTGGAGATAGACATATGGATAACAAAGGAGATAAGGGATATGGCTGAGAGGCCAACACATATACAGATAATATATGCAAAACATATTTCATGATCTAAAGTCTTGAAACAGCCAATCAATCGTAGTTGTCTCAAACTGACTTATATAAACTAAGGTAGAATGCCAATAGGACATGGAAAAGCTGATAGCTGAACAGGCTACAGTAGAGAGTCACAATTACTGGATAAAAGTATCCACATGCTAGCCTAACCTGTGAGTGTTTGCTAAGGTGTTCAAATGTCTTTAAACAAACAGAGAGGAGAAAAAGTAAGGGTAGAGTAGAGGGTGTCAGAGGGGACGGGGGGTGGGTTCCCAGGAGTTCACTGGGTAAAATTTCTGTAAACTTGTGGAATCGTTT
>BLSH010304298.1:775475-794741 GCA_018402905.1 Glandirana rugosa | reverse complement strand
CCCGCACCAAGTTTCTCACACACCAAGCTCAGACTTTACTTTCTCCCTGCCTCCTTCCTTCTTTCTTTTTTTATCCCTCCCTTCCTCTCTTCATCTGGTGACAGGCGACATGCTAAGTGACACACTCAGGGCTCCCACTGATTCTGCATTATGGTGAGTTGAAATATTTAATTTTATATTACAATGTAATAATAGAAATAATGCGCTTCAATCATCCTGACACCGTACCAACCATGGTGCAGGGATAATTGAAGCGCTAACACCATGTGTTTGGAGTATCTTTATCTCCTTATTGTTAAACTTTCTGGAATACACATATTGCTATTGTGGTGTAGGATCTGGGCCTGTTGTCCCTCCATCCCTCTTTCTTTCCTTCTCTCCTTCCCTCCCTATTTTTTTCTTTCTTCCTTCCTCCGTCCCTCTTTCATTTCAGACTCGAACCACACACTCTTTGAACCACGCCCATTTAAGCCACACCCACTATTTGGTTTAAACCACACCCATTTTCCGTGTGCTGCATTTCTTCGGGCTACAGCCCCTGCTCTTTTTCCCACCTAGTAACGACTCTGACTGTGGCCATTATTTACTAAAGCTGGAAAGGGCAAAATCTGGTGCAACTTTGCTTAGAAACCAATCAGCTTCCAGGTAGTAAATAAGGCAAATGTGACTGTGGAACACCAGGCAAATGCCAGTGATTCTCACTTGGAAAAATGTCAGTAAAGTATTCATTGGGCAAATTTCTCATTGAATCCTTTATATGAATAAAGACCTTTTTAAAGTATGATAGAAAAAAATATTACTTTGTAGGTGCATTGCAAGCATTTTTTGGAGGATCTGCTTTCATTATAATTACCTGAGAGAGCTCATAGTTGTCATGAGAAAAGCGTCTGCATCCCTAGTACTGGATAACCCTAGAGAGTGTTAAATGAATTCCAGGTATGGATATTTTATACATAATTATATAGGTTGAGCCTGGACCAATGTAACTATGTATATACCATAACTGGCCTATGCCCCTGTCCAGGTCAGGAGGGTGAATTTTCCCTGGTCAACAGACAGCAATACAATCCCGACAGAGGTTCTAAACGTTCTCATGGTACTAGGAAATTTGTTTTAATTGCTTCCACCCACTTCCTTATTTGTCTGTAGTGCTTACCTCCTCTAGAGACGATTGGTATGACGGGTTCTCTGTTCTGCCACGACTCCCACTCTGACACACCTAGTTAGTTATTAGGATGCTTCAAACTCCTCTGTTAGCTCAGATATTAGAATACTACCCACAACTATAATGGCATATAGGAAATAAACACCAGGCTAAAGATTGCAAATAAAGTAGGTATATAGTCAATAAAGGCAAAATCTATGGCAATACGCCATCATTAATGATCAAAAAGGAATCCTCTAGAATGCAGTAAAATAGTTGACATCAATACTAGTCTATATTATGGCAGTTAACCTAGATCACAGTAATACTGAAATAAATTAACCCAATATGCACAGCATTAATAAAGAAAGAGCATCAACAATGAGAAGTATAAACGGTAATAGAAAGTCTCACAGTAACTCTCTGCATAAACAAGAAAATGTGTCCCTGAGTGCACTCTGTGTATATACCCCTGAGAGTGTAGGTTACCCCTAAAAGATGGTTGTACAATACCTGGCACCTGACTTAAAATTTTCAGCTGGCTTATGGTGGGGCCCAAACTGTTCGGTGGTGCACTTATTATTGCCTTTTTAAGATTGCATGCAGTGAACTACTTTTTGCCTGCTAGGCATGAAGGACAGTCTATGGTTGTAATGGAACCCTCACAGTGGGGACACAAGCACAGCTGAATCCACTCCCCAGATCTGGTAAACTGCAAACCTTGTCCTGAGTGCTCGTGGCCTGCTGTCCTCAGGAACCTGGCCCCTAACTCAGTCCTCATGATCAAGTCCACTAGGCTCTATGCTCAGCTCCGGCTCTCTGGTCCTTAGTGGCACTGTCTGGTGTAGGCACAGTCACACACACAGGCAGCAGGTCTGTACCGTTTTGATCCCATGCACTCACTGTAAGAGACTTTCAATGGCTCAGTCCCCGGTCTCTGCACCCAGCACACAGGTCTGTCCTCTCTGGTTCCCCAAGCTACTGGACCCAAATTTCTGGCTCCAAGCCCAGGAAACTCTGTTCTCCCTCCTCCTCTTGCTGCAGGGTAGCCTGGGTAGTGAAGTCCACAGGCTCCATTGTCTTTATAGTGCAGCACTCCTCCACAGAGCAGACACCTTTTTACATGTTTAAAAGACAGTAAAAACATCTTTTAAAAAAGAAATAGCCAGATATAAAACATCAACAAGCTGTAACCTCTCTACACCTTATGACAAAAACAAGCGTTGGCTGGAATTGGGCATAAGGCTGGATTCACACCTTTGCGTTATTCCCCCGATACATTTTCTATCAATGGAAGCATCTAAAATTTCAATTCAATGCACTTCATATTGAACGTGATTGCACACCAATGTGTAGTGACGTGCATCATAAGGCTACATTGACTCTGCATTTAACCATGTTTTTGACATCTGTGAGCAGCTAGTTGTGGCTGATAAGCCCATAAACTTTGATAACAGGTTGATGGTGGGTGTAGGTGTTCATGGCTGTACCTGCAGTAACTGTTGCTAAACTCATTGCAGGTGCGTAATAGCTATGGCCACCAGCAACCTCTCATTAAAGTGTACTGGCTTGGCCACCACAGCTAGCTGGTGTCAAAAACAGCAGCAGGCATCAGTGGCTATACGCCTGTGTGCATATAATCGAATGCACCAAAAACCTTCATAACCTGTGTTTTGATGAATTTATATTGATTTCAATTAAAATAGCATCAAGCAAAGAGGCAAAGGTGTAAATACAGCCTTAAAGTTCAAAGCTTTTAAAATAATAAATTAGGGCCCAGTAGGTATAAAAAAAAATGTTAAAAATAATTTCTTGCTGAAATGTTCACCTTCAATCAGTAGATGCCCCTTACAGTACTTATTCTCCACCACTAAATGCCACCAGTCTTCTGGGTTAAATGATGCCCCGCGTCATGCACCTGACTTACTGTGAGTCCAGGCTGTCATGCATCTAATAGTCCCCTGGGGGCACCTCATCACTCTGGGATGGGCTCTCATTACTTCTGTCCAGGAGTAAAGACTGCCAACCTCTGCTGCCAAGGAAGAAGAGGAAGGACCTATTACTTCAACAGACGAGCAAGAAGACGATTGGACATGTATAGTACATTTTATAGGGGGAGAGGAGCTTCAGGGAAGGTGAGGGTAAAAAAGTTGGTCTTTAAAGCGGTAGTAAACCACTGTTTTTTTTAATCCTGCAAGGCAATCACATACTAGCACATTATGTGAAACTTACCTTAAAATGAAGCCCTCCCGCCACGCGCTGTCACCAATGAAGGCACTTCCATCTTCACCTGGTATGCCGTTCCTTCAGAGCGCATGTGCGGTGACGTCACCTGCTGAATCTAAATTAAATATCTCCTAAACGGTGCACATTTTGGCATTATTTACTGTACCTATAGGTAAGCCTTACTATAGGTAAGGTATTGTACTATGGGTACTATAGGTAAAAGTCATGCATGGGAGTTTACTCCCACTTTGAGAGCAGAGTACAGCAAAGTTAGTCATTCACTGTAAGATTTCTCTTGTTTCTCTCAACAAGAGAAGTCTATCGATTGCTCTATTCACACTAAACAGCGTGTTTGGAGAAATCTCCCAGGCCGACTATAGTAATCTAAGAGCCGGCACTCATGGATATCAGAATATCCAAACAGTGACTGCAGCTGATTGGCTTTTACACCCAGTTCTTCTGATTCCCAGATTAGAGGATGTTGGGCGGAAGGGTGTTGACAGGGCCAACCATGCCCCAAATTTGCACTGTGTGTGGCCAGCTTTATTCATAACAGCCAATCAGCAAATCCTCCATCATATTTAAGCATTCTTACACTTCTAAGACCTGGTGTAGTTGAAATGTGAGTAGTGTCTGTACGTCATGCACTGCCCTATCAAATATGTCAGAATGTTAAGATTGTAAGCTCTAACGAGCAGGGCCCTCTGATTCCCACTGTATTTAAGTGTATTGTATTTGTACTGTCTACCCTCAAGTTGTAAAGTGCTGCGTAAATTGTTGGCGCTATATAAATCCTGTATAATAATAATATAATAATGTATCTTCTTATTTTTCTTGTATCCCTTTCCTTTTTTTTCTCTTTGTCAATGTGTTCCATACACAATTACCATTACATATATATATGCGTGTGGGATTGTACAGTATATGTATACTAGGATCTGTCTTGTCATATTCCTGTGAGCCTCTCAGTTGCCCCAGCTCCTTCTGTTGCTGTACATCAGTGAAAGGTCTCCCATTTATTGGTATTTGTGTTTCTACTTAGCATACACTTGCTTCATTGTCCCTTGGCTAGTTTGTATGATAGCTTTCCTTACATATCTGTGTGACCCTGAGCAATCAATGACTTGATGGATTGTGTTAACATTCATTGAACATATCATTGAAAAACTATGGAAGGACTAGAGACCACTCTCACTCTTTATAGTATCTATTTCTTCCTATACTCCAGGGCCTAAGGCTATTGGCATGTCGATAGGGACTTGTTCTTTTCAAGGTCGCAAAGCAGTGCATCATACAGCTACTAGAAATACTCTTTATTGATTGCACATGTAAAAATGAACAATATTTGGTGGCAAGCATCATTCTTCCAAGTATTGCTGCTCTTAGGAATCATAAATACATAAATATAGCAAGGATTAACTAGAATGATCATCTATTGCTATCATATAGGTATTTTTTATATGCATGGTTGGCTGCCTTAGGAAGTGCATGGCTGATAGAACTGTTCCTTATCTGGATTAGCTGTCTCAATTGGAAAGATTTCCTCATTTGGAGCCAAATCCCTACATTCCTCCTCCTTTTTTTGGCCTGGTGTTGACGGCCAGCAGCTGATGATTTTTGGGCTGATCTCTATAAAAAATGTACTATTTCACTATTACTTATGTAGTGCCTTCCACACTAGTGTAGCGGGGTGCTACATTTGTTAGGCTGTCAGGCAAAATAAATTTGCAAGACACTACTGATCTTGCTGTGATTTGTATTCCTAACCACTAAACTTTCTCCAATGTACTTCTCCACCATGTCAGTAGGTGGCACTGCTGCCTAAGATATGGGTGAGATAAGTCATAATATTCCAGAACATTCTGGAGTGATCTCATTCTTTTCCCAGCCAATCCACTCAGTGCAAGTGCATTGTGGATAGGTGGGAGGAGACCATATACAGGGAGGAAGTCATGTGATCGGAGAGAAACCAGCCCAGCTCGTCTGGGGAGAGGTCAGAGTCCAGCCCTGCACCCTGCTGGGGTAGGCCTCAGTCGCTCTCCCAGTTTGCTGGGAGGGGCCTGCGTTACAGAATCCTCGTGGCTGCTAGGCCTGAGCCTTAGGCCTATCCAGGGGTCCCATGCCTGTCCGGAAGATGTAAAGTGTTGCGGTGCGCCTGTCCAGGATCTGCTTCAGAAAGGGGACTGTGAAAGAGTTCCGTGGATCCGTGAGTGTACTCTGTTCATTTCTAAGTCAGGATCCACCCAAGCCCAAAGAACTTTGAGAGAGTTCTACATGTTTGTGAGTACATTCCGTTGTTGCTAAATTGAGATCCACCGAAGATTTGAGAACTAAGAGGGAGTTCTACAGATCTGCAAATGTAACGTTCATTTTTGGGGTTGCTAAGTGAGACAGCCACGTGTCAGAGTGTTCAGAAGAGGCTGCGGCCTGTTATGCTGTCTCACTGTATTTTTTCCTGAGAGTCTGTCTGCCTATTCATATTTTCACTGTCGCTGAAAGGGTGTCCTGAGCTCCCTACCCCTCTCTCCTTGTTCTTGTGTGAAGAATAAACGTTATCCTGTTCAAGCATCAGAAAAGTGATTGGTGTTCAGCTTCTTTCAATATACCCCTAGACAACTGGAGATACGAGCGTGCAAGGGTTGTACTGTCAGATTAGTAAATGATATCATCAAATTCAGCCACTCCTACAGGGGTAAGCGCTACACTAGGTAGGTGTTAGAATAGGTTTTTGCTAG
This sequence comes from Glandirana rugosa, assembly GCA_018402905.1. Classification (NCBI taxonomy): domain Eukaryota; kingdom Metazoa; phylum Chordata; class Amphibia; order Anura; family Ranidae; genus Glandirana; species Glandirana rugosa. The sequence continues at coordinate 788,636 of BLSH010304298.1, read as the reverse complement.
GTAAGGCAAATTTATTCAGGCCCGACTTAGTGCAGGCCTGATTGTTTTGATTCTAGGCTGGGAGTGGCTCAGGTAGGACTGGGTTATTCACAGATGGTGTCATCAGGACCTCCCACTCTTTCCAGAAGGTTCTGGTGTTTTCTGGAAGGAGAGGTGGGAGGGGAGGTGTAGCCATCTGGGGTGTTCTATGGAGCCCTGACCAATCCCCAATCTGGATTGGCAGGGGGCAGGCCTCCTTAAATACCCAGGGTCAGCCCAGTCAGGGGAGGAGAAGTTTTGGTGGAAGTCTGGAGATGTTATAGTGTGCTGGCTGTGGCGGGCTAGGGGAAGCTCTCAGTCTGGGGGGGAGCCCAGGCCTGGAGTGCTCGGGTGCAGCCAGGAGGAGTGAAATATTGGTGGCAGGCATAAGGCAGATCAGAAAGGACAGCAAGATAGAGCACTATCAGGAGAGATCTTCAGTGTGGAACTACAAGTGTCAGGAGTCGGTGAGCAACATACCCTGGGATACAGTCAGGGCACTATTCCTCCTACTAATACCAGTGATGGGACACTGTTATTCCTCTTACTGACCACAGGTGCTATGTAATTTTTTACTCCCACTGACCACCAAGCTGGAGCCATTGTTGCTCCCACTAAGGCATTTACTACCGCCATTGATGAAAAAACTAACATGTGAGTTTAACTGATCTATTGTGCATACTAATTCTTTGTGCCGCACGTAACTAGTGGTGTGGCAGGGGTGTGTCCTCTGCCTATATACTCAGTATTAAAAGGTCTCTCTTTCCCATCTTAGAAAGTTGGGAAGTATGGAAGTGGTATGGAAGTATAATTTGTTACTGGTGATTGTGTTGTGGGGTATATTGAGTTTCCAATGTCTTTACAACAGCAATGACTTAGTATAGAAGAATTCTTAGCAACTGACTATACAAGCAGTTTGCTTGTTCCATCAGGGGCAAAACCTGTACTGGTTGGGCACTAGATTTAGGTGTACAGTGGAGCATCAAGCATAATAACGCCAAACACCAGCCAAATTTAGTTTTCTTACAGAGTAAGGAGGGTATTGAGCTTCTATCAGGTCATTATTGCTTACTGTTCCAGTGACAGACACTCTCTTTTTTGTCCTGCTGTCACAGGGGCAGGGAGAGAGCTATCCAAGTGGGTCAAAAACCAAAGTAGAAACTAAAAATAAAAAATTATAAAATTAAATAGTTTTAAACTGGATTTGGTTATCCAAACCCTAATGTGATATTATAGGGAATTCAGCTCAGTGATAGTAGCAATTTCAGTGAGTCATGCACTGAAACTGTGGTTTTAGAGCTTGCCAGCCCACTTTTATTGAACAGAAGTAAAAGTCCTTAAATCAGGCTTCCCACACTGGAATTTCAGCTTCACATGGCATCAATGTAATACAAATTGTTCAACCTCCTTGCTATGAGTTTCTTTCAGGCCTCCAGCATTGTCAGAATGCTTCTCCTTCAGACTAGAACAGACACTCAGCTAGTATCTTGGTCACACGCACTGCCTTGTCCGACTGGACAAGGCACTTGTTTACCACATTGGACAGACCTGGACATGCACATACGCTGGCCCTACAGCCCTTGTGTCTCCTAGACAGGGAACCTCCTGGAAGGAGCCCTCCTAACTCCTGTGCTGAGACCTCCTGCCCAGTGGCGGCTGATGAAATTTTAGGATGGGGGGCAGACCCCACCCTTCCTTTTTGACCCCTCTCACTTCTCATAAGCCCCACCCCTTGTAGTTTCCACTCCTTCTGTCAGGCGTATACAGCTCAGCATCACCAGATAGGGTATACAGCATCACCAGATAGGGTATACACCATCACCAGATTGGGGTATACAGAGTCACCAGATAGGAGTATACAGAGCCCAAGATACGGGTATACAGAGCCCCAGAAAGGGATATACAGAGTCACCAGATAGCAGTATACAGAGTCACCATATAGCAGTATACAGAGCCCCAGATAGCAGTATACAGAGCCCCAGATATCAGTATACATAGACCCATATAGAGTATACAGTCACCAGATATGGGTATACAGAGCCCCAGATAGGGTATACAGTCACCAGATAGGGTAAACAGAGCCCCAGATAGGGTATACAGTCACCAGATATGGTACACAGAGCCACCATACCACAGCATACAGTCACCAGATCTACCCCATCTAATAGGAAGACAGAAGTGTGCAGAGCTCGGCTTGCAGAGAGTGGGCTGGCAGTGTGCAGAGCTTCGCTTGTGGACAGCATGCTGAAGTGGATGGTCGGCGCGAGAGTCCGGTCTGAGTAATCACGCAGCCAGCCTGTCTGGCACAGTCTCGCCCCCGCCCACAGCATCCAATGCCAGTCAGTCACTGGCTCAGGGCAGCCAATCAGACTATGTTTGTGCGCCTGTTCAGCGCAAACACATAGTCTTTATCCACTTCAATACCAGGCACTTAGAACACTTCCCGCCCAGACCAATTTTCAGATTTCAGTGCTCTCACAATCTGAGTCACAATTACTCAGTCATGCTACATTGTATCCAAACAACATTTATATCATTTTTTTCCTCACAAATAGAGCTTTCTTTTGGTGGTATTTAGTCCCCGCTGGGTTTTTTATTGTTTGCGATATAAGCAAAACAAGAGCGAAAATTTTGAAAAAAAAAACACTTTTTTTTATTCTGTACTGTAAAATTTAGCAAAAAAGTAAATTTGCTTCATAAATTTGGGCCAAAATGTATACTGCTACATATCTTTGATAAAAATAACCCAAATTAGTGGATATTATTTTGTCTGTGTGAAAGTTATAGCATCTACAATCTATGGTGCAAATCACTGAAAATTGATCACATCTGATGTACTGAGGGCCTATCTCATTTCTTGAGACACTACCATGCCAGGGAAGTACAAATACCCCTTAAATGACACCTTTTTGGAAAGTGGACATTCCAAGGTATTTAGTAAGAGGTATGATGAGTTTTTTCACGGATTCATTTTTTCCCACAATTCTTTGTAAAATTACGTTTTTTGTTTTTTTTTCTCTACAAAATTGTCAGTGTAACAGGTTATTTCTCTCACATGGCATATGCATACCATGAATTACAGCCCAAAACACATTCTACTACTCCTCCTGAGTATGGTGATACCACATGTGTGGGACATTTTCACAGCCTGGCCACATACAGAGGCCCAACATGCAGGGAGCACCATCAAGTGTTCTAGGAGCATAAATTACACATCTCATTTCTCAACCACCTATTACACTTTTAAAGGCCCTGGAGCACCAGGACAATGGAATTACCCACAAAATGACCCCATTTTGGAAAGCTAACACCCCAACGTATAATCTATGTGGCATAATGAGTCTTTTGAATGTTTTATTTTTTTCCAGAAGGTTTTGGGAAATGTGGGAAAAAAATGAAAACGCATTTTTTTACACAAAGTTGTCCATTTATAAGATATTTCCAACACACAGCATGTACATAGCTTCTGCTACTCCTCCTGAGTATGGCAATACCACATGTGTGAGACTTTTACACAGCCTGGCCACATACAGAGGCCCAACATTGAAGTAGCACTGTCAGGTATTTTAGAAGCAAAAATTACACATCTCATTCCTCAACCTCCTATTACACTTTTGAAGGCCCGGGAGCACCAGGACAATGGAATTACCCACAAAATTACCCCATTTTGGAAAGCTAACACCCAAGGTATAATCTATGTGGCATAATGAGTCTTTTGAACGGTTCATTTTTTTCCAGAAGTTTTTTATGGAAAATGTGAAAAAAAAATGAAAACGCATTTTTTTTTACACAAAGTTGTCCATTTCTAAGATATTTCCAACACACAGCATCTACATAGCAAAAATGACACCCCGAAATACTTTCTGCTACTCCTCCTGAGTATGGCAATACCACATGTGTGAGACTTATACACAGCCTGGCCACATACAGAGGCCCAACATTGAAGTAGCACCGTCAGGCATTTTAGAAGCATAAATTACACATCTCATTTCTCAACCACCTATTACACTTTTGAAGGCCCTGGAGCACCAGGACAATTGAATTACCCACAAAATGACCCTGTTTTGGAAAGCTAACACCCCAAGGTATAATCTATGAGGCATAATGAGTCTTTTGAACGCTTCATTTTTTTGCAGAAGTTTTTGGAAATGTAAAAAAAAAAAAGAAAAAGATGGTCGATTAACAGGCCGAGGTCGTGCACGTGGAAGTCAGAAACATGCTTTAAAACGGCAGGCAAAGACATTGTTGGTAAACAGGCCAGGGTCAGATAACATGGTAGCAAGCAAATGGTCCACACAGGTATTTGAAATGGCAGTCTATAGTCTATATGGGGAACTAATATGTGATTTGTGTATGATAATTTTTGAAACAATGTCCGATGCACAGGCCAGGTTAGGAGGGACAGTCTGGGCAATAATACGTGGTGTCTCTTCTGACTCCTCCTCTGGAGCATAAGCGGCATCTCTTCTGTCGCCTTCTTCCGGATTCTGTGGGGGGGGGGGGGTCAGGGAAGGGATAATGTTGCTCGTGGAGTCGACTCCTTTCTGGGACGGGTCCTTGCTGATAAATGAGGGCAGAGGGATTGATTTTCGGATGATCTTTGGCAACACACAAACAAATTATACATGGCCATATGAAAAAGGTGAAATGCGGCTTTCTTATACCAAAAACATGACTTACGGGTAGATAAATAGAGCTGTACCATCTGGTCATTTAAATCCACCTCCCCCCCATGAATAGATTGTAGTCGTGGACACACTTGGGCTTTACAACAGGGCCATGTCTTCTTTGGATCTCCACTGAGGTGTTATTGTGGATAGTGGAGAGGATGTGGACATCTTTCTTGTCCCTTCACTTCATGGTCAATACCTCTTTATTCCTCATGAAGGCAGATTCCCCATTTTGTAGCTTTTGGGTGTGGAGATTTTGTGGGAAGCCCTTCCTGTTTTTCTTGAAGGTGCCGCAGGCCAAAGTTTGACTTTTGATATGGATGGGGAAATAGGGGCAGGCTGGTATAATAGTTTTCCACGTATAGGTGGTATCCTTTTCCAAAGAGGGGGTATGCCAGCCCCCAGACAATCTTCCCACTGGTCCCAATATATATGGGGCAATCACGGGGCTGGAGTTGGGAGTCTTTGCCTTCGTATATTCTGAAGGAGTACACATAGCCAGTGGCTCGATCGCACAACTTGTTAAGTTTTAAGCCATACCTGGATCTTTTACTGGGTATGTATTGTTTGAAATTCAGCCGGCCAGTGAAATGGATGATGGACTCATCCACAGAGATATTTTTATCTGGGATGAACATTTGGGCGAATGTCTGGGAAAAGGAATTAATTAGGGGGCATAACTTATTTAATTTATCATGGTTGGGGTGATTTCGGGGAGGGCACTGCGAATTGTCACTAAAATGGAAATAACGCATTATCATGTTGTATCTTGTCCTGGACATGACAGCTGAGTATATGGGCATGTTTGGGTTGGGTGGGTTGGATGATTGGGTGGGTGGACCAATACCCATGGAGTTAATTTTTTTGTGTAAAGCCCATATTCAGTGTGAGGCCCAAAAATATTTTCAATTCGTCCAGCGTCAGGCGTCGCCAATGGAACATGCGGGCATAAGATGAAGTGGCATTGGCAGCAATGAATTGTTCTGCGTACAGATTGGTTTGATCCACCATACTCTGTAGCAATTTGGGGGTGAAAAACAAATAAAAGTAGTCCAATAGGGCAAAATTTGTAGTGTCAACCTGCACACCTGGTTGTGCGGTCGAAATTGGGGACTATTGCAGACCCTGAGTTGGCGGGCAGCCACACAGGGTTTGCCAATGCATCGGGTAGGAAGGACCGGGCCCGGGCACTGATTAGGGTTCTTGGGGTTGGGCGTATAGTTTCAGTGCTAGTACTGGGCTCCTCTTCCTGGGGTCTGGTGCTGCTGGTGGTGGGCAGGTCTTCGGATCTTGGTCCTAATCTTCTCATTCTTTTAGGAGGGGGGGGGGGGGCGGTTTCCTCAGCTGAATCAGGCTCTGATCGATTGCCCTCTAATGGCTCATACTCCGAATCAGAATCGTTTGATGAGAGTTCCCCGCAACTCTCATCATCCGACGTGGCAAGAATTTCATAAGCCTCCTCGGGGGTATATACTCTTTGAGACATGATAGTGGGTCTGGTGATTATACTGATGGCAGTACTGATGGGTGGCGGTATTGGTGGCGGACCTGCATTTAGCGGTTTCAGTGGCTGTACTGGTGGCTGGCCTGTGTGGCAGTACCCATGGCGGTACTGGTAGCGGATCTGGTGATATGGATGGCTGTACTGGTAGCAGATCTGTTTAGTGGTACCGGTAGCTGGCCTGTGTGGTGATACGGATGGCTGTAGTGGTAGCGGATCTGTTTAGTAGTACCGGTGGCTGGCCTGTGTGGTGGTACCGATGGCAGTACTGGTGGCGGATCTGGTGATATGGATGGCTGTACTGGTAGCAGATCTGTTTAGTGGTACCGGTCGCTGTCCTGTGTGGTGATACGGATGGCTGTAGTGGTAGCGGATCTGTTTAGTGGTACCGGTGGCTGGCCTGTGTGGCGGTACCGATGGCGGTACTGGTGGCGGATCTGGTGATATGGATGGCTGTACAGGAAGCAGATCTGTTTAGTGGTACCGATGGCTGGCCTGTGTGGCAGCACCGATGGCGGTACTGGTAGCGGATCTGGTGATATGGATGGCTGTACTGGTAGCAGATCTGTTTAGTGGTACCAGTCGCTGGCCTGTGTGGTGATACAGATGGCTGTAGTGGTAGCGGATCTGTTTAGTGGTACCGGTGGTGGTACTGGTGGCTGGCCTGTGTGTCGGTACCGGTGGCGGTACCGATGGCAGTACTTGTGGACCTGTGTGACAGATGGGCTGTGTGACAGATGGGCTGTTGACAGATGGGCTGTTGACAGATCCAGATGGTACTGGTGACAGGTCCTCTTTATTGGGGGGGGGGTTGTGTGTTGTGCACAGTACAGTAGTGACAAGACACTCACTGATCCTTGCTCTGCTCTCTCCTCACACGATTGGTGTGTGAGGAGAAAAAGCAGGGATCACATAGTGACTGTGTTTTGTTTACATTTGTGACCGGCTGTGACTTGACACAGCCGGTCACATGGTAAACAGGCAATTTTATTGGCTATTTACAGATCAGGGAAGCGCTGTGTCCAAGGGACACCCGCTCCCCCCCAGGACACGTGGGCGTGCCTCTGGGGGTGTGCACTGGATTGTCCTGCGGCACGCTGCCGCTTCGCGGAAGTACCTGTGATCGGCTGTGTTTATACACAGCTGATCGTACGGTAAACAGCCAATTTAACTGGCTGTTTAACGTGATCGGTGACGGCCCGTGACCGGCGGGCGCGCGCTAGCGGCTTATCCTGAGGACGTCAATAGGCGTCTGATCAGGATAATGAACCCCCCGCCGTCAATTGTTAATAGGGTGGGTGGGTAGTGGTTAATGACTGACCAATCGGCTTACTACTTGCTGTCAGCAGACAGCAAGGAGCCGAGAAAAAAAAAAAAAGTTAATATACCGGCGCCTCCTGTAGGGGGTCGGGCTGACTTTTTTTTTCTTGTTAGCGGCAGGGAGGCTGCGCCCAAGCGCCTCTTACTGACCAGCCTCCGCTGCTCCTGCCCCCTGGCTCGAGTCCACACCTGTTTCCTGACGGGAGTCCTGAGCTATGCCCATAGTTTCCAACATTGTCAAAAAATTTATAGGGACACTTTTTTACCAGTCTTAATATAATTAGGGGACGGGTCATTCATTTGCAGGTGTGTCACTGATGAAGTGGAGAAATGCAGCACATGAAGGACACCACAGCGAAAAATGGTTGTGGCTTACACTAAATAGTGGGCGTGGCTTAAATGGGTGTGCCTCAAAGGGGTGTGGTTCGAGTCTGAGATGAATGAGAGAGAGAGAGAGAAAGAGAGAGAAGGCCCAGATCCTACACCACAATAGCAATATGTATTCCAGAAAGTGTAACTATCAGCAGATAAAGATCCATGACACTGTCTGGATGATTGAAGCGCATTATTTCTTATATTACATTGTAATATAAAATGAAATAGTTCAACTCACCATAATGTAACATCAGTGAGAGCCCTGAGCGTGTCACTTGCCACTGTTGCCTGCCACCAGATGCAGCTTGTCACTAGATGCAGTTTGTGCCACTTTGTCACCACAGATACAGCTAGTCCATGCTTCTTTGTATTGGTTATTTGCAGTGGCGTCACTAGGGTTGGTGTTACCTGGTGCGGTAAAACATGGTGTCACCCCCCTTAATAATTATTCTCCCAGCCTGCCGCTGTGGAGTGACAACAGGACAGAGCAGTAGACACTTGGCAGGCTAGCACATTGGGCTCTCTCCTGTCTAGACTGCCACAATGCCCTGCAGTGTGCTGGGCAGGCTAGTTTCGGGCCGGCAGTGTATGGTAATGGTGTGCACCCCAAATCTGCGTGCTGTTACTGATAGGGGTGACACCATCATGGTCAGATATAAGGGAAAATGGGGGTCCCTGTCACTAGAGGAGATGGGGCCCCTGTCCCCAGGGGAAATGAGGGTCCCTGTCCCAAGAGGGGGATGGTGATCCCTGCCCCCAGGAGGGATGGTGGTCCTTGCCCCCGGGAGGGATGGTTTTGGTCCCTCTCCCCAGGAGGGATGGTGGTGGTCCCTCTCCTCAGGAGGGATGGTTGTCCTTGACCCCAGGAGGGATGGTGGTACCCCTCCCCAGGTGGGATGGTGGTCCCTGCCCCCAGGAGGGATGGTGGTCCCTCTTCCCAGGATAGATGGTGGTCCCTCTCCCCGGGAGGGAAGATGATTCCTGCCCCTAGGAGGGATGACGGTCCCTGTGTCCCACAGGAGGGATTGCGGTCCCTGTGCCCCACAGGAGGGATGGCGGTCCCTGTGTCCCCAGGGAAGGATTGTTGTTCCTCTGTCTCCCGAGGGAAGGATGGTGGTCCGTCAGTGTCCCCAGGGGGCGGATGGTGGTCCCTCAGTGTCCCCAGGGGGCGTATGGTGGTTCCTCAGTGTTCCCAGGGGGTGGATGGTGTGACGCACTGTGTGATCCACCAGAGCCTGGAGTTGTACTGGGACGCCACTGCTGATCTCCTCGCCACAAGTCCAGCTCCGTGTGAGGAAGAAACAAGAGGCGGAGCATGGGCGTCCCATTGCCAGCCGCCCAGGCCCCATCTCTTGTTTCTTCCTCTCACTGAGCTGGGCTTCTTCAAAATGGCGTCGGGCCAGAGACATCTCACAAGTGCCGACCGCGGACCTCTAGCGGCCGGCGGCAAAAAATCTGGAAATTTAAATTTCCCGGACATTTCCTGAGAATCGTTAAGGCCCGGAAAAAGGTCTAAATCCCGGGAATGTCCCAGGAAATTCAGGACTTTTGGCAAGTATGTATGCCCAAGCCTAGCCTTATAATAGCTGTGCACACCTGGACATACACCCTGCTGGTCTTCAGCAAGATCGAAACACTGGGATGGGGAATTCTTCCCTCCTAAAGCAGGTTGAATACTCCAAACTATGGAATCCAATAAGTTTTCTCTGATCATAATCGATACTACGGAGTCCTGCACTCTGCAAACCCTGTGTCCTTTCTACAATCATTTTCACAATGGCATGACTTTGCGCTGTCACACTAGAAAAACTCTAGATTGTCAGGATAGTAAAGGTCAACAGATAATCTGTAGTCAGTTCACTCAAATGAAATGGCATGCACTGAAGACTGTGTTGGCCCTATTAATTAAATCATTAATTTGTTATTGTTTATGATGAAAGACTGCGTACACTGAAAAGCCATATAGCATCCTAAAAAAACCTAATACAAGTTGAAGTTTACAAAACTATTCTTTAAGATCGCACTGATGTTTTATAAATGCAAACTATACAATTCAATTCTACAATCCCCATTAGATCTACCATCAGCTATGTAGTGTAAAGGCCTGTATGACAAGATACAATCTGAATAGATATTTTAGATTTCTCCTTATATTACATAGCTTTGGTAAATTTAAAGCGGTAGTAAACCACTAACTTTTTTTTTTAAACACCCTGCAAGGCAATATCATAATGTGCTAGTATGCATACTAGCATATTATATAATATTACTTTAGAATGAAGCCCTACAGCGGCACACTGTCAACACTGAAGGTGCTTCCATCTTCACCTGGTCTTCCTTCTGGGTTTGTGGACTCTGGCTGTGTGAGTGGCCGGAGCCGCGATGACGTCACTCCCGTGCATGAGCGCGGTAACCTATATTTACGGCACAGAACTCTGAAGGAACAGCCATTCCTGTAGAGCGCATGCGGCGGGAACGTCACCAGCTGCATCTACAGTAAATATACCCTAAACAGTGCACGTTTAGGAAATATTTACAGTACCTATAGGCATGGGCATCTGCAGAACTTTTTTCAGGAGGGCGGGAGTCATTTTAAGGTCACCCATGCTCCACCCTTTTTTGACAATGTTATGAAGGGGAGGGGCTTAGCCGCAAATGCAATGAAAAACGACATCACGTTTGCAAGTGTTTTGCAATGTGCCCTGTTGCATTGTTTGCATGAATTCAGATGCGATTTCCTTTTTTCACCTTTTATTTACAATTTTTTCCAAAGACCTGTGATCACAAGCATTGCGTTTACATACATATATATGTGTTGCTTTGCAAAAAAAACACAGTCTGCTGCATTCCTGGTGTGAAGACTGACCACGCCGACCATACACAGCCAATTATAATCTGAACAACCACCAGACTCTATAACTACAATCTATCATTTACACCAACCAACCAGACTCTATATCCTACCCCCTCCAGCATTGGTGGTAGATTCCCTGTCTGTTCTGTTTGTTGGGTGTGCAGACTTCAGACGGAAGTGTTTAGAATGGGATGGAAGTTGTAGGATGAGTCACAGGAACACACAGAAGGAGTCAGACTCCTCTGTCCGGGGACACTTACTTGTGTCAGGCTCCAGAGGGGACACAGCAGAGGACAGCTCCAGACATCAGGCGCACTACAGGATCCTGGGGGAGGAGCCGAGTGCAGGGAGCAGAGCCTTTCTATCTTGTCTATAGTGCTTCATGTGGCCTCCTGTGTGACTTGTGTTGGGCTCCAGAGAGGGGACATGGCGGGGTAAATCTCCAGACACTGGACACACTACAGGCTCCTGGGGGAGGAACCGATTGCAGGGGGGTGGAGCCTTGTCCATAGTGCTGCATGTGGCTCCTCTTGTCGCCTAGCCCCTTCGCTGTGGCCAATGGGGAGAGAAAAAGTGCAGACAGGAATCTGGTGCAAGCCGCTCTCTCTTCTACTGCACTTCTGACAGGAGAAATGGAGGGGGGAGTGGGGAAACACTCTGACAACCTGAAGCTCTCCTCTCCCCTGTGTCACAGCACCGCTGCCTCTGGCAGACCGAGCAGAAGAAGAGCAAACACCTTTGCCGATCCCTGATTCCAAGGGGGGGGGGGGCACTAGCCCCCCTTGCCCCTACCTGTGGACGCCCATGCCTATAGGTCAGCCTTATTATAGGCTTACCTATAGGTAAAAATCATGCATAGGAGTTTACGCTGACTTTAAAGGGGTTTGCACACAGCTGTTTCAGGCTTTTTGGCCATCATCAATGCAGTGTATCTTAACTTATCCTTTGGATTAATGGCTTCCATACACTATACTGACGATAGCCATAAAGTCCAAAACTGGAATCATGAATCTATAATATTAGGCTATATTTGCCCTATACACAAGCAGTTATGGGTGTGCTTATGGCTGATAGAGCATAAGGAATGATCTGCATGGCTCTGACCACTGTCTTAAAATGAGGAATTATATTTTTGGAATAAGTGATGAAACGATATTAATACCTGATATTCTATGAAGGCTTTACTGGGCTAAGTAGAAGAGGCACAAAAGTATTTTCTTTGCGAGGCATAACATCAAACCACAGGGTCCCATATCAAAATTTTGATGGGGCTACATTTTGTCCAATTTTATTTCTCCAACAGTCATGTCTATCAGAGCTGGTGCCACTACTTCCCCCTAAACACATCTTAAAACCCGACAGATGGGGTTAGGGGCTTCAGAGTAATTCCACATCTGCTTTTTCTTCTAGGAAAATGAACAGCAGCTTTGCCCTGTAGTACTGAGTCTGATTGACAGATAAATCAGCCAACCAGGGCACAAGCTAGTACACTTAACCTGGTTTTATGTGTAGCCAATGGCATCCTTAGGGGCGGCTGGTTAGTGTGGTTCACCTCCTCACAACTGCCCTCAATCACACTCCTACTGGCATCCGGAGTCAGAAAACAGCCTTGCTCATTGTTTTTGTTGATTTTATTTGGGGATTGAACTTGGATAGGGATTGGGGTAGTTATGGGATGGCCAAGAATCAACAGTTCTGTACACAGGGCCACTATATACACTCTCCAGTATATACACTTCTCCAACTTCTCTCCAGCACACTTCTTGCTTCTCTGACAACTGCTGGTTCCTCTCTCCTGCATGCTTCTTGCTTTGCACTGGTGAGGCCTGGAGGGAAATTTATCAGGCCTCCAAACAGTCTTGTTCAGCCTAGCTAGCACATGTGAGACCTGATATAGATTTACCAGGCCTCCAGACCACCCTTTGCGGGCTTGAGGTTCCCCTTGTGTAAATGTTCGTTTAGCCACAATGGACTACATCTCCCAGTCCATCCTCACTCTGGCCCATGATACTAGTTCCCAATCTCTTCCTGCACCTCTTCCAGACTGTCTTCCTCCCAATCTGCTTTGTGCATCTCCACTTCCCTGGGCTGTGCCACTCACCGACACCTGTTACTTGTAGCTCCCCCTGGAGACCTCTCTGATAGTGTTCTCTCCCGCTATCCTCTTCCGCTAACCCTTGTGCCTCTCCTCCAGGATCTCTCTCCTCCTGGCTGAACCTGAGCTCTCCCAGGCAGAGGTCACCCCCCAGACTGGGGGCACCCTCAGGTCCTGACAGCCTCCACACTATTTCATCTCTGTCACTTCTACCCAAACTCTCCTCCCCTCACTGGACAGACCACAGTATTTAAGGTGGCCTGCCCCCTGCCAATCCAGGTTAGGGATTGGTCAGGGCTCCTTAACACACATTAGAAAGCCTCACCTC
>BLSH010304298.1:757224-770572 GCA_018402905.1 Glandirana rugosa | reverse complement strand
CGTTGCGGACCTCGCAGTGACGATGCAGTGACGAAATGAAATTTTTACCGCGACGGGTCGTGAAGTACGATGACGCGTACGTGTGCGGAAGGGCTTTTATCGCCTCGAACATGTCCTAAAGGACTCGGGCCGATCGAAGTCTTGTCCGAGACCTTTAAGGCAACTGCGAGCCGATAAAAGCCCTTTCGCTCGCGTACACGGCCCGCCGTGGTAAATATTTTCATTTCGACACCCGCTAGTCTGTCACTCGAGAGGTGCGGTGCCCACGGTACGTGGAGAACAATTGCAGGGGGGCCATGAAAGGTCAGAGGCTGCAGAGGGGACAGGTCTGATCTTACCCGGCCTGTAACAAGAGGTGCATGGCACCCGTGGCGTGGAGAGCTCACTGTCTGATCGCCCACAGCTTTACTTTTATAAATGGTGCCGCCCGGCACATGCGCTCGCTTTCCCGAAAATAGCCGAGCGTCAACGGAATTTCCAGAGCCTGTTCTGAAGCTAGCCGGGCTCAGGAAATCCTGTACAAGCTCCGCTATTTTCGGGAAGGCGTGTGCATGCGCAGTAGCATGAAGTGCTGGGCAGCGCCATTTTTAAAGTAAAGCAGTGACGTAGCAGTGACGCTCCAGGCGTTGCTTCCCTCAAAGGGGCCCCAGGGCAGCCACAGGCGGCCGGCCCACCGGAAAAATTCCCGGTATCCCGGTGGGCCAGTCTGGCACTGATTCAAAGTGTGACAGTGCTGAAAGCTGAAAAATGGCCTGGGCAGGAAGGGGGAGAAAGTACCCATTATTGAGGTGGTTAAAGGGCCTATACCTGTATAGCTGTCTGCCTATTATTTTTGTCTAGGAGCCTGCCAATTGCTATTGCATCTGCCTAAGGGTGTCCTGGCCCTAACCCTCTCTCCACTAGTTCTGTTTAAGAAACAATAAATCTATTTTTCTTGCTTTCCAAAAAGTGACTGGCACCCATGTTTTCAACTTGCATTATACCCACCATGCCTAGTAACCCATACTGTGATGAAGAATGTCAGCTCTCCGTAACTCTGGAGGTCACCATTAGGCCTTTAGGGGTCGAGAACACCGCTACATTTATATATGTTTTTATTTGTTTGCCACCTGGATAATCTGTATGTTTTTTTTTTAATAAAGAAAAGTTGAGTTGCACTATAAAAGCATTTAAATTCAGCGGGAGTGGTATTTACATCTGCATACAGAGTATTTTTATCTCCATTCACATGAACTCATTCATTCTCATAACTACAAAAAATGTAGCTCAGTGACGGCCCCATCTGTCTAATTGTTTTTACTATAAATATATAGTGTATATCCAGTATCATGGTATGAAGTAATAGCCATTTAAACTGAGATTTTCATCCATCAATAATATCCTTTCTCTAAGAATAAATCTATGACCTATGCCGGCTAAGTTAATCTCTCACACGTATCCTCCTTCTGTATCATATGTCTCCCTTATTAAACTTTAATTGTCCTCCTATGATGTCATTAATGTACTCTAGGTGGTAGTGAATCAAGGTGCACAGGGCAGGCATGCTTACTATATTATATTTATGTCAGTGTCTATCACACCCTCAGAGGTCTGTACAATCAGCCAAGGTCACACGACAAACTTCAAAGTCAAAATCAGTAAAAAAAAAAAATATATATATATATATCAAAGAATAAAAGCTGAACTCTATTCAAACAGCTGAATACATAGATGACATACATACACGGGAAGTGGGTTACCTGCCAAATGATTTGTATATCTGTCCATCATGTCATCAGATTACACAGACTAATTATGCACCACAATGGGGCAGGAAATACAGTGGTGTCCTCTCTTCACCCCCAGACTGGACAGCAAAAGAGCAGCAGCATACTGATGAGGTCCTCCCTCTGACCATTCTGCTGTTTTCTCTCATGTCCCTTGTCAGCCCATTTTCATACATCAAATTTGACTCACAGCCCTGCTTCTCCTTCTCCCAGTTGGAGTGTTGCTGCACAAGGGACCGCAAAGGCAATATTGTAGTTAAAGTCACATTAAAGGTTCATTAACAAAAACAACTAAAAAACAAACATGTTATACTTACCTGCTCTGTGCAGTGGTTTGCACAGAGCAACCCCGGTCCTTCTCTTTTTGGGTCCTCCTCTTCAGCCAGTGCCTCCAATAGCAAGCCGCTTGCTCTGCGGGCACTGGTGCATGCTTGCTCCCGAGCGCCACTCTATGCGTTCATAAGACACTTGGCTTGGCCCCGCCTCCTCCGCTGTCTCCTCATTGGCTCACTGGCTGCAATTGACATTAGCAGGAGCCAATAGCTGCTGTCTCAGCCAATGAGGAATGAGAGACCCCGGAGAAGCTCAGATCCCTTGCACATCGATGGTTTGAGAGGGAGCTCGGGTGAGTATTAGGGGCTAGGGGGTCGCCGCACACAGAAGGTTTTCTACCTTCATGCTTATGTAGTACCTTTGTCTTAAGCAGGGCTGCTAGTAAATTTAGCTTTGCTGGGTTGTAACTAGACTGGCTGATTTATAGTCTTCGTGATTATTTGGGTTTTCTTCTAAGCCTGGTTTAGCTTTGGCTCCTCCCTTTTGTCAATAGGTGGCACTGTTGCCTTTGGCAATAGTACGATGAGCTACAGTGAATTCAGGTTATGAATATGCATACTTTTCTCAGCCAATCGGTAGGAGTTTCTCTTGCTGCGGAGGAGGCTGGGGGAAGGGACATATTTGGAGGAAGTGAGGTGATCTGGGTCCTTCCACCCAGACTGTGGTCTGGGGTGGGTGTGTGAGGAATAGTTGCAGCTAGGTAGGCCTGAAGCCTGAGGCCTAGCCATGTGTTAGGGGGCTCTGCCGGAGAGAGCCTGGTCCTTGCCTGGAGGCATGAGAGAGGATCTCTTGTTGCCTGGGGGCAGGTGGAGGAGGATGGAGTTCTGAGAGGAAGAAGACTTTTCATGAGCAGGGGACCATGAAGAGAGGAAACATCAAGGGGTACTAATCCAAGGAAACTCTGCACAATACTGTGAGTTTTGTTGCTGTGGTCACGTAGATATGGATAATTGGGTGGAGGCCTAAGGCCCTTGTTCTGCATTGCTGTCTACCTGTGCTGTTATTTTTGGAGTCTGCTAATATTTTTGCATATTGTTCTAATGTGTCCTGTGCCCTAACCCTCTGGCCCACATCTTTCTTTTGTTGTGAGCAATAAATTCACTTTTGCATTCTAAAAGTGACCGGGCCCATCTTTTCTACAAATGTTCACAGCCACCATGCCTAAGGACCAGCACCCTGAGGTAAAATGTCAGCCCTCCCTGATGCTGGGTGTCAGGGGGCGGTAAAAAAAACCTTAGGCCTTTAAAACCACTTTAAGAGTAGACTTCATCACATTCTGGCTTCTTAAATGCCTTGGCCACTGAAAAAAGCAAAATCCCCCTGCCATAATTCCCAACTCCTTCAAATTCCACTCCACCAGGGAATGTCTAGACGTTGTCCCATGTGGGTTGGTACTTCCTTTGTGCTCTCTATACTGAATCACAAAGGAGGGGAAAGGCAGAAACAGAAATTAAGGTATTTAAAGACCAGCTAGTATTTGCTTCAGAGTGTGTACGTTCAACTGCTAGTCGGGCTGATGATTTGGAAGAGTGGTGTGCAACCCTCATGACCGAATCATTGAATGCCTTTAGGAAAAGGAAGGTAAACACCTGTTACTATGGCCAGTGTGCCATTGTCACATCCCACAACTGAGATTTGAGGATGCTCTCCTCAAATTATAGTGAGGATGAGCAGATTGAGTTTAATATTTCCGTTGATGATCATCCAGTGGGGAAGAAAAAGTATACCAGACCTCTCATGACTAAGCATAAGAAAAGGAAACACGACAAAGAGGATAAAGCAGATGGGGAGGTGCTTTACCCGAACCCCAGAGATGTGGAATTTTAAGAAGTTTACACAAACTGAACTCCATGATCTGGAAAAACAATACAAACAGAGGTCCGATGAACCCCTATTGAGTTGGCTCCTGTGTTTGTAGGATGAAGGGGTGGATAGTGTTATTTTGTCAGGCAAAGAAGCAGTGGCGCTGGGAGTATTAATTTGTGATCTACAATTGCGTCAGGCCATGCAAAAAGCCAAAGAGTTTACTGTGAATTTTTCACTATTAGACCTCTTGAGAGATGCGATAGTCCAAGTATGTGCTAATCCTAGTGACCTGGAAAATATCTACTCGTAGAGCAAATAGGAGAGGGTATTGCCAGGTTTCGTGAGATGGGTTGTATAACTGGATTAACTAAGTTTCCAGAACGGATGGGTCCAGATTTGGAACCCTTTATGTCTGCTCAGCGCATCTAAGCTGATGAAGTCTGCACCACTCAGCTCTTAAGGGCTCCTTTGTTGCCCTTGCTGGGAGGCCTGGGATTCAACAGCAAGATTCATGAAGCCACTACCCTTTTAACCACTTCAATACAGGGCACTTTCACCCCCTTCCTGCCTAGACCCATTTTCAGCTTTAAGCGCTGTCGCACTTTAAATGAAAATGTGTCATGCAATGCTGTACCCATATGAAATTTTTATCATTTTTTTGAGACAGTTAGAGCTTTCTTTTGTTGGTATTTAATAACCACTGGGTTTTTTATCTTTTGATGAAAAAGGCAAAACCAGAAAATTTTGAAAAAAAGAAAGAAGTTTCTGTTAGAAAATTTCATAAATAAGTAATTTTTCTCCTTCACTGGTGTGCGCTGATGAGGCTGCACTGATGGGCACTGATGAGGCGGCACTTACGTGCACTGTTAAGGTGGCACTGAAGGGCACTGATGATGAGGTACTAATATGCAGCACTGATGGGCAGCACTAATGAGCACTGATAGGTGGCACTGATAGATGGCACTTATGGGCATTGATTGGCGGCACTGATGGGCACTTATTGGCAGCACTGATGGGCACTGATTGGTGGCACCGATGAGCACTGATGATTTACATACACTTTAATGAATTTTCCACTTGACTGGTATATTTGACGTTTCTCCAAATAGTAGACCTTGTAAGTGGAATTCTGAAGATTAGGGATGGGTAGAGATAAGCCCAGTGATCTGACGTTTGGCTGAAAAGCCAATTGTTTGGCATGGACAAATGTGACAGCCTCCAGCTGTCAATGATTGCGTAGGAACCAGTGGCTGCATTTTTACTAACTACTGACATCACCCAGCCCATTGATTTACATGGCCAATAATCCCTGGCCATGTAAGCAAATGGGAAGGGAATGGAGTGGGTTACATCATTGCCTAAATATGGCCACATGGTCATATTTGGGAAAATATGTCGCCACTATTCTCACAGTCAGTGGTTGTTTAGGAAGTGTGGGTGTCTTTACCAACCACTGACATCACCCAGCCCATTCACTTACTGTACATGGCCTGGAATTCCCAGCCACATAAGTAAATGGGTGGGGAATAGGGCATTACATCATTGCCAAAATATGGCAGCATGGCTAAATTTGGGCAATGATGTCACCACTATCCCCACCTGAAGGGTCTGATATGGATTCCCGGGGAACCTCATGCATTTTTTTTTTTTTTTTGCATGAGGTACCACCTTAAAATGCCTACTAGACTCTAGGTCTAGTATGCATTTTGGGAGGGCCCAATTTTTTTCATTCTTGCTGTAGAATGTGCCACAGCAAAAGTGACATTTACAAAGAAGTAAAATGACAGTTTAAATTGCCAGCAAATAAAACTTCATTACCAGCTTCTTTTTAAGAAAAAGAAAAAACATAGACCCCCCTTTAAAGTTTCCCCACAATACATAACATACACCTATGGATCTGCTATGGAGAACTTGAGGCTTGTGTGCCATTTTTTCTTTTTTTTAAAAAAAATTGCCAGGAGGGAGGTGTCAATTTAAAATTCCTTTTCCTTTGTAAATGTCAGTCCTTAAAACTGCTGCTCCTGGTTGCATGAAATCAGGGCAGCGTCTTCCCACCCCACAGAGCCATTTTTTATACAATCTTGGTTATTAGCCCAGAAAATAGGTATTTTTAATTTGACAGATTTGGTTCCTATTGATTTCTGTGGACTTTGGGTCCGGCATCCGAACTTCTTTGACGTTCGTCGAACCCTGCTTGATTCAAACCCAGGATAGTTTGGCTCATCATTAGGGACAGTCTGAACTTGGTCTGAACTCAGTTTGGCAGAATCTGTGGGAAGCTGTCACATTATTGCATCTCCACCAGCCCAATCCACATTGCCCGGGGAAGTCTCTGCCCCACTTTTGCACATACACAAAGGGGCAAGGATGCTTGTGACATCATTGACCTTATATGGTCACAGATGTTCTGCCGATAAGAGTTAGGTTAGTTCAGACCGAACCCAGCACATCCCTGCTGAAGATATGTACAATAAGCTTATTTATAATGGAGAATGGATATTGCTAACCTTTCTCTGTGATACACCACAGGGTTACATGCATTGTGACCTGCATTTTGCAGTCCCTTAATAAAATATGGGCCATGATATGAAGCCTACAGTGCCCTGTTGAGTTATATCATAATGCAACAGGGGAAGCTCAGTATTTGAAGGACAGGCTGTTATTTGGCTTTGGCAGATCCCTCTCTCTATTCATTTAATAGCACTTCATTGTCTTCCAAGTTTCAAAATTCACAAAAAGCTAACCATGGAATAGAATGAGCCTTTACAATTGTGGATGTAGTTCCCATCATCCCTATACATTGTAGAAAATATATGTTTACACCCTTACGGTGGGATTTTCTACAGCAACCATATCAATACTTCTGTAATAAAACTCAATATATTTTATTTCTTCATGTTAAAAAAGATTCCAACAAGGTAACATCAAAGTTTGGTAAATTTAAAGTCATAAAAACAAAATACAGATACGAAGTTACTCAATTAGCATAGTGGCTTTCCCAAACTCTGGTTTTAGAAGCCCACATAATCATGAATTTTGGACTGGATGGTCTATTCAGCAAGTGTGTTTCTGACGCATTTCAAGCTTAGACAAACTCTTTCTCAGGGATTTATTACCACTCTGAAAAGTACAGATATTATTTTACAATCAAATTCATCACATTAAGGTGTACGAAGAGGAAAAAAGAAAAAAAAAAAAACAAAAAAACACAATTTGCAAATTAATACATGCACTTACATTTTATGTAATATGTTTTTTGAATGGACATTATCTTGATTCCTCACCAGGCCAGCCACTCCCAGTATCAGGAGACCACGGAGATTGTGCAGAGAACACCAGGCCAATAAGCAATGTTAAGGTTGGCACTAAATGGAATATACAGTAGGATATATTGGTGGTAATTTTAAAAGAAATATTTACAAGCCCCAGCCCCAACCACGAAACAAACAAAAAAAAATTCAAAAAGCTAACAACATCTACAAAACACATAACTGTACTTATAAATGTGTGTCTTGGCCATACTAATGTATTATAAATTGGCCCCTTAGTTTAGCACTAGCTGAAGAAATGACAGAATCCAACATTGTTTGGATTGTTGATACAGTATCTCACAAAAGTGAGTACACTCCTCACATTTTTGTAAATATTTTATTATATCTTTTCATGTGACAACACTGAAGAAATGACACTTTGCTACAATGTAAAGTAGTGAGTGCGCAGCTTGTATAACAGTGTTCTGTCCCCTCAAATTAACTCAACACACAGCCATTAATGTCTAAACCGCTGGCAACAAAAGTGAGTACACCCCAAGTGAAAATGTCCACAATGGGCCCAAAGTGTGAATATTTTGTGTGGCCACCATTATTTTCCAGCACTGCCTTAACCCTTTTGGGCATGGAGTTCACCAGAGCTTCACAGATTACCACTGGAGTCCTCTTCCACTCATCCATGACAACATTACAGAGCTGGTGGATGTTAGAGACCTTGTGCTCCTTCACCTTACGTTTGAGGATGCCCCACAGATGCTCAATAGGGTTTAGAATTTAGACATGCTTGGCCAGTTCATCACCTTTCAACAAGTGGGGAGATTGGGGAAGGGGTACTGGACACGGACCTCCAAACCCATATAGAGGTTGAGGTCACTCAATTGTGGCCGTCACACCTAGTGGAAGGTGGGGTTCACCTGTCCAGTAGACAAAAACAGGTGGCAGGGAAGGCTCCCTACAAAACAAGATTGGTCCTTGTCTCCCAATAGGGAGAGTTTAGGGATAACCAGGCGGCATACAATAGAATACAAAAATTGTTTAATTCAATTTAACAAACGTGAAGACAATGGCATTGGGCAACACACAGAGGACAACGTTGTCTAAAACCACACTCCGGGGTAACATTCATGCTGGACCCATAACAAATTATGACATGTAAATAACCTGGGTTAGTGCAACAATCCCAGGTAATCCTCCTAGCAGTCTGCCACTCAGTGAAGTGTGGCCAGCTGTATGGGGAACGCCCGGGTGTCTGCACTTACCAGGGATAAATCAGAAATGCACCAATGGAGCACACAATGAGATATGGATGGTCGACCATCAGAACAAGGAGATCAAAGTATAAGGCCAAATGAACACATTGTCACAGTCTAAGGTAGTTCATAACAGCCACCACATTTGGTGTGAATCCTGGGTCGACCACCTCTCATGGAGGGTAGACCACACTAGTCTGACTAAGCGGCAGTTCACCTGTAACATGCACGATTGGTATTACTGTGGTCGGCACTTGGGTAACCGGTAGTTACAGCAAGGTGGTGAGCAGGCAAACTCTTGGTAATATCTCATCCAAATCATGCGTGACTTACAGTTTGGAGGGCCGAGCCATGGTCGGTCTCACAGCAAGAGCGCGGATGGATCCCGTTCACTGTGGAAGGCAGGTCACGGCCGGGGCTAGTGTTGCAGCAGTGATGCGGCACCCCAGGCCATCGGGCGGGAGCACGAGCACCTCCGGTGCCGAGAGATGAGAGCCGATTTTTGAAGGAGTCGATGTCGAGATGCCGTGAGACAGTGCTAATAGCCTCACTCGCTCATTCATTGATAAGGGCCGAGAGCTCGTTCGTCCACAGACACCAGACGTCAAAGCCAATCCCGGTGAGCGGATGGAGATTAATACATAGGACCTGGGACAGCGTGTACAGGGCTGCTGGTCCGGGTCCGTCAGCTGATCACGGTCAGACAGAAACTCTGGAATGGATGGTGTTCAGCTCCAGCAATAGGTGCAGGGAGGAGATGGGAGCAGCATTCACCCCCTAAGTTAGGGGGGACCCCAGAGGGTGCATGGGGGAGGGCAGGGGGGGCAGAAACCGACGCGCTTCATCCGATTCAACGCGGATTTCCTCAGGGTAGAGGCCACTAGGTGCATATGTTTCTTTTATAGGCATCATCGCCAATCACTTCCACCTATGGGCCACATTCCGCCCATAACGTTAATTTAACCCTGTGCAGGGAGAGGTAAATAAAACATCATGGCATTGGCTCGACACAGGACATGCACGTAAAAGAATATGTGGATATGTGTCAAATCATAAACCAGGCAAATAGCTAATTAAAATAGAGTAGACACTTGCTCATCCCAGTATACGTGGACTATAAAGACCCTTAATGGCCCCTATTCATAGCAGGAGTAAATTTCATGATGTAAAATAGATAAAAGTTCCTGAAGTACTTGCGCAATTATGAAGAGCTACCCCACACATATATATATATATAGTCACTAATGGAACATCATGATTACAAGCAAATATATGGCTCCTGATCTACATATGTGTTTATAGTTGATCAGATTTACACCCGGATTAGCTGAATAATAGAACATTCCCCACTCATAGATAGATCTAGGTGGAGATCTTATCATAAATCTGTATCCCCAACACCGCCACCTAGTGGACATTGAGCATAGTCTCCGTCAAGTGGACACCCCAGTGATGGGACACGGAAGTGATAGAACACTAAGAGAGAGTAAAGATGGCTCTTACAGTTAAGTATCGAGTAGCACAGATAATTACTAGTATGTAAAGACGGTCCAATTACAGTTCAGGGTTCCAGGAACACCTGCAAATTAAATTCGGTGTTCAGTCCCCTAGGGACCAAGCTCTCCAGTTTATAGATCCACCGCTTCTCGCGTTGTAACAAGACCTTGTCATAATCACCCCTTCGATTAGATAGTTGTAAAGCATAGAAACCCTTTACTCTAAGGCCTAAGGGTTGTCCCTGATGGTAGGTCCTAAAATGTTGTGAAAGTGGTGATTCATCCGTGGGGTCCCTTATTGATGATAAATGTTCACCAATCCGGGTTTTCAATGCCCGTTTGGTTTTCCCCTCGTATATTTTCTCACATGGACAGGTGATTAAGTTACCGGACTTTCCCCGTTGAGCAATTAATAAATTGATTAATTCTATAGGTGTTTTTACCTAGGCTATCACTGAATTTAATGTTTTTTTCAACATATCGGCACATGTGACACCTGCCGCATGGGAACATCCCTCTTATCGGTGGCAAATCAGTGAGCCAATTTTTCTTCACCGGCTTAGTAAATTCAGTCCTAACAAGTTCATCACTTAGATTTCTACCTCTTTTGGCGGGTAGCAGGGGTCTAGGGCCCACGATGGCCTTAGTCAGTGAGCACCTTGTAAGGATGTGCCAGTGTTTATTTAGCATTGCCCTTACTTTTTCCCATTGGCTTCCGAAGGGGGTGATAATTTGTATAGGGCCCGGATTGTTCATGGGTCTTTTGATGTCATTCTGACTTAGTAGTAGATCCTTTCTCTTTGTTTGAGATGCCCTTTTTCTTGATTTTTTAAGGACGGAGTGTGGGTATTTCCAACTCCTAAATCTCTGATAGAGTCCTGTGGCCTCCCTTCTATAGTCCTCATCTAAGGAACAGTTCCGCCTTATCCTTAGGAACTGTCCCATCGGGATGCCACGGATAAGCAATTTTGGGTGGTGGCTAGTGGCTTCCAGGAGAGTATTCTGTTGGTTTTCGATATGTGTTAGTAATCAGATTCCTGCCTTCTGCTCTAATTTGCAAATCCAGAAAAGCTATCTGATGAGTATGCATGGTATAGGTCAATTTGATGTTCCTGGTATTTTGATTAAGCTCGCATATGAATTCCTTCAAGGATTCCATCGATCCTTTCCATACCAAGAGCATGTCATTTATGTACCTGAGCCAGAGCAACGCTCGGTCCAGGTACATCTGTGAACGGAAGACGACTTCCTCCTCCCACATGACCAGATGGAGGCAAGCATACGCAGGAGCCCATGGGGCTCCCATCGAGGTGCCTCGTATTTGCCTATAGTATACTCCGAGGAAACAAACTTTTACCTTCAGCTTCTTTAGCAAGGCAGTGGTCATCTTGGAGGTGTGTCTGGGACCATTATAATTTTGGAATAACGCCCTGCGGCCCAGTCTCCGGAGGGAGGGGATCATGCTCTGCTTCAGTATGTCACAGTAGATGTTGGCATTCATGGTTCCCTCAATGAACTGCAGCTCCCCTGTGCCAGCAGCACTCATGCAGCCCCAGACCATGACACTCCCACCACCATGCTTGACTGTAGGTAAGACACACTTGTCTTTGTACTGCTCACCTGGTTGCCACCACACAAGCTTGATACCATCTGAACCAAATAAGTTAATCTTGGTCTCATCAGACCATAGGAAATAGTTCCAGAAATCCATGTGCTTAGTCTTCTTGTCTTCAGCAAATAGTTTGTGGGCTTTCTTGTGCATCATCTTTAGAAGAGGCTTCCTCCTGGGATGACAGTCAAGCAGACCAATTTGATGAAGTGTGTGGCATATGGTCTGAGCACTGACAGGCTGACCCTCCATCCCTTCAACCTCTGCAGCAATGCTGGCAGCACTCATATGTTTATTTCCCAAAGACAACCTCTGGATATGACGCTGAGCATATGCACGCAACTCCTTTGGTCGACCATGGCGTGGCTTGTTCTGAGTGGAACCTGTCCTGTTAAACCGCTGTATGGCCTTGGCCACCGTGCTGCAGCTCAGTTCCAGGGTCTTGGCAATCTTCTTATAGCCTAGGCCATCTTTATGTAGAGCAACAATTTTTTGTTCAGATTCTCAGAGAGCAATGTTGAACTTCAGTGACCGATATGAGTGAGTGAGAGCGATAACAACAAATTTAACACACCTGAGAACTTGTAACATTATGAATCACATGACACCAGGGAGGGAAAATGGCTAATAGGGCCCAAATTGGACATTTTCACTTACGGGTATACTCAGTTTTGTTGCCAGCAGTTTAGACATTAATGGCTGTGTGTTGAGTTATTTTGAGGGGACAGAAAATTTACACTGTTAGACTGCATGCACACTGGATGCTCTCTGGGCGTCTGATAATGTGGCAGGAGACGCTGCTTAGAAAACATGCTTTTAGCAGCGTTTTGTAAGCAGCGTTTATACGTGTTTTTGCATTTTTATCGGCATCTGTGTTTTTTTTTAACTTCATTAGCTTCCATTGACTACAAAAAACGATGGATGCTGATAAACGGCCGTTTAGCGGTGTTTATGAGTGTTTTCTGGCGTTTATTGGCGCCCAGCGTTTTTTGTGGTCAGAAGAACGATGCCTGAACGGCAATTCAGGGCAGATAACAGCCCATAAACACCTTTGCTGACCTTAACGACAATAAACATCCATGTGTGCATGGACACATAGGATAACATAAAGGGGCATTTATGGGCTGTTAAAAAAAAATGCCCAAACGGTCGTTTATCAGTTTCAGTGTGCATGGAGCTTTATATAAGCTGTACACTCACTACTTTACATTGTAGCAAAGTGTCATTTCTTCAGTGTTCTCACATTTAGTGCCCATTTACACAGAGGTGACTAGCGCTCTGACTTGAGTTGCCTTAAGTTGCCCCAAGTCACTTGACATTTGAAATTCCATTGAAATGAATAAGAATTGGGGCGTGGCCTGGGACGACATGGCGTAGGAGGCTAAGAGTAAGAGCTCCTCCGTGCAGACATCCTGATCACGGAAATCCTTCAATAATCCTGACTGAATCCGACTACTTTACCCACCCTTGTGATCCGTAGCCGCTAGAGACCGAGATGTCTCCCACAAAAAGACCCTCGGAAGCGCTACAGAAGCTGGACAGATTCCGCCATGAGGGGTCGGGGAGAGAAGATGGCGCCGAAGATCCCGCGTCGTCTGGGTCCCGCGACGACACTGCCAAGGTACTCGAGGCGATATCGCAATGTCAATCTACGCTTACCTCCAAGATTGAGGAGGTTAAAATAGACATCTCACTCCTCCGCCAAGATCTACAAAAGGTGCGGGAACGGGTGTCCGAAACGGAACGGCGCATAGGCCGCATAGAAGACGACCTCCCACCAGTGCAGCAGGCCGCCGAGCAACTCCAGCATCAGCTCCAC
>BLSH010304298.1:721660-754226 GCA_018402905.1 Glandirana rugosa | reverse complement strand
CTCGACCTCCT
The DNA here is from genome assembly GCA_018402905.1 of Glandirana rugosa. NCBI lineage: Eukaryota > Metazoa > Chordata > Amphibia > Anura > Ranidae > Glandirana > Glandirana rugosa. The sequence goes on along the minus strand of BLSH010304298.1, from coordinate 754,215 downwards.
TTGCTTTATCGTCGAATAACCCATTCAGCTTCCAACAGAATTCCAGGACCTTAACAAATTCGGGTAAAACCAGTATATGAACACTGTCCATGTGATAGGGAGAGAGTCGGGTGTGTAATCTAAGACCATTTCGATCCTCAAGACCCTCTAAACATAACGGGGTATCACCACACACACACACGCACCGGCCGCGAGCATGAAACCGGTCACGGTCCAGGGTCTAGGACGTTACTACCACGTCTTATGGGGACGCCGGGGGCCGATAGTGGACACGCGCACATGGTGACTTGTCGCACACTTTGCCCACGCGTCAGACTAATCCACATAGGCTCAGACTGCGCACCCGTTTCACACGCTGTTCAGTGGTACACGCGCACAGGTGATAGCCGGGGGCCGCAGGGGTATTCTGCACCATCATTGCAGGATCTGGGACCTGGCACTGGCCAAAGTACGAGCGCCGGCCACGCACACACACACACCACTATGGGGCAATACAAATCTCCCAGAACTCCTAGCTTTACCAGAATCTAATGTGTGGGCTGAGAGAGGGATAGTGTACCTGTCACAAGTATATGACCAAAATGGGCTTAAACAATTCCAGGACCTTAAGACAACCTTCGACTTACCCAATAAGCTGCTATTTCGTTTCCTCCAGCTCCGCCATGCACTTAGGTGCCAGTTTCCTGAACGCGCCCCCGATACAGCGCCAATGTTTTTGGCTGAGGTATGCCTGGGGGGCGACTCCAAAAATCTTATCTCCATCTGCTATGATGCCCTCATCAAACCAGTGGCTATGGACCTGACTCTTTCACTGAAGGACAGGTGGGCGTCGGATGTGGGCGAGCTGGAGGAGGACGAATGGTCAGATGCGTTGGAGGCGTGCAGGAGGGTCTCCCCGAAACTCTCAGATAGGCTTACACACTTGTATATTTTACATAGGTCATACATGACCCCGGCCCGCATAAGGAAATACTCACCACAGTACGATCCCTGCTGTCCTAGATGCGGAGACCAAAATAGTTCTTTTTTTCATCTGATCTGGTCTTGCCCAGTCATACAAGAATACTGGACACAAATAATTACCTTCCTGCATGACAAAATGGGCTCCCCACTCACGGTGTGCCCAAAACAATGTGTTTTGGCCATACTCCCAGATCAGGAAGAAAACAGATACCAACACATCTTTTTACAAGAAACCATCCACAGTGCCAGACTGTTGATAGCTAGGAAATGGCTCAGGCCTGAACCGCCTACACTCGGTGAGTGGATCGCCACGGTCAATCAAACACTACCATACAAGCAGGTGCTTTACAAGCAGAGAAACTGCACACATAAATACCACAAAATTTGGGACAGATGGTTGGAATCCGTAGATACTCCAGATGACCCTGATGTGGCTCCGGGGTAGAGAGGGGTGCTCGCTGCCTATAACCCCTAAACAGCCCCCGCAAGACTCACTGTATACCAGCCCTCGGTTGTTTAACATGTGCATTCCTGCATTGCATATATTTATCATGTAACCATTATGTTTGCTGAGATCTGTACCATACTATGACAGTTAAAGTGTTGTCCTCATCTTGCTATGTTCATGTGACATGCTTTAAATTTTTTAATAAAGAACACAGTTTTTACAACTTAAAAAAAAAAAATGAATAAGAATTGTCTTAATGTACACTACTGAAGTCGGAGCGACTTCAGAAAAGGTTCCTGCACGACTTCTGGGCGACTTCTATCTGACTTGTGCCCATAGAATTGCATGGAAGTCGCCTCCAAGTCGGATCCCCCATCTAAATGGAAGCGACTTTACAGTGAAAAGAAAATAATTTATCTAGGGCAACCCCTCCCTCTCTGCTCTGATTGGCCCCAGGCAAAGCTGCCTGGCATGAAGTTGCGATGTACGTCACCTGAAGTTGCGCTGCAAGTCACTCTGAAATTGCCTAGCAAAGTCGCACTGAAGTCAGGTCGCCCCTGTGTGAATGCAGCTGAAAAAATATAATAAAATATTTACAAAAATGTAAGGGGTGTACTCACTTTTGTGAGGTACTTTATACTTGTCACCTGCTTACCTATCCAAGTTTAAAATGTAAAATATCTGGAGACAGTAACAATGAGACCCTGCTGTAATGTATGTTCTGGCACCAGGATCTAAATGCTGTATGTTTTTTTATGAACACGTGTGATTTTGCTGTAGCGAGGCTCCTGGCGCAGAAAGAGGTGAACAGTCATAATCAGTGTTAGGGTTTAGTTTAGTAGTTAGGTTGGGTTTAGCCTTAGCTTTTAGAAGTTAAAGGCATAGTTCATCCTTAAGCTGCCTATGCAGATAAGGGGCCCCTGTAGATAAAAAACAAACTGTGCAGCTTTGACCAAAACTGAATAATTCCCTTGAACTAGGCAATTTACCTACCTCATGAACCTCATGCACTTCCCCGTCCTGCCCTGTTGCTAGGATGTTGCTATGATAATCCCAGCTTTTACTGTTCACCACCACACCATTCAAATTCTCTCCCTTTCTCTCTTCTGATGCAGTAGCTCTGAACTCAGCTTTTGAGAGCTCACTCCTGTGATGGCGGGGGTAAGCAGTAACAGCTGGGTGTGTAAGCAACATATTAGCAACAAGACAGGATGGGAAGATGCATTATACAATGTTGGTCAAAGCTTAACAGTGTTTTTGTATGTACAGATGCCCCTTATCTGCATAAACAATTTTTTGGCAAAGGCAAACTATACCTTTAAGTATTGAGGGGTTAAGCATCAATGGTCCATTTATGTTAAGGGTTAGGGTTGGGATGTAAAGGTATATGCTAAGAGTTCACAGTTTAGTGTTAGGGGTAAGTGTTAAAGTCACCATTCTGCTAGATGAAACATTTTACGTTAGGACTACCTGTAAAGAAAGGGGTTAACTGTTACCCTTCCCAGCTCCACCAGTCTTCACCCTGTTGCAGGACCATGATGGCTGAAGAACCTTCTACATTTGACCCTCCAAGAAGTGTTGGATACTTGGTCCCTCTTTGTGTGCTGCAGTTCCTCCCACCAGCCTCTACATCACTATAGGACATGGTTAGAGCTAGGGGGCTAGTAGATGGAACCATGACATGGTGTAAGGGAACAGGCACCTGATACAGAAGATTAATCACTTGGCTTAGGTTCTCAGGATAAGCAGTGTGGTTGGTGAAACAGGAATATATTATGAATGCTTTCCTTTACAGGCAACCTTTACATTTTTTTTTATTTAGCAACAGAGTCGTTATAAGGGTTCCCTTTTGGTTAGGTGTAGGGTAAAGGAGGGTTATGTTTTTGGGGTAGGTTTTATTACAAGGCATATTTTTTAAGGGAAACACTGAGCAGCTATGATATTTAGAATTTTCCTAGGTATCAGGAGTTTTGCACAGAAAACTACTAATGCTAAACTCTTAGAGGGGATTGATCAAATCATAATATATTGGTCATATTGCACTACTAGAAGAGTTAATCTTCCAAACAAAACAATCTCATCACATGACCCTGACATTACAGAAAAGAAAAATTACAAATTGGTCTCCTGACACCCTTCCACCTGGCAGCCTAGGGGTTAAACATCCATGACCTAAATTCTCGGTCCATTATGCAAGGTTTGGGATTGGAGCTATGGCATGGGAATAGCCCCGGTTTAATGAATGCTACAATTAGAATTTGACTGAATTACACACAAATAGCTCTGCACACAGTTTAGACCTGCCCCTGGGGAGCTATGGGCAACTCAAATTTACCCTCAGGCACTTCAGTATTTTTTTTCTTCATTTTGGAGCCTGCATACTATTCAGTAATTTTCATTTCCGACTCAGAAATATTGAGTTGACCTCAATAATACAATAAAAATACAGAAATGTTAATATCCCAACATTCCTTTAGTAAACTTTCTGCCATGTTGTAGGACTCTGGAGGATGGGTTGGGTGTCTTGGAGTCAGCAGTGCTACGTGCTTAGTGGCGGCGCTCCCTGGGAATCATTAGTGCCCAAAACCATCTCTGTCTCGTCTCCTCCTGATGGTATGAGTAAATTACAGTGTATTTACAAACAAAGAAAGGCTTTACTACAGAAATGATTTATGGCGTTTCCTTAGATTGGCTCCAGGGCAAAATGATTCCAGTTTGTACATTGCTGTTGACTGTAAGTAGAAAACAAGATGATGTCCTTGGGATCTGTGTGACAAATGCAGGAATTCATCCCAGGATAAACAAGCAGTTATATTACATCTGTCTGTTATATATTGATATATAGAATACATGACTGTTTGTTTCTATGTACCTATGGATCTACGGTATGTATGTATGTATGTATCTATCTATATATATCTAACACCTATGGGTAATCACAAAGCAGATATACAATCCCTAGATAATAGTGCTCCTTCCAACAAATATGTGCAAAAATTATAATCAATTATTACCAAATATACATTAAAAGAACACACAAATATACTGTATATCCATATAGGAAAACAATAAGTAAACTAAACAAATAATCTTCAATGTTCCTTTTATGAAATCAGTATATTCAAAACATATACTGTACAGCTGCATCTGAAAAAAAAATTGAATATCCTCAAAAAGTTAATTTATTTCAGTTCAAAAAGTGAAACTCATATATTTTATATAGATGTGTTACACACAGAGTGATATATTTTGAGAGTTTCTTTTTAAAAAAAAAATTGATGGTTATAGCTTACAGCTAGTGAAAACCCAAAATGCAGTATCTCAGTAAATTAGAATATTACATAAGACCAATAAAAAAAAGGATTTTTAATACAGAAATGTTAGCTTACTGAAAAGTATGTCCACGTACAGTATAGTATGCACTCAATGCTTGGTCGGGGGTCCATTTGCGAGAATTACTGTATCGATGCGACGTGGCATGGAGGAGATCAGCCTGTGGCACTGCTGAGGTTATATGGAAACCCAGGTTGCTTTGATAGCGGCCTTTAGCTCATCTACATTGTTGGGTCTGGTGTCTCTCATCTTCCTCTTGACAATATCCCACAGATTATGTTAGTCTTGTATTGTATTCCTAAAAATTTTAATAATTTTGTATGTACAGCATTTTTCATTTAGTAAAAGCACATTAATACACTGCAGAGGTCTGAGCTTCCTTGCTTATAATGCAAAGTAGTCTTATTAGACACCAAAGCAAAACAACCGCCCAACCCCGTCCTGATGCAGCAGTTGACAGCCTCTTATAAAGTTTGGGGTTTAGATCAGACAAGTTTGTGATATCATGATCATTAAACAAGGTATTGTTACTCTTGGCAGTGTGGGTAGTGTGGGTAGGTGCCAAGTCCTGCTGGAAAATGAAATCAGCATCTCCATAAAGCTTGTCTGCAGAGGGAAGCATGAAGTGCTCTAGAATTCCCTGGTAGAGGGCTATGCTGACTTTGGATTTGATAAAACACAGTGGACCAACACCAGCAGATGACATGGCTCCCCAAATCATCACTGACTGTGGAAACTTCACACTGGACCTCATGAAACCTGGATTCTGTGCCTCTCCATTCTTCCTCCAAACTCTGGGACCTTGATTTTCAAATGAAATGCAACATTTCCACAGTCCAAGAGTGTGCTTCCAAAAGTACACTGCTCTGATCTGTGTAGCAGATTGACTGAAGAGTAACTTCCGCACCCAAGCCCAGGTGCCCTGGCTCTGGACGCCCTCCTTGCATCCAACAGCAACAGCAGTATCATAAATAGGAAAAATGAGCTGGCACTTCTGGATACTGTTAAATGCTTGAGTTTTATTCCATCATGCTGTGAACAAGGCTCTTTTGTTAGCCGAAACGCGTCAGCTTTCACAGACTTTTTATGATCATGATGGAATAAAACTCAAGCATTTAACAGTATCCAGAAGTGCCGGCTCACTTTTTTCACAGTCCATGGTGATTTTGGGAGCCATGTCATCTGCTGGTGTTGGTTCACTGTGTTTTATCAAGTCCTAAGTCAGCACAGCCCTCTACCAGGAAATTCTAGAGCACTTAATGCTTCCCTCTGCAGACCAGCTTTATGGAGATGCTGATTTCATTTTCCAGCAGGATTTGACACCTGCCCACACGACCAAAAGTACCAATACCTGATTTAATGATCATGGTATCACTGTACTTCACTGGTCAGCAAACTCGCCTGACTTAAACCCCATAGAGAATCTGTGGGGCATTGTCAAGAGGAAGATGAGAGACATCAGACCCAACAATGCAGACAATCTGAAGGCCGCTATCAAAGCAACATAACACCTCGGCAGTGCCACAGGCTGATCACCTACCTCCATTCCATGCCGCATTGATGCAGTAATTGATGCAAAAGGACCCCTGACCAAGTATTGGTATAGTGCATACTATACTGTACATGGACATACTTTTCAGTAAAAGAAAGAAATAAAGAACCAAATAGGTGGGACTTTATAGGCACCACACTAACACTCAAATGTACTTAATATATGTAGGTTTATTATAATTTAATTTAAAACTTGGTATAAAAACATGACATAACATGACCCCAAATTGTTTGTTTGCTGGTGGTGTCCCCACCCCTCAATATAAAGGTAGGGAGCCTCCAAAGTACTACAATACAGTTTCTAAAATAATACTATAAAGCCCCATGGGCTCCCAGTGCTGTATAGTAACAAAGTAGTGGCTGTTGAGGGGGGGGGGGGGGGTGATATCCTCCAATGAAATAAGTAGAATTGCGCTTGACATGTTTTGTGTTATGACACGTTTCTTCAGGAGCTCAAAAAGTTAATAGTGATTTTCTACTCTATGGGGGTAAACATAGGGAAAAGTCATAACATATTAATTCATAGTAGTACAGAAAAATGCAGTAAGTAAATTGATGATGACTGTATGCACAAAACAATAACCATGTATACTCACAGAGAACAGACGCGGATCAGGCGGAGCAAGGGGCAGAGCAACTGGTACATATAGGTCCCCTATAGATAGGTAGATATGGTGATACACCTAGGCAAACGGTTCACAGATACAAATGAATACTTATAAATTGCCACAAGTACTCTACAGTGTGTAGAAGAAGCCATAAGACAGTCTTACATAAGGAAAAAGATCACTAGTATGCAATTAGACGGGTAAGTAGTTTGATGGTATCCTGGATAGAGATAAGTGCTCGGCTAACCCTGTACAGTCCATTGTTAATTTACTTACTGCATTTTTCTGTACTACTATGAATGAATATGTTATGACTTTTTTCCTATTTTTACCCCCATAGGGTAGAAAATCAATATTAACTTTTTGAGCTCCTGAAGAAGTGTTTGTCGTAACGCGAAACATGTCGAGCAAAATTATACTTATTTAAATGGAGGATATCACCCTTCCCCCCAACAGACACTACTTTGTTACTATACAGCACTGGGAACCTGTGGGGCTTCATAGTATTATTTTGGTAAATGTCTTGTATTATTTTGGAAGCTCCCTACCTTTATATTGAGGGGTGGTGACACCACCAGCAAACAAACGATTTGGGGTCATGTTATATCATGTTTTTATACAAAGCTTTTAATAAAATTATAATAAACCTACACATTTTAAATACATTTGAGTGTTAGGATGCTGCCTATAAAGTCCCACTTGTGTGGTCCTTTATTTTTTTCTCATGCTTGCTAGGGTTGAGACACAGATTACATGTTTGTGTCCACTGTAGCCACTCCATGCTGACATCTGATACTTTACAGTAAGCCAACTTTTCTTTATTAAAAATCCTTTTTTTATTGGTCTTATGTAAAATTCTAATTTTCTGAGATACTTTTTTAAAAAAAGAAATGTTTGAAATTAATCACTCATCTATATAAAATATTAGTATCTCTTTTTGAATTGAATTACTGAAATAAATTTACTTTTTGATGATATTCTAATTTTTTGAGATGCACCTGTACAGATCCACATACACTTTGGTGCTCCAAATACAAATGTTTAAAAAAAAAAGTCCTAGTGTTTTAGCTGTGAAGCACAAATCCTGTGTCATATAATATAAAAGTCTTCAAGTGTTGTAAAAACAATGTTTCCCACTTGTGCCAATCTCACCCACCTTCGTTCTTCACCGGCGTGCCCTCACCTATTATGGTGCTAGCTAGAGTTCATGGTCAGTATTATATCATAGCCTCCGTAAGTCTCCTTTTCTCCAAGAAACTCCTTCACAGCCAGGCTCACAACGCTTCAGAATTAACATATAGAGAAACTTCATAGTGCTTACTGTGGGTTTATTTAATAAAACCTGCAGGATTGCACTCACATCCATATAAAACAACTTGTGCGTGAAAATACAATACTCCAGTCTGGCAAGGCAGGTCTATTGTTGTTGACTGCTGACTGCTGGCTTCTGGGGGATCTTTTGTTGCTGGGGAAATCTATTATTATTGGGGGGGGTCTTTTATTGCTGGTGAGGGATCTATTATTGCTGGGGGGTCAATTGTTGCTGAGGGGGTTCTACTGCTGAGAGAGGAGTCTAGTGTTGCTGGCTGCTCTCTCTCGCTTTCCTGCCCCCCCCCCTCCTCGACCAGTGCCCCCAATAGCAAGCCGATTGATATGGGGGCAGTGGTGTGTGCTCCCTCCCGAACCCTGCTCTATGCGTCCATAAGACAAATAGAGCTACAGCTTGGCCCCGTCCCTGCTCTCTCCTCATTTGCTCATTGGCTGTGATTGACAGCAGTGAGAGCCATTGACTGCCGCTGCTGTCTCAGCCAATAAGGAGAGGGAGTCCTGGGACAGCCGAGGCTCTTGTGCAGATCGCTGGATCGAGAGGGGGCTCAGGTGAATATTAGGAGGGCTGGGGGGGAGCAGCACACAGAAAGTTTTTTATCTTCATGCATATAATGCATGAAGGTAAATAATCTTCAGCCTTTACAACCACTTTAAGTTCTTTAGTAATGTAATCATTTGAGAATCAAGTATAACTCTGGCTGCATCCTTTTTTTTTTTTGTTTGGATATATAACATTGATGGGTTTAATTTGTGGCCTGAGGCCTCGTTGGGTAAATTTTCCATCACTTCCTGTTGTGATGTCATCAACCAGACATAAATGATAAGAAAATCTCCAAAAGATGTGTTTGGAGAACAGATTGAGCAGTGGAGAGAGTCCCAGCAAAAAAGGTGCAGCAGTAGTGAAGTTCTAGACAGGAAAATGCAAGAGGGCAATAAGAAAGGAAAAGAAGACATGCAACCTTGAGCATTTACAGAGACAAATAAAAGATTAACAGGCAGGTACAGCATTAGTGTACAAAGATGAGTTTAATTTTAATCCTAGAAGTGAGATGGCCCCTGTCCTACTGCATTTACTGATTCTCATGGATTATAAACATTGGTGATCATGGGGTTAACTTTGGCACTGTCTCTGGGAACAGAAAACGGAATGTGTTAAGATGGAAGAGACAGGGATTGAGAAGAAATCTTGGGGATAGTTCACAGTCATCTCCCAAGTTAGTCCAGCCTTGAAACTTCGAGCTAATTACAGTGTAGAAAAGTCACGGCTGACGCCATTGTGACATTATAATCATAGGGCATTGAAATGTGCGAATCAACCAGAAACCAGTACATTGGAACAGTGCTAAAAGCCAAGACTCACTGTCATAATTATGTGTCCTTATATATGTTACATTTCCCAACAACTCTACTGTCCTGCATTTCATTAAAAGCCATACAGAAATATGTCAAATGGTCAGGTTATCCAAAACTGTAATTTCACCTTTGAAAATATACCACCAAGCAGAATAAACTAAAGTGCTGAAATTTACACCTGGTCTTTAAGTCTTTCCAGCTATGCCTAACTACTGTGCCCATCATAAGAGCCTCTTATTCTCCCTGTTGGGTTTTTCACAATGAAGAGATTGCATGGCAGCATTGGCAGGCAGACCTAAACACTAAGGCAGTGAGACCTTACTGATGAAGCCTCAAGAGGTACAAGGAACCAGGGTTGTTTATATCCTGGACGTGTTGGCAAGTAACCATAGGTGCTGCAAGGCCAAGGCTGCTGGGTTTGGATGGGGGCCTGGAGAGCAGTCATACAGTAAGTTCCAAGAATGCCAGCCCTTAGAGCAAAATTGTCTATCTTAACGACATGCAATTTCTCTAGCTGCTCCGATCAGAGTAAAAGGGTGCTATAATTTCCTCATGTCATGAAAATCACTGGCACCTAAAGAGTAGGCCAGAGCTGGGTTACTGAAATTGAAAGTCTGGTGAGCAGAAGATGTGAAAAAGCTCAGACCTACCAATGTAAATAATTACATCTTTGGCATTTCCAGCACACAACTCTATACACACACACACACACACACACACACACACACACATTGCTTGTGAGGCAAGACTTGTTTTGTGTGGTTTGTCTCCTGCATAACATGCACTATACACTTATCCTTTCTTAACAGTGTGCTCCCGGGAATTGCATCTATTCTGCCCTTCTTGCACTCCTGAACGTAGAGTGCCATCCCTATGCCTCCATCATCCTTCCTTTACTTCTTCTCTCATCATCCGCCTTTAGTATCCCCACTGTACTGCATCCACCCTTTACCTCCTGTGCCCCCCTTGGATTGTTCCTCTACTCCACCTCCAGCACCCACCAGTACTGCTTATCTTATCTGTCTCCAGCATACTCCATGTAGTGCCACTCTGTTCCCCCTCCAGTGCTCCCTTATAGTGGGTCTCTCCAGTGTTCTTCCAGGGTATGTGGCATACCAGTTACAAACCAATGAGACTTGGAGATTTGTCTGCCAACCAGTTTAATCACAATGGAAACATCTAAATGTCATGACAACTCAGTGGCTTGACCTACAGCACAGAATACAACTCCATCATTGCCTTCAACTAGAGAAAGTGACACCTTTGTGCAAACTGAGAATTTTTTTTGGCACAGTCAATATATTTCTTGAATTCAGGTATTATTATTGACAGATTTTTGGTACACACCATAAGAGATCCTACATTAACTTGGAACTAGTTATCCAAAAAAAGGGAGCTGTTACCAGAGAAGAGAGAAGTTAGTGGCAAGCAGTAGACATATCCACCAACAAATGGCAGGGTATTGAAAATATCTAGACTCATCTTGAGTTGACCCTACAAACAGCAAAACTATAACCCTGTTTGTACTCCTCGTTACATATACATACATATTGCATATGGGAGTCATATTACCTGCTAATAGATTTGTAATTTTGATCAGCCAGTTTTATGATCAAGTTACCCCTGTCAGACACTAAAGGCAAGTAAGTGGACTCAGTATCTTCTTCTGTATTTAAGTGACGCAGCTTGGTCACCTTCCTATCCACAGCCTGATGTATAGGAAATGAGGAGCATTTCTACACTAATAAGGTAATTTTTTCCTTGGTCTTTTTTTTTTTTATTTCTGTTGGTAAGCTCCCAGTGTTTAATTGACAGTGCTGTGCAATTCAGAGGAGTCTGATTTGCTCCCATGCTGCCCCTCCCACTGACGCATTACGCTCTGCTATACGCTTAGTCCTAATTCTATAGATAAACTCTATTACAGAGTACAAAAGAGTACAAGGAGGTTGTGCATCGAGTTTAGTCAATAAAGTTTTTTTGACGGAATTGTAACCTGGAATGCAGCCTACAAATTAGCTAATCCATGATTTTCTAAAACTGCCAAAAAATTATGTAGCACACCCCATGTAGAAGCGGCTGAGTTAGAATTCCCCAATGCTATATGGCCAGGCACACAGTATTTCCTTCATGCACTCAAACACAGAAATCAGTCCTTGGCTTATTTTTGATGTTTTATTAGTGGTTGATAACTTGGATGGGGTAGGGAATTATGGGATGCCCAACTTGAAAAACGTCCAGAACTATGAACAATGGGACAATTCCTCCCTATCTACAAAATGTCCACATTTTCTTCCTTCTGCGCACAATTGGTTTTCTCAGCACAACAACTGCTGCTTATTCTTGGGGGAATTAACAGTCCTGCCCAATTGGCACACTTCCATGGAGATTCCCCAAGGCACGGATGAAAACTAAGCCTACTGCTGTCGTCAGAGAGCACTGTTGCAGCTGACAGTCTCTCCCCTTGTGTAGTCCCTGCCCAGTGTTGATCTCTACCCACTTTCTGTCTTTTCTCTGTTCCGCTGCCTCTCCTGAAGGTTTTCCTCCAACTGCCTCTTGTGGTGGGATCCTTCTAGGCCAGCTTTCCTAAGCATCAAGCTCTAAATATCACCCCTCCCTGGCAGGGGGTTCCTTCAAGGGCCAGCAACAGCCTCTCCTCAGCACTCCATCTCCATCTTCCACACGACTCCCTGGTTGGAATAGCCCATGTCTATTCATGGGGTTGACACTGTGCGTAATGAGACAAAACTAGTTAGGTTGACAATGTACCCATGCCATTGTGTGATTTATATATTTTGAGCTCATAAATTTGTCTGTGATGTAAGTTTTCTACTTTTTAAATAAATGTTACCCTTATGGTTTTACTCTATGCGGAGCTTCTTTTTGCTTGCATGACTGTTGGGATCTTCATGTCTGAGGAGATGTTGAGTTAAAGTCTTGGGAGACATCCATGTGTGGTGAGGTTGGTGTGGCTCCAATAAGATCATAAGCTATCCCAGTTGGGTTAGCTTATTGGGTGCCCCCTGACTCTTGGCAGGGCCCTCTTAATAGCATCATGGGCCCCTGGGCAAAGTAATGCACTAGGGCCCCTACACTGAAGAATAAAGTATGAATAGTTGATAGGATTAAACATATATTTATTAGCACTTTCAATAAAATTGATTTTAAACAATAAGAAAATATTCCATAAATCAAAGACTAATCAACATAAAGGGCATAGTCCGGGGGAGGGGGGGGGGGCAGAAGGGCAAAGTCCAGGGGGGATTAGGAGGGAAAGATACTGGGATCAGGAGGGTACAGTACAGGTTCCCAGGACACTGCCTGGGACACAGACATCCCTGGGAAAGCTTAGTAAAAAGAGTGACAAATCTGGGATAATTGGCAAGTATGATGTTATGCAATACTATCATGGGGCCCCCATACATCTGGGCAGTGCCCAAGGGTGCCCATTCATTAAGACAGCCCTGACCCCTGGAGGGCAGCAAGGTCTGTGCATCTACTGGGAGCCATAGAGATTCTAGGTGATATCTATTGCGGTCACATCACTTTGGAGTGCAGGAGATATTGTTTGTAAGTTACGTGAACTTTGGTGCACATTCTAATTCTGGAACTGGTGCCAAATGCCCTATTTAAAGGAAGGAGCAGTGACACATTTCTGGATGATCTTCAGCTTGTCTGTGATTCTTGCTTCTGTGTATCCTTGTCAGGAGCAACTAGTGCTCCTGCTCCTCATTCCAGCATCTGGGTTTTGGCTATGGCACTCTCCTTGTTTGTCTGTCTGAAAGGTGATCAATGTGATCAGTCTCTGGGTGGAAACCAAACCTGTTATAAGCCAGCCAAACCCTACACTCGCATGCTTGTGATAGAGAGTGATACGTGTGTTATTCCTGATCAAGCCCCCTGCCTGTCTGCCAACCGCAAGTACCTGTTTGCTTTTCTCAGTTCGCGCCTGCCCTGGCATGGTGACCAGGCACTATAGCATTGGGTATAAGACCTGGGGGCAACCAAGTACTAGTAGGCAAGCTTGCCTTATGGTAAAGAAGGGCTGCAACAGGTGAAGAACACAGCAGCCAGCTATAGTGTCTGACCACCTGTGTTGGGGTAGACGTGACAATCCAGTGTTAATCCTAACTTTCTGTTACTGACTTGGCTTGCCTTGGCCTCTGGTTGTGACCAGGGCTGCTGTTAGAAATCATGGGGTCCTATACAGCTTACCTGAAAGCCCCCGCCCCCCCCCCCCCAAAAAAAAAATCACTAAAATCATTATTAGCGAGCTCAAACACAAAATACCTTACAACATTTTTGCTAAATCTAAAAGAAAAAAACATATTGAGTTAATAAACAAAGCTCTACGTGCAAATGAAGTCTTTGGGATCATTCACGTGGGTGCTGCGGCCTGTACAGTGTGAATCAGGGTTTTTTGTGGCTGGAGCTGTGTGCATGCAGCCTATATTATGTTATAGGGATGCAGCAGCTGTATGAACACAGCTGCAGGTCCTAATTTGACAGGCGTGTGGATGCTGATGTGCAGTCTCAAACACAGACAGTGTGCATTCAGGGCCACTCACCGACACCTACATTCTTGTCAAATTAGAACCTGCAGCTGCATTTGTACAGCCCTCATGTTGCTTTTAAAAGCGGCTAATCAGAATCTCCAGCGTCTAATCAGAATCTCCAGCGGCTAATCAGAATCTCCAGCGGCTAATCAGAATCTCCAGCGGCTAATCAGAATCTCCAGCGGCTAATCAGAATCTCCAGCGGCTAATCAGAATAAGAGAGTCTCTGGCTGAAAAAAAAAAAATAGCTTCAGCCATAACCCCGGTAAACCAATTCAAAGCCGCAACATATACATATATATTATATATACATATTGCGGTCTTTTAGTGGTTTATTACTGGCCATGAGTGGATTTTTTTTTAATCGGGAAAAGTGGCATTTACTTTACCTTTTTTGAGACTGGCCACTTATGCCTCATCTTCATATGCCCTTGGAGTAGAGTTGTTTCCAAGGGTTGTCGCCCAACTGCTATTTAATCTCATCAAAGTATACAGTCAGTGTCCTCATTATATGTACCAAGAGCATAAACGTCTGCACTTATTTCATGGCTTTATTTTACTGTTCTCACCCATTTTGTGTGAATCAAGGACAATGGTAGCTTTTCAGCACCTTTTGATAAAAACCAAAGCAAAACCAGTATCCTAACAAGCTTAATGAGCTGCTCTTTATTTACAGAGCCTTTACGTTAATTGGTGCACGGGGTGAGGTTTCACACATCTGCATAATAGAACATTTGCATACAATTAGCATATATCTGTAATAAGCAACTGCAAGCAGAGATCAACAAGAATACAAAAAACATGCAACACGCTGTCCAGCATTTTCTTATGGCACTAAGATGCAGTTAATGTATGTTAGTATCAGATTGAGGTCTTCTGTGCTGATGTAAAGAAGCCCAATTATTCAACAATCCAAAATAGTTCTGTTCATATCTCAAATAATATTATGAAGCTCAAAACAGGAATTTGGCTTATTTTTGAATAAGAAGATCAAAGCTTCCTTACCTGTATTACTTCTGTTTTTACTAATGTAGCGTCGTCCCTGACCTCTAGAGGCCTAGTGGTGACCTCCAGAGTCAGGTAGAGCTGACATTCCTCCTCAAGGTGCATGGTGGTGTAATGCAAGTTGGAAACATGGGCACCAGTCACTTTTATGAATGCAAAAATTGATTTATTGTCTCTTAACAAGAACAGGGGGAGAGAGGATTTAGGGCCAGGACATCCTTAGGCAGATGCAAAAACAATTGGCAGACTCCAAGACAAAAATAGGAATAGGCAGACAGTGATACAGATAGAGGGCCTTTAACCACTTACCCACAGAGCCCTTTTTTACATTTGTTGGTTACAAGTTAAAAACTGTTTTTTTTTGCTAGAAAATTGATTAGAACCCCCAAACATTATATATTTTTTTTCAAACACCCTAGAAAATAAAATGGCAATTGCTGCAATACTATTTGTCACACGGTATTTGCGCAGCGGTCTTTCAAGGCGATTTTTTTGGAAAAAATGTCACTTTTTTGAGTTAAAAAATAAGACAACAGTAAAGTTAGCCCAATTTTTTTGTATATTGGGAAAGCGGATGTTACGCAGAGTAAATATATACCATACATGTTACGGTTGAAAATTGCGCACACTTACAGGATGGCGACAAAATCCGGTACTTTAAAGCGGCAACGCTTTAAAATTTTTTAACTGTTACCAGGTTAGAGTTGCAGAGGAGGTCTTTTGCTAGAATTATTGCTCACACTCTGGCAATCGCAGCGATACCTCACATGTGTGGTTTGAAAACCGTTTTCATATGCGGGCGCGACTTACGTGTGCGTTTTTTTTGCTGCGCGAGCTCGCGGGGACAGTGACGCTTTAATTTTTTTATTATTATTTATTTATTTTTTTTAGCACTGTTACTGTAAAAAAAATTCTGATCACTTTTATTGCTATCACAAGGAATGTAAACATCTCTTGTGATAGTAATATATGGTGAAAGGTACTCTTTGCACTTCACAGTTTTCAGATCGCCAAAAACAGCGATTCCGAATACTGTCGTTTAAAACCGGCGCCGTTAGCCGCCGAGTAAACCGGAAGTGATGTTGTGCCGTCGCTTACGGAATTTGATGAAGGAGACCCGATCGGAGCCGATTCCGGCTTCCTTCAGGTCTCCTTCTAGCTGGCGGACACGCCGGATTGTAGCTCTGGTCTCCTGGTGGGACGGGAGGCTGGAGAATAGCGGCGGAAGGCAGTGGGATGTCCCATCCCGCCCCCGGGGATAAGCGCCAAGTGGCTCCTAAGCCGGATTCACCATTATCGCCAGATAGCCGACCGCCCACTCTAAAAAACGGTATCGGGATATAGCTTGTAGCTGCAGACTATATCCCGATACCTCCACTTAAATGAGCCACCATATATATATGGTGATTCGCGTTAAGTGGTTAAGCTGAATGCAGCAAACTGTATTTTGTAGAACTGCTGTCTCCTATATCAACTGAACTTTCAACAGTCAATATAGACCCACAGACATAACTCACAGTATCCCGTAATAGATCTTCTCTCACATGTCATAGTATCCTACTGTAGATCATCACACTGAGCTCCCAGTCTCTCACTAGATTTCCAAGATCCCACCACCACTGGATCCCCTGAGCTCTCCCACAGCTAACCCGCTATACTCCTCAAGCTTCACCCACGCCACCCGCTGGGTCCCTGACTTGGCACTCTGCTGAAGCTTTCCCACTTCTTCACCGTTCCCGGCTAGTGAAAAAGGCTGCTCTGGTACTTCTTCAGACTTTCATACACTGGCCTCTGATAACAGGAGTGGTTGTCCCTTTGTGGCAACTGCTTCCAGTAATCTCTGGCCTTGATCCTCGCTTTCCTCTGGCAACAGGACTGGTCGTCCCTGATGGCAACTGATTCTCCTTCACCTCTGGAATCGGTCCGGCTCCCCCTCAGGCAGAACCTCTGCAACAATCAGACTCCCCTGGGGCTGAGCCTCTACACAGGTGGCTAGGCCTCAGGCTTCAGGCCTAATCTTCAGCTGCTGCTACACATACTGCCCCCCAGACTGCAGCCTTGGGTAGAAAGAACTCTGATCACCTGACTCCTTCCCCTTAAATAGTCTATCCTAGCATGCAAAGTAGCTACTCTGATTGGCTGAGAAAATATGTCTATTCATAACCTGAACTGAAATGAAATTAAATATTGTCATTCTAATGCTAAAGGCAGGAGTGCCACCTATTGACAGAAGAGAGAGATGCACTAGATTCTGGCTTAGGGCAAAAGTCAGTGGATCCAACTACCAATTAGCCAGGTTAGTTACCACCTAGCATAACTAAATTTGTTAGCAGCCCTGTTTAGGACCAGAGTGCTAAACTAAGGCAAAAAAGAAGAGCAATTTCTGGTTGGTTATTAAAACATGTTCCATACACAGTTACGGGATTTTTGGAAAAGAACTGACTGAAATTAGGGTTTGTATGTCAGATATATTGTTCTACAATTCTACCTCCCAAGCGATATGGGGGGGAAATGGGTAAAAGCTGAACTCTAGGAATTAGAATTAGAAAATCTATCCCTGCAGTGCCACCCACCCATACTGTAAGGATTAAATGCTGATTTAGTCTTGGGGTGTAGGGATGGGGTGTTTACTTATCCATTCCTTAGGGCTGGGGGGGGGATCACTTGTCATCATCAGGCACAATATAGGCACACAACAGTGTCCCTAACCTCTCCCCACTCACACAGGAACCTTTCCCTAAAGCAGTCTCTCTGTCGCTCACAAGCATGGATCCTTTCCCTACATTGTCCACTCACAAATATGTGTCCAATCCAGCAGGGCACTGATATTTATTAACCCTGCCCATACTAAAAATAAAGATGGCCGTCCAATCAGACAGCTGCTCTCCTGGTGACACGCACCTACAGAGTCTGCAGAGAAGCAATGTTCCACCAAGGCTCCACCCCATCCTCACAGTGGCACCAGAACACAGTGCCACCTGCAGGATGGAGAACAAACTACACTTGCCTACAACTGCATATTCATCAAAAATATTGGGACATCTGCCTTTACATGCACATGAACTTTAATGGCATCCCAGTCTTAGTCCGTAGGTTTCAATATAGAGTTGGCCCATCCTTTGCAGCTTTAACAGCTTTAATTCTTCTGGGAAGGCTGTCCACAAGGTTTAGGAGTGTGTTTATGGGAATGTTTGACCATTCTTCCAGAAGCACATTTGTGAGGTCAGGCACTGATGTGGACAAGAAGGCCTGGCTCACAGTCTCCACTCTAATTCATCCCAAAGGTGTTCTATCGGGTTGAGGTCAGGACTCTGTGCAGGACAGTCAAGTTCCCCCACATTGAACTTGCTCATCCATGTCTTTATGGACCTTTCTTTGTGCACTGGTCCATATCAAGTGGTGGAGAGGGGATTAGGGTGTGGGGTTGTTTTTCAGGGGTTGGGCTTGGCCCCTTAGTTCCAGTGAAGGAAACTCCTAGGCCCCTTTCAAATGGGGCGGATCCGTTGACGGACTACACTTGCTCAGCGGGGATCACTCTGCTGATCCCCGCTGAGAAGGCAGATGACAGGTCCGTCTCCACTCACTTTTCAGAGCAGAGACGGACAGAGTCCCGCTCTGCTTTATAGGGAGATCAGATGAAAAAGGACCGCCTGTCCATTTTCATCTGATCCGCCAGACGGATAGTAAATAGGACTACCATCTGTCTGCATTTGGCGGTCAGGATTGGATCAAATAGCAGTGGGCGTCAGTAGACATGTCACCACTGACATTCGCCGCTCCATAGAGGTGAATGGATGGTTTCATCAGGTCCACCTGAAAAACTGACAGTCCATGAGAATGGGGCCTTAAGGCATCAGCATACTAAGACATTTTGGACAATTTCATACTCCCAATTTTGTGGGAACAGTTTGGGGATGGCCCCTTCCTGTTCCAACATGACTGCACACCATTGTGCAAAGCAAGGTACATGAAGACATGGATGAGCGAATTTGGGATGAAGGAACTT
Organism: Glandirana rugosa; assembly: GCA_018402905.1. NCBI lineage: Eukaryota > Metazoa > Chordata > Amphibia > Anura > Ranidae > Glandirana > Glandirana rugosa. The sequence continues at coordinate 735,066 of BLSH010304298.1, read as the reverse complement.
GACTGCACTGCACAGTCCTGACCTCAACCCGCTAGAACACCTTAGATGAATTAGAGCGGAGACTGCGAGCCAGGCCTTCTCATCCACATCAGTGCCTGACCTTATAAATGTGCTTCTGGAAGAATGCTCAAACATTCCCATAGACACTCCTAAACCTTGTGGACAGCCTTCCCAGAAGAGCTGAAGCTGTTATAGCTGCAAAGGGTGGTCCAACTCAATATTGAGCCCTACAGACTGGGATGCCATTAAAGTTCATCTGCGTGTAAAGGTGCCCCAATACTTTTGAAAATATAGTGTATGTTGCAGATCTACTGGTGTATGACTTTTGTGCAATTGACATCTACACCACCACCCACTAAGTTTCAATAACTTGCAGCCTTTGGTTGGCCCTTGTACTTCTAGACCTGGGGCAAATGCCTTTTTTTGCTCATCCAGTAAACATCCCTGTCCAGCTTTATTTGGCAATCGAATGCCAAGCCTTTGATTAACTCTTAGCCCTCATACACACGGGTGTTTTTTGACGCCACTTTATTGGGTGCTTTTTACAGCTCTCCATGTTATTCTATGGCCCCCTAAAAATGCTGACGTTTTTGAGCAGTAGAGGGCGTTGGCGTTAGTGAGCTGTAACTAGAATGTGGGACCGACGCCCCAAACCCGCACTCATGCCCACGAACGCCGTACCGGCGTCAACCAGCGTTTTTGACGCTGACGTTTTCTGCTTAAAAGTTGCAGAGGAATTTTTTTTTAAAAAATGCCTGTTGATGCCGACGCTCACTAACGCTCATTAACGCTCAGTAACGCCGATGCAAAACGCCAAAAAAAATGCATATTTTTCCCTGACATCGGACCCAACGTTTTGCCTATTTAAAAACATACGCCCGTATGTATGAGGCCTTAGCCCCCATACACATGGGTGTTTTTTGACGCCACGTTATTGGGCGCTTTTTATAGCTCTCCATGTTATTCTATGGCCCCCTAAAAACGCTGACGTTTTTAAGTAGTAGAGGACATCGGCGTTAGTGAGCTGTAACTACAACGCGTTCCGAGCGCGTTCCGAGGCTGTAACGTTTTGGTGTTTTTGACGCTGACGCTCATTAACGCTCATTAATGCTCACTAACACCGATGCAAAACCCCCCAAAAAAAGGCAGATTTTTCCCTGACGTCGGACCCGACGTTTTGCTTATTTAAAAACATACGCCCGTGTGTATGAGGCCTTAGCCCTCACACACACACGGGCGTTTTTTGACGCCACGTTATTGGCCACTTTTTACAGCTCTCCATGTTATTCTATGGCACCCTAAAAACACCACTGTTTTTGAGCAGTAGAGGGCGTCGGCATTAGTGAGCTGTAACTACAGTAGAACGCGGGACCAGCGCGTTCTGAGGCTGTAAAGTTTTGGCGTTTTTGATGCAGACGCCGCAAAACGCTCATTAACGCTGTACCAGCGTTAACCGGAGTTTTTGACGCCAACGTTTTCTGGTTTAAAAAATAGCAGAGAATTTTTTTTTTTTAAACGCCTTTTGACGCAGACGCTAATTAACGCTCACCAACGCCGATGCAAAACGGCGAAAAAAATGCAGATTTTTCCCTGACGTCGGGCCCAACGTTTTGCTAATTTTTTTCTCACACGCCCGTGTGTAGGAGGCCTTAACCGTGTGTGCAGACAGAGGCGAGTCCCTTCTTGCTGAACACAGACATCTAGTATGATAAAGCTGTCTGTTCGCCATTGACTCGGAACTTTATTTTAAAATGTAAATCATGTGTATCATTTCTCCCGCTTTGTTTTGCAGTCGGATTTGCCAAGAGCGCCTGATATTGAGTTGCCTGCGACAGACAGCCCCTTTTATTTCTTTAGACAGCTTCTGTAAAGCTTGATGTGGAATTTACATAATCGATGAGGTAACCCTGTCACCTTATACATAGAGTCTTTAAAGAGAATAGTTTTATGCAAATGAGATATTGATGGTGTAATGATTAATTGGGGCCTGGGCTTTGTTAATATGCAATTGTTGTAGTGTGCTACGCATTTATAATCATTCCAGTTCAGTCATTTAAACGAGTGCTGGGGAAGAAGTTAGAGACAGTTACGGAACAGTTGGAAAAGGATGGAGATCAGGGTTCCTTTGTCAAATATATTATTGTAGAATTCTACCCTTCAGTAAGTTCTCAGCTAAGCAGTACAATTATTTTATAGTTTATTGCAATATGTTATTGCGTCCTGTTTTTTCCTTTTTCGTTTCTCTCTGATTCCCTCACTACCCTTTTCCTGCAATTTTGCTATTTTAAATGGGGCAAGAGGGGGTTATGACCCCTGTAAGCTTTATTTTTGCAATCTGTGTCCCATTTGGGAGATTTCCCTTCACTTCCTGTCCCATAGCCAAAGCAGGAAGTGAGAGGAAATTTGTCTAAAGTGAGGGTAATCCCTGGTTGTCACCAGAACCCTGATGGATGACTTTACCTCTTCCTGTTCTGGCGACAACCTAAAATTTCGGATTTTCTTTCACTTTCACTTATGATGGAAAACAGGACCAATAAAGAGGGTGAACCTCCCTCATTGGGGCACAGACAGCAATAAAATTAAACAAAAAATGCCTTTAGTTATACTTTAACCACTTGCGGACCGCCCACTGTACATCTACTGCGGCAGGGTGGCATCTCCGTACCAGACCACGTACCTTTTACGTGATCTGACACTTGGGGCGCGAATGCGTGCCGCCGGGGACCCACTCTCGCTGTGATTCTACAGAGCCCAGCAGTGGGTACTGCAGACTTGATGTCTGCTGGCACCCGCCAATTACACAGGGCACAGGCAGAATGACAATCAAACATGGCAGATTGTCGTTCTGTCAGAAGGGAAGACACAGATCCTGTATTTCTGCCAAGCAGAAACACAGATCTTTGCCTTCCCCAGTCAAAGCACCTCCCCCACAGTGAGTAAGCACAACCTAGGCACACAGTTAACCCTTTGATCGCCCTTCATCTTAATCCCTTCCCTGCCAGTGTCATTAGTACAGTTACGGTGCATATTTTTAGCACCAACAACTGTATTAGTGTCCCTGGTCCCGAAAAAGTGTCAAGAGTGTCAGTTAGTGTGCGATTTCCCGCTACAACATCGCAGTCCCCACTATAAGTCATTGAACGCCGCCATTACTAGTAAAAAATAACGTTTTCTGTTATATTCTTTTCTAGTCTATTGTTTTTTTTTTTCTGTTCTATTTTTGTTCTCTTTGGTAATTGGAAAACGATTCAAATTCGAAGACTTTTCAAATTCGAATTTGAAAACTTTTGGAATTTGAAAACTATTCAAATTCAAAAAGTATTTGAAAACTATTTAAAAAAGGTTCAAATTCAAATTTTGTCTGAATTTTTTTTTCGTTATTTCGAATTCATTTAAATTCGGTACTATTGTAATTCGGAAATTTGGATTCATCCAAATTTCAGAAAAACGAAAAATTGTCTGAATTATAATTCGGAACGAGCAGATATTTCTAATTGACACCAAGATAAATTTAGGTATGCTGCTTACACTAAAAAAAAAAAAAATGTTGTATAGCTGTATTCATAAGTGTGTTTTATATTTCTCTGCGAATTGGGTTGTATTATTGCTTGTGCGTTATTGTTATTATTGCAGACCAGTGTTAATTTCGTCGACTAAAACTGACTAAAACCTTTTTCGTCAATTAGCTTAATACCATTTTAGTCAACTAAAATACGACTAAAATTAAAACAATTGAGATGACTAAAATACGACTAAAATTAAAACAATTGAGATGACTAAAATACGACTAAAACTAAAATGGCATTTTAGTCAAAAGACTAAAATGGGACTAAAACTAAATTGAAATTTGACGTGAAAATTAACACTGGTCTGTAGTGCATGTTCATATCTCAATACCATAAATAGTAACATATTCAGTTTTTCACGTCAGCAGTATATAATGAGTTTGGAAATTGTAGAGAAATGCTTTACAATTTAACTAAACCCATTCAATTTTTGACTAAAATGATTTTAGTCAACTAAAATGTCCTGGAGATTTAGTTGACTAAATACGACTAAAACTAAAACAATTTCAGAAGACCTAGGCCTCATACAGACGGACATTTCTTAAAAAATAAACCAGCATCGGGCCCGACGTCAAGGAAAAAAAAATCTTCATTTTTCGGCGTTATGCATCGGCGTTAGTGAGCGTTGGCGTCAATAGGCGTTTTTTAAAAAAAAATCATCCCTCTGCTATCTTTCAAACTAAAAACGTTGGCATCAAAAAATGTCAGTTAACGCCGGTATGGCGTAGTTAGCATTTTGCGGCGTCGGCGTCAAAAAATGCCAAAACGTTACAGCCTCAGAACGCGCTGGCTGTGGGTTCTAGTTTCAGCTCACTAACGCCGACGCCATCTACAGCTCAAAAACGTTGGCGTTTTTATGGGGCCATTGACTAACATGGAGAGCTGCAAAAAACGCCAGAAAACGCCGGCATCAAAAGACGTCCGTGTGTATGAGACCTAAAATGGGACTAAAACTAAAATGCCATTTTAGTCCTAAGACTGAAATGAAATCGAAATTTGCTGCCAAAATTAACACAGTTGCAGACTTTTCTGAAGGCTCATTCGTAGATGCCTCTCACGATACATCTGTAAGCCCCCGTTCACACTAGTGCGATCCCATATGCGACTTGAGTCGCACAGAATAGCATGACAATGGGAATCAAATCAGCTTCTAACTTCAGCTTGGTCAATGAAGCTTTGACAAAAAAAAAATGGAAGCTGATTGGCTTCTGTGCAGAGCTGCGCCAGATTTTGCACTCTCCAATCTTAATAAACCAACCCCATTGTTTTCAATGGCGCCGGCTCACATCAGTGCAGCACAGCCCAATTTTGGAAAATGGTCCTATACCACGTTGGTGCAATTCCATTGTGATTGTGGCCCCATGGATTTCAATGGGGACACAGCCAAAAAACGTATCTATATGCAATTTTACACGTTTTTTTTCGGTGTTTTGGACGTGGTTTTAGTGCTTTTTTCCCTTGTCGCAGCAGATACAGTATAATAATCATTGGCCAAAACAAAAAAAAACACAGAGGCATGAAAATCGCATCAAAACGCAGCCAAGTCACACTACACTACATAGTCGCACTGAGAATCGTATCAAATTGCAGCTGCAGTAGTGTGAACCTAGCCTAACAAGATTTACCATCATTTAATTAGTAAATGTGTTGTTGAATGTAATTCTTTAATACGTCATCCTTATCTCTAGTAATAATTATCATAGAATGTCAGTGCAGTGATAGGCTAATATTGTCATGAACTTTTGTGATATGTTGCAGAAGCTTACCAGACCACTGGGAATGGGAAATAGTCTGATAAATTAAACAAGATCTTTTTAATCGATATTTAGTTTGGAATAATATGTTTTACAATGAACAAAGACAGCTGAGCTAGTTTAATGTAATATAACCTCAAGAATACCTGAACCTGAAAAATACCAGGCCCGTGATATGCAGGCTCTCGAGGATAGGCAAGGCTTGTTCAAGGGGTTCCCCAGGTAAATTATTATGTGTGTGTATATATAGTACTGTATATTGCACCCTTGTAGCCAGGGGCGTTGCTAGGGGGTGGCTATTGGGGCTATAGCCCCGAGTCTCTTACCGGGTGGGTGCAGTTCTGCAATTAGCAGGTCTGTCCCAGTCCAGAATGCAGAAGGCAGGGGCAGACTGAGCCGCTGTAGCGCTGGCTCTGGCGCCGCCCTCACCTACACCTGACTCTACTCCTGGTCACTGGTTGCTAGAGTTGCCTAGTGTCTAGCAACCAGTGACGTCACAGCCACGACTCCTTCCCTGCCCAGCATTCAAAGCGGAGGATCTCTGGGGACCCTGATGTAAGTGGGGGGCTCTCTGGGGACCCTGATGTAAGAGGGATCCGCACTCAGATATGTAACAATATTTATATTTATACATATATATATACTCAAGCGTATGACTTTCTTTACTTCGCTGCTATGGGCTCTAGCCCCAGATCTTTTGGAGACCTAGCAACGCCCCTGCGTGTAGCTAATGCATTTTGGACTCTTATTCTGCTTTAACCACTTCAATACCGGGCACTTTCCCCCCTTCCTACACAGGACAATTTTCAGCTTTCAGCGCTTTCACATTTTGAAAGATAATTGCGCGGTCTTGCAACATTGTACTCAAGCTACATTTTTATCATTTTCTTCCCACAAATAGAGCTTTCTTTTGGTGGTATTTGATGACCACTGGGGTTTTTATTTTTTGCTAAACAAACTAAAAAATACTGAAATTTTTGAAAGAAAAAAAGTTTTTCTTTGTTTCTGTTATAAAATGTTGTTTTTTCCTTCACCAATGGGCACTGATGAGGCGTCACTGATGGGCACTGATGAGCTGGCAATGATAAGGTGGCACTGATGGGCACTGATGAGGAGGTACTAATATGTGCAATTGATAAGCGGCACTAATGGGCACTGATGGGCACTGACAGGTGGCACTGATGGGCACTAATAGATGGCAATGATAGGCAGCACTGATGAGGAGCTACTGTTAGTCATTACTGATGGGCACTGATTGGCATCATTGAAGGGCACTGACAGGCGTTACTGATGGGCACTGATTGGCAATTTGATGGGCACTGATTTGCACCTTGGTGGGCACTGACTGGCATTTTGGTGGGCAATGACTGGCACTTTAACCACTTGCTTACTGGGCACTTAAACCCCCCTCCTGCCCAGACCAATTTTTGTCTTTCAGCGCTGTCCCATTTTTAATGAGAATTGCGCGGTCGTGCGACGTTGTACCCAAACAAAATTTTTATCATTTTTTTCCCACAAATAGAGTTTTATTTGGTGGTATTTGGTCACCTCTGCGTCATTTCTGATCACCGCTATAAACAAACAAAGAGCGATGATTTTGAAAAAAGAGCAATATTTTTTACTTTTTGCTATAATAAATATCCAAAAAAAAAATATTCAACAGTTTTGGCCAATATATATTCTTCTACATATTTTTGGTAAAAAAAATCGCAATCGGCGTATATTGATTGGTTTGCACAAAAGTTATTGCGTCTACAAACTATGGGAATTGATTTATGGCGTTTTTATTATTTATTTATTTTTTTTACTAGTAATGGCGGCGATCTGCGATTTTTATCGGGACTGCGATATTGCAGCGGACATGTCGGACATTTTTGACACTTTTTTGGGACCAATGACATTTATACAGCGATCAGAAATTTAAATGTCCACTGATTACTGTATAAATGTCATTGGCAGTGAAGGGGTTGACCTGTAGGGGGCAGTGAAGGGGTTAACAGTGTTCCCTGGGCGTGTTGTAACTGTGGGGGGCGGGGCTGGCGAGGACATAACAGATCTAACTGATCCCAGTGACAGGGATCAGTAGATCTGTCTTGTCCCCTTCAACAGAACGGAGAACCGCCGTGTTTACATCAGCGGTTCCCCATTCTGCAGGTCAGACAGGGGATTGCGGGCCTCGGGCGGACATCGAGTCCGCCCAACCCGCGGGCACACCCATGCATCTGCCTGTGAGTAGACGTCCACCCGGCAATTCAGATCCGTGCTGGAGCCACACTTCGGCAATAGCGCAGATCTGATTGGGTTAATGATTACTGACTGGCAGCTGATGGGCAGTGATTGGCAGATGTGGTGGGCACCTCTAATGGGGGCTGAGCTGATAATCAATGCACTAATTATCAGCGCAGACGCCCCTTCTGATAGGAGAGCTGACGATTGTCTCTCTCTGTCAGAGCGAACCGAGAAAGCTGTTTACCAGCACTTCCTGGTGACGTCCAGTCAGGACAACGAAACCACTGCCTGGCTGTCATTCTGCTATAGGCCGGACGGGAAGTGGTTAAGAAATTTTTGAACAGATAGTAATGGGCCCTCTGATTCCTCCTGTATTGAATTGTATTGTAATCGTACTGTCTGCCCTAATATTGTAAAGCGCTGCGCAAACTGTCGGCACTATATAAATCCTGTATAATAATAATAATAATAATAAAGGGTCTATTTAAAAAGAAAAAAATCCCCATCACAAAATATCCCCATAATGTGTCTAATATGTGTATTTCCTATGATCGTTAACCCCATCTAGTGGACATTATGCTGTATCTTCCTGATACTACATTATGGCCACTAGATGGTACTGATGATCATAGGAAATACACATATTAGCTACTTGACCTCTGGAAGATTTATCCCCATTCCTGACCAGGCCATTTTTTGTGATATGGTACTGCATCACTTTAACCACTTCAGTCCCGGAAGGTTTCACCCCCTTTATGACCAGGCCCTTTTTTGTGATATGGCACTGCATTATTTTAGCTTACAATTGCGCGGTCGTGCGACGTTGTACCCAAATAAAATTTATGTCCTTTTTTTCCCACAAATACAACTTTCTTTTGGTGGTATTTGATCACCTCTGCATTTTTTTTTTTGCGCTATAAACAAAAACAAGACAAACCTTCTGCTATAAAACATATGCAATAAAAAAATTAGCCTGGGCAGGTAAGGAGGTGAAAAAAAAAGGCCAATATGTATTCTGCTACATGTTTTTGGTAAAAAAAATCCCAGTAAGTGTATATTGATTGGTTTGCTCAAAAGCTATAGTGTCTACAACCTATCAGATATTTTTATTTATTTATTTTTTAATTAATTTTCATTTTAATACATTTTTTTACTAGTAATGGCGGTGATCAGAGACTTATAGCGGGACTGCGATATTACGGCAGAAAAATCGGACACTAACTGACACTTTTAGGGGACCAGTGACACTAATACAGTGATCAGTGCTAAACAATGTGCACTGTCACTGTACTAATGACACTGGCTGTGAAGGTTAACATCAGGGGCGCTGAAAGGATTAACTGTGTGCCTAGCCCGTGCTTTCTCACTGTGGGGAAGGTGATTTTCCTAGGAGAAGGCATCAATTCATGTTCCCAACTGACAGAATGGCAATCTGCCTTGTTTATATAGGCAGATCGCCGTTCTGCCTGTGTACTGTACAATCAGCGAGTGTCGGTGGACATGGAGTCTGCGGTACCTGCCGCTGGGCTCCCGCTGGGTGTGATCACATCGACATCAGCGTGCGTATGTGCCCCAGACCCGGAAGTGTCAGATCACATACTATGGTGGGTGATCTGCCATACAAGGTGGGTGATCTGCCATACTAGGTAGGTGATCTGCCACAGAGTGGCCGCCCTGCCGCAGCATATCTGTGGTGGGCAGTTGAGAAGTAGTTAAAAGAAAATCTGATTAAAAACAAGTCTTAAAAAAGAGTTAGATTTCACCCTGTGCTAGTGATGAAGAGGTTAATGGAGCTTTCACGCTCTGCGTTACATGCACTCTACAACTCTGGCACCGCGTGCGAATCCCCCTCAGCAAACTGCAAAATAAATACTGTTACATCGCCTCCACAGCCATGATTAAAGCAATGGTGTGAAGTCGTTCTTAAGAAATTAATATTCATGGCCATTTTATGGGTCCATAAAAAATAATGTATACCAATATTTTCCCATAAGAGGTAAGCAGTGGCAGACTGCACAGTAACATGCTCAGCAAGCTAAAAATGAAACAGAAGAAGATGATCTGCAGCAGGCAACAAGGGCAGAATACAGGGTGATAAGGCACATGTCTAGGTAAGAGGACCTGGTCTTTGTTATGCAATTAGGTAGTTATTTGTTATGTCAATAGCTACCACCTCTAGAGGTGCCTGCAAATTCCTTTAGTTATCACCCGAGCACCCAGGGATAGCCAAAACCCATATGTCCCTCTTTTAAAACCAACGCTCTGTCCATCCTTCCTCCTAAAATGCCCCTCTTTTAGCTTTAGTGTAGAGATCTGTATAAGTAAAAGTACTATATTTTATTTCCAAAGTTTCAGTTGCACTAGGCTTTTCAGCCATCCTTCAGTTCATTAGTAATAAAGACAAATGTAAAAAAAAAAATAGCAGTAGAAAAATGCCCCAGTGGGTGTAACTGCTTCAATACTGGGCACTTTCACCTCCTTACCTGCCCAGGTCAATTTTCAGCTTTCATTGCTGTTGCACTTTAAATGACAATTGTACGTGTGACAGATAGGGCTTTATTTTGGTCAGGGCCGTCTTCAGAGCATCATGGGCCCCTGGGCAAAGTAATGCACTGGGGCCCCTACTAGCCTTCCCCAATTTCCACACCTACTCTCAAGAATAAAGTATGAACAGTTGATAGGATTAAACATATATTTATTGGTACTTTCAATAAAATTGATTTGAAAATATGTCATAAATCAAAGACTAATCAACACAAAGGGCACAGTCCAGGGGGGAGGCAGACAGGTAAAGTCCAGGGGGGATCAGGAGGGCAAGATACTGGGATAAGGAGGGTAAAGTACAGGTTCCCAGGACACTAGGCATGTGCGATTTGTTTCGTTCCAAATTTGTTTTTTAACAAATTTTTCAAAATTCGGCAATTCGGACGAATCCAAATTTCAGACTTTTTCAGAATTTTTGTTTCTTCGAACTCGAAAATTGTGTAATTCTAAAACCGGCAAATCCGAATATCCAAATTCGGTAATTGGAAAAGCCGAAAATCCAAAATTCGGAAGTTTGGAAATCCGCAAATTCTAAAATAAGAAAGAACATTTGAAATAATAACTAACTTATAAATAACTATTCAATTATAGGTATTGAAATTTCCTTGAAAATATGGCTGTTATAAATTTCGTATTTAAGCTCACTAACAGCCAAATTTGAAAGGAAATTCCAATACCTATAATTTAATAGTTATTTATTAGTTAGTTATTATTTCAAATGCTCTTTCTTATTTTCAAATTTCCGAATTCCGATTTTTCACTCCCAAATTTCCAGATATCGAATTTCGGCATTTTCGAATTGCCAAATTCTTGAATTTCGAATCCCGAAATTTCGAATGTCTGAATTCCAAATTTTTTGAATTCCCGAATTTCCGAAAAAATAAAACGAGAACGGAACGAAAATGAACATGTTTTTCGGCCGTGCACAAGCCAACAGGACTCTGCCTGGGACACAGACATCCCTGGGAAAGCTTAGTAAAAAGAGTGACTATCCCAGCAAATCCAGGACAGTTGGTAAGTATGATTTTATGCAATACTATCATGGGGCCCCCATACATTTGGGGAGCCTGGGCAGTGCCCAAGGATGCCCATGCATTAAGACAGCCTTGCGTTTGGTGGTAGGGAAAAGACGTGATATTAGCACAGTGAATGGAGGATTTTGAGCAGCTGTATTTGTCATGCTTACTGCCCATGTGTACCGGAGTCTGTACACCTGCTTTGTGGTCTGATCTATATTTTTTTATAATAAAGTTTGTTTTTAATACAGTAAAGCACTATTAGTACCTTTCCTTATAGATGGGCCTGTGCCCCCTCACCCAACCGGACAAACAACGGCAGATAAACTGTCCTGCTGCTCAGATGATAATGATGATGATGAGCCTGGAGATGATGAAGCACTCCCGCTCTGTGCTCCTTGAATTGGCCTCCACTGCACTTCTCCTTGCAGCTCCCCCTAATCGATCGCTACCGCTTCCTGCTGAATCTGGAACAGACTCAGATGGTAGCAAGGCTGGCTTTGCAGATCACCCGCTGGAACACTGCAAAGCAGCATGCTGGAACACTGTGTGTAGGCCGCAATCCCACTGTAAAGGCTCACAGTGTCCCCGCTGTTCAATCACCACAGTCCAAAGAGGCCGAAACAAGCTCCTCCCTTAACTTAAATAGGTTCTCCCATAAGGCACTGTTCTTTCCAGGAGCCTTTCTATGCAGCATCCAATTGCGATATTCCCAACGCACACGTTCCTGCAGAGATAGCTTGTTTCTAATGTGGGTGCTGAAGCGACCAATGGCTGGAACCACATAACATCAGAGCAAGTAGTGTCACCAGCACAGCAGGATCTCCAAACGAGTCCAAAGCTTTATTCGCCGATCACATAGTTACAGCAAAAAGTGACGTTTCGGAGCCGTGCAGGACCCCTTCATCAGGCATGTGACACTACTTGCTCTGTTTCTATGCAGCATGGCCCGATGGGAAATGGAGTCCTTCTACAGCAGAGTCTGATAATAACTCTCACTAGCACACTACAAGTCCCACAAGGCATCACTCCTACATAGTTACATTCTTCAGTTGATAAACTCGACACTAGAGGAGCTCCCCACAATATACGACAGGCACAAATGTCCTTATTGTCAGAGAGATAATGCTGTACTCCTGGCTACATACGTACTCCAACAAGTATCTAAGACATCATGTTTTTACAAGCTGCCATTTTGCCTCTTTTTCTTACCATCTTGCTATCTACCCCTGTTGCCAGGTGCAGTTAGCTTGCACACCACTAGATGGCTCTGTTGTCATTATGGTATGGTAAGGGTAAAGTTATAAGCAGGTGTTAGCTCCTCTTTTAGAAAAATCCCTCCTCTAGTGATGTAATGGGTGGAGTTAGTGCCCATATAAATGCCAGCTGTGGGTGGAGCCCAGTGTAGTCTGGGTAGGGGAACAGGGCACCCCAGAGCTGCAAAGATGTAATGCTGTACTGAGCTGACCTGGAGAGCCCTGTGAAGAGTTGAATTTCCAGGCGAGGTGGTAGAGATTGTGTGAGGAAAAGCTATAGTTGCCCTGTCTCCCCTGACATTCTTCTGCAATTCCTGCAGTGGGGCGTGCAAGGCCTTGGGGGCCTGAGCAGAGTCCTCATATGTGAATAGTGGTGGAAGCCTGGGAGTTTGTCATCTGGGAGTGTGCTTGGATGGAGAATAGGCTATAGAATGGACACTAGAAGGACTATTGAAGATACCCTGTTCCCCCTGATCCTGATTAGAGTTGAGCGAACCTCTGGAAGTTCGGGTTCTGCTGGTCCGTCCGAACTTCGGGACAAAGTCCGGGTCCGGGTCCGGACGGAACCCGAACGATCGCACGGACAACGAACCCCATTGAAATCAATGGGGACCCGAACTTTTATGCACAAAAATGGCTGTAACAAAGTCCTGGAAAGCCCTAGAGGGCTGCAAAAGGAAGTAAAATGGGGGTAAGGGTAGGGCAAGTGCCCTACAAAAAAATGGGGACAGGGAAATAACTGTAAATATTTAAAAAAAAATAAAAACATAAAAAAAGCAAAAATGGAGGTGAATGTGGATCATCTTCAAACTGTGTCTGAAAAGTATTAATTAATGGTAGAAGCCATATAACTGTTCTAAAATCATCTTCAAACTAGGGCAAGTGCCCTACAAATAAATGGGGATAGGGAAAATAAATTAAAATCATTTTCAAGCCCAGGGGTAACTAAAGTTACCCCAAGCAACAGGCACGCTAGCAAGCCCAAGGCAGGCCTGGGCCTGGGCCTGAAACAGGGCTTCAAGCCTGCCTGGTCGTCTTGGG
>BLSH010304298.1:647111-658065 GCA_018402905.1 Glandirana rugosa | reverse complement strand
CATGGGTCAATATAATAAATGTAATTCCTTTCTTAGGTCCAGAAAAAATTAGTGAAGTCGGGGCCTGCTCAGCTGTCGCACCCTCAACCGCAGCCAGGGACGCCGCGTCATAACACGGCTGCAACCCGCGGACGGGGGAGAAAACGGCCGCACACACTGCAACGACCGCGCACGCCACCACCGCGGATATACACCTGCCGGAGAGGAACCCGCCCCACTGGTGTCCCATAACGTCGTGAGTGGAGCAACCGTGGTTCCGAGTGGTTAGAGTGTGTCCATTAAGACCGAGAGAGATCGTGATAGTGATACAGGGAGTACCGAGTAGAAGGAGAGATGTACGGAAGTGGAAAATGTGAAAGTGAACAAAGTCAGAGAACCAGGGAGAGGAAGATGAGCCATGAGGGACATAGTGATAGTGCTAGAGAGAGCCAGAATTACCTGTGTGAGATTGGTGAGCCTTGGTGCCAACGAGGTGAGTGCTGCAATACCCTGTGGTCACCCCGCCCAAGGAGAGGCCGTCCACATATAGGCGCCACCACCGCACGCGCCAGCAACGTCACACACGCCGGCAAAAGAGGGGGCAGGCGCCCAACGTCGGCACAATACTGCGCCGCAGGGACCGACGCCAACTCCCACGCTGTCGACTCGTCCGGGGCTGAAGTGATTAAAAAAGACCTGGATTCTTTCCTTAATGTAAATAATATAACTGGGTACTAACATTTTTAGGTAAAGTTGATTCAGGGTGTATCCAATTGCCTCTCGGGGGATCAGGAAGGAATTTTTTCCCCCATTATAGCAAATTGGATCCATGCTTTGCTAGGGTTTTGTTGTCTTCCTCTGGATCAACTGTGGGTGAAGGATTGTATATGGGATTGTTTGGTTTTATATAAATTATTATTTTTTTTTTTTTTTGGTTGAACTGGATGGACTTGTGTCTTTTTTTCAACCTGACTAACTATGTAACTTTGTAAAGGCAAATACCGAAGTCTTGACATATCGCAAGATTTCGCTGTTAGGCTTCTCATGGACTTCTGGGATAGATGACGCCGGTATCCCAGGAGTCAATGGGAATCGCTTTATGACGAAATCGCCTAGGCGACTGGGACTGGAAATGCTGCCTCAACACAGCTATAAAAAGGTATTTTAAAAAAAAAGGATATCCATTTAACTTTTCTGCGGGTGGACTTTCTGATCTAAGCAACATGTAAAAATGGGTTGACCTCTCCTTCTGGAAATAATAGGTGTCGCCTGATGCTGATTTAATGGTCTTAATCATTTCTTAACCACTTGCAACCGCCCGTTGTTGTATGCCGACGGCAAAGTGGTTCGATATTGCAAACCGCTGTCACCTGACAGCGTCTGCAAGATCGCGGATCGTGAGCTCGCGTGCGCCATCGGAGGCGCGCTCGCGTGCTCACTGTGTTCCGGAGGAACCAGGGAGCCGGTAGTGCAGACTCGATGTCCGCCAGCTACCCCGCGATCACTCCCCGCAGTGACAAAACAGAGGTCCGTGCATGTAAACACACAGATCTCTGTTCTGACAGGGGGAAGGAATGTGATCGCAGGCTCCTTGTATATGGGAGCCGCGATCACTCTCCTCCCCCACTCAGCCCAGCCCCCATACAGTTAGTAATACACACAGGGGAACACACTTAACCCTTAGAGCTCCC
This sequence comes from Glandirana rugosa, assembly GCA_018402905.1. NCBI lineage: Eukaryota > Metazoa > Chordata > Amphibia > Anura > Ranidae > Glandirana > Glandirana rugosa. The sequence goes on along the minus strand of BLSH010304298.1, from coordinate 656,395 downwards.
CTGCATGTTAACTCCTTCCCTGCCAGTGACATTTATACAGTAATCAGTACATTTTCATAGCATTGATTGCTGTATAAATGCCAATGGTCCCAAAAAAGTGTCAAAATGGTCCGACATGTCCGCTGCAATATCGCAGTACTGCTAAAAATCGCAGATCGCTGCCCATACTAGTAAAAATTAAAAAAAACAATAAAAACCCCATAAATTAATTCTCATCCTTCGTAAATGCGGCAACTTTTGCGCAAACCAGTCAATATACGCTGATTGCGATTTTTTTTTTACCAAAAAATATGAGGAAGAATATAAATCAGCCAAAACCGATGAAAAAATTGTTTTTTTTAAGTTTTTTTTGGATATGTATTATAGCAAAAAGTAAGAAATATTGTTTTTTTTGCAAAATTGTTGTTTTTTTGTTTATAGCGATGATCAGAAATGACGCAGAGGTGGTCAAATACCACCAAAAGAAAGCTCTATTTGTTGGAAAAATATGATACAGATTTTGTTTGGGTACAACGTCGCACGACCACGTAATTGTCAGTTAAATCGACGTAGTGCCGAATGTGAAAAAGTACTCTGGTCCTAAATCCTTCTGGGGCTGAAGTGGTTAAAGAGGAACTTCACTCAGTATTTTAAAACTTAAATGTCAAGAACTACAGGCACTGTAGGTGTGACTTTTAGGAAACAAGTACTTGCCAGCCTGAGAAGTCCATAGCTTTCTTCTCGCAGCCGATTCTTCTCACCACTTCAGGACTCCTCTCACCACCATCTTGGATTTGTGCTCTGGCTGTGACTTCCTAAAGAATGACAGCCAGCTCCCCACTGTGAATGCACAAAGAGAATGGTCCTGAAACCTCCTGGGATGTGTGACATGTTGTAGGCTATGAGCAGGGAGGAGAGCAGGTTGGGATGACGTCATCCTTGCCAAGGCAGGGTTTGAGGAAGGGTATACTGACAAAAAAGGTCCCCCCCCCAAAATAAAATGAAAAAAATTCAGCTCAGTTAGAGAATGAGCGATACCTCACTTTTTGAGTAAAGCTCCACTTTAAAGATAAATTCCAGGTATGGTATATTTTTGCATAGCTATATTGGTCCAGTATATACCATACCTGACCGATGCCTCAGGAAGCTGGACATCAATGAAGTAGACACCTCTATTCCAGTAGTCTGTACTTGCATCAGGGTTCCATGCTGAGTGGCCAGCCTGATGCATTGTGAACACAGTAGGTTGGACCCTCTGCACAGGTGCCATTCAGAGAAAATTTTCGAATGAATGCAAAGCATTCTCTGATCGCACAGGGAGAGAGCGATGTAACGTTCAACATTTCATCATGGTTACCAGAAATGGACACACACAGCAAAAAACAAATTGACTTGGGTTTTAAATCTTTTCTTCTTTTCCCAGGCTAAGAAGAAAAGTTTGGTTTATAGACACACTTCAAATGAACTGCAATATTTTCCTGGAAGATGGGCCTCTTAGGTCAGAAGGCCTTGAGTGAGCTACGCGGGAAGTACTGACCTTTTAAGCCTCGTACACACGGTGTGATGGTCGTATGAAAACGGTCGTACGACCGCTTGTTGTGCGATCATCCGAACATTAGTACGCGCGATTAGAACATCTGATGTGCGACGGTCGTACAACTGAAGTTGGATGAGCAGACTAGAAAACTTTGGTTGCGCAACAAGCGGTCATACGACTGTTGTATTGTGTGTACAGAGAAGTTGGTCCAACAAGTTGTACGTGCAAAACACGCATGCTCAGAAGTAAGGAACGCTCGGAAGTGTCCGTTTGTGTAAACCTACGTTCTTAATTCACACATCACATTCAACTGAACTTCCTCTTTGTACTCTCGTAACACGTCACTACGTTCAGGTTGGTCGTACGATTGCTTAGTGCATGTCAGTACGCGAGATACAACAGCCAACCTACGATTTGGGCCGTTTGGTCGTACGACCGTCGCACCGTGTGTACGAAGGATTTGCAACACAGTTGGATCAAAGCCAATATGGGATATAGCTGCTTATGTGCACAAAATGGTAATTAACATGCATTGTAAAAAGCACAAGCCAGGGAAAGCTGGTCCATAGTTCAAAGTCAAGCATAAAATAGAATGTGCCCAGTCCACTAAAATGGCAGGCACTTTAAATTTTATGAGCACTTGGAGTACATACACCTATCAGAATGATTGTAATTCGGGTATATGGACCAAAGACAAATGTAAGTGACCAGGAAACGGAGAATTTCCATATAAGTTGGAATTGACAGCAGATATAAAAAATATACTGATTATCATCATGAGCATTGGTAAACATTTTGAACAAATAACAGTGGAACAAGTAGAAGGTACACTGGAGATGAGCTGTAATTCTGAAAATCTGTTACTTCACCCAGAATGGACGAATTACAGGTTAATTTGAAAGACACCATTCCAACCTCAAATTGGTGCCTAATGAACCTCAATGAACTACATTAAAATGCTAGCGAGCGTAGTATTATTCCACCCATACAACATTACTAGCTCAAATTAAAGGCAGTTTAAAACATATGCTGCTTATCTAGATTGAAGATCATGGGTTTGCGCCTTAACACGAGGAAGACAAAGATCATGACAACAGGTAAAATCAATAATTTCAGCCTTGATGGGGAAGAAATGTATATAATAGACAACTTCACCCTCCTTGAATCAATGATCAATAATGAAATGTCAAACAGCCATGAAATCATCCATGGAGGAATGACTATGATGGACCTAGATAAGATATTTCATTCGAGAGATATAATGTAGCCTCATGTTTTCAAAAACATCACAGAAAAGGTTGAACAGGAAAGAAAATAGCAAATGTTCAGCAACAAGAAATCCAAGGGAAAGCATGGTGTTAAGTAGTGCATGTCCTACTTGGATCTGTCCTCACTGTGATGACCATCTTTGACTAGTAGCCATGTTAACATTGGCTCTGTTATTAAACATTACATTTTTCTTTGTGAAGTTGAATTTCGCTACAATTAATTCTGGTCGTAGAATCCTCCCGCAAAACAATGTACAAACTCTTACCACACAAGGAGGAACGATTGGGCCCAACGAGATGCAGGTCAGGGCTGATATTCACCTATGTTGTCAGTGGATAAACAAGGCTGTATATCACATTATATGTGAGCAGATGGTTGGGGCTGATCACTTACTAAATGCGTCTACAGGAAATGAGGAAGAATCTCCAGTGAAAACAGGAAGTTTCAATTCCTGCAATATGTTTTAGTAATACATAGGAAGGATAGGGACAAGGAATGAAAGGATGTAACAAATTGGAAGTTTATTTATGAACGTCATGCAAGCATGCATGTGGATGTTAAAATATCAACTGTCAACAAAATTCAGCCCGCAGGCCGGATGTGGCCCTTTGCTTGATTTTATCCAATCCTTGGGGCACACTTCTACCCACTGACACCAAGAACGAGGCACCATTCCTTCTGCTGACCTCAACAGTGGGGTTTTATTCCTCCCATTGACACCAATGATGGGGCATAATTGCCCCCAAGGACACCAATAATGGGGCCCTATTCTTCCCACTGAAACCAATGATGGGGCACTATTCCTCATCCTACTGACCAAAGGTGTTGGTTTTTTTTTTTTTTTTTACTCTCACTGACCACAGCATTGCTTTCTCCCACCGTGTTGGGGCATTTTCTACTCCCCCTGGCTACAGTCCTGGCCCACCTAAAGTCTGAAAGAGAGTAAACTGGTCCTTTATTTAGAAAGTTTTGAGTTTTGAATATAAAGGACAGCAACTGCCAATGCAATATGTCCAAAGCCTTTAATGTTGAGTGGTGTTTTTTTATTCAAGAAGGGCTGGAGTGCCTAAAATATATTGGTGCACGTAAACCTTGTGTGGCATGCTCAACTATTGTTAAAGTACAGTATATGCAAGCTTAATCCCTACATTTTCAGCTTTAACATGTTAGAGTAATTTCAAAAGTAATTTTCATTCTTTCTAAATCTACAGCTTTGAATAAAATAATACCTGGTGATCCTGTCATGAAGGTCCTTGTTTAGGCACTTCTTGTTATAGTCCAAGTGTCTCAGTTATGTTCCTGCATGTTCTGTCACACTGGATTTTGATTGAGACTGTGGCATTAATTTCAACACACATTACACAGGCATGGTCCCCTGTTGTCACCATCAGAAAACCCACTGATGGTGACCATAAAACCCAGCAAAACCCAGCAAAGTTTTGCAACAATGATAAAAAAAGGGTAAAGTCCCAGAGTTACGAACGGGTTAGGGCCTGTAGGTTGGTTCTTAAGGCTGGATTCACACCATTGCGGTGCGAATTCCAGCCTCTCTGCTGCCAGGAAGGGACGGAGCCGGCGGCTCCTGTCCATTCCCACAGCGCAGCAGCTGCGGGGGGAGAGATGGGGGAGGAGCCGCGAGCAGGGGAAATATCCCCGTTAAGTGCGGAGTGCATCTCCGTGTTAGATGCGCTCCCACTGGACTCAACGGGCTGGGAATTCGCACCGCATTGCACAAAAAACGTGTGCGGTTTTTGTGCAATGCGGAGTGCGAATGCACCGCACATATGTGAACTGGACACATTGAAAACAATGTGTTTTCAAGTGTCCTGCGAATTGGATGCGGTTTAAGCCGCATCCAATTCGCATAGGTGTGAACCCAGCCTTAATCGAATTTGTTTGTAAGTCGGAACTGTTCATTTGTAAATGTAACTTCAACCTGTGCAGTGATGTGGCATGTTCTGGGCACTGCTGAAGCTGGGTTCACACATGTGCGGTGCAAATTGAAGCTCGGTTTTCACAGCGTTTCAGGTCAGTTTTTGATCAGGATCAGATCAGGATTGTATCAGTATCAGGTCAGGATTGCATCCTGTTCACAACTGAATGACATGTGCAATTTAGAAGCGTTCTCATAGAAGTCAATGGACCTGAATTTTCACCTGAGCCAGACCTCACTGGACAGGACTCTTTTTCAATTCACACTGAATCCACACTCCGGATACACCGGACATATGTGAACAGGCACTAAGGCTGGGTTCACACCTATGCGAATTGGATGCGGCTTAAACCGCATCCAATTCGCAGGACACTTGAAAACACATTGCTTTCAATGTGTCCGGTTCACATATGTGCGGTGCATTCGCACTCCGCATTGCACAAAAAAAGTGTGCCTTTTCTGTGCAGTGCGGTGCAAATTCCCAGCCCGTTGAGTTCAATGGGAGCGCATCTAACACGGAGATGCACTCCGCACTGAGCGGGGATATTTTCCCCTGCTCGTGGCTCCTCCCCCATCTCTCCCCCGCTGCTGCTGCGCTGTGGGAATGGACAGGAGCCGCCGAACGACGGCTCCCCCCCCTTCCCGGCAGCAGACAGGCTGAAATTCGCACCGGACAGGTCTGAATCCAGCCTTAGTGTGCAGTTGTGTTATTTGGGGCACTTGTGGCTATGCTATACAGCACTGTGGGATGTGTCTGGCGCTGCCCGGCTTGGTTCATAAGTAGGAGTCGTTCATAACTCGGATGTTAGTAACTCGGGGACTGCCTGTACTTGCATACTATACTTCAGAACAGTATACTGAGTTAGTACCTACATTTCCATGAATTGTGTCCTCTACTGTGTTTATCAACATTAATTCATGCACTTAGATGTTGGCTGGTGTGTTTTTTTTCATACTAGGACTCCTTCATATTCCCATTTTAGTTTTGCCTGCTTCCCAATATCTGCCTTCTACCAGCTCTTGATTTATGGTGAGGGATGTTCTAGGCACAAGGCAACTGAAATGATTAAATGCAGGACAGCTTGTTAGTTCTACAAAGTAAATGTGGTAGGTTCAGTCACCTAGAAGAAATATTAAACCAACCTGTAACTTGTTCCAGTTCTTATGTAATTGTAGGTATATCAGCTAACGATGTTACTAATAGGTCCTGGTGTAAAATGTATTAAATATTAACCATACTCAACTAGGTGCTTCAAACTTCAGAGGATTACTAAACTTTGCAAAACAAGGTACCGTCATGAACGTGCAGACAATGTAATTCGTGCCCACCAAATTTTTCAAAATAAAACAATCCAAGCAGGAAAACAATATTAACACCTTCCTTATGACTGCCATTTCATATTTCCTACAAATGCATATATACTTATGGGATTAGGCAAATTTGCACTTATGGTTTTTGCCATAGAGCTGTTACTGGATGGTGATCACCTAATATACAGTGGGAATCGAAAGTTTGGGCACCCCAGGTAAAAATTTGTATTATTGTGCATAAAGAAGCCAAGGAATAATGGAAAAATCTCCAAAATGCATCAAATTACAGATTAGACATTCTTATAATATGTCAACAAAAGTTAGATTTTATTTCCATCATTTACACTTTCAAAATAACAGAAAACAAAAAAATTACGTCTGCTTAAGTTTGGGCACCCTGCAGAGTTAATATCTTGTACTGCCCCTTTTGGCAAGTATCACAGCTTGTAAACGCTTTTTGTAGCTAGCCAAGAGTCTTTCAATTCTTGTTTGAGGTATCTTTGCCCATTCTTCCTTACAAAAGTCTTCCAGTTCTTTGAGATTTCTGGGCTGTCTGTCACGCACTGCTCTTTTAAGGTCTATCCATAGATTTTCAATTATGTTGAGGTCAGGAGATTGTGAAGGCCATGGCAAAACCTTCAGTTTACGCCTCTTGATGTAATCCCCCATGGATTCGGAGGTGTGTTCAGGACGATTATCCATTTGTAGAAGCCATCCTCTCTTTAACTTCAGCTTTTTCACAGATGGCATCAAGTTACCATCCAAAATTTGCTGACATTTTATTGAATCCATTTTTCCTTCTACTCATGAGATGTTCCCTGTGCCACTGGCTGCAATACAACCCCAAAGCATGATTGATCCACCCCCATGCTTAACAGTTGGACAGAGGTTCTTTTCATTAAATTCTGTGCCCCTTCTTCTCCAAACGTACCTTTGATTTTTTACTTATAGTTGATGACCTAAGTAAGCCCCTGGCCCATCTGGCTTTGGTCTTTGATCGGTCTATTTCTGACCACTGTGGTAATGGGGTGATTATACTCATGTGGTAGATGCTTTTTTGCAATGAGTTGTGCCAGTCTAAACTGTGTTTTAGGGCATGGCAGCCCACTTTTATTGAACAAACATTAGGATCACATACACATTGCCCATGCAGGGGTTTCCACCATCAACATAAAAAAAGACAACAGAAAATGCTGAGCCACTTGGTTGCTTTGTCATAATTACTGCTGCTCTTCTTTCCAGGCCATCATACTGTGTTGTCCAGCTCTCTTGGTTCACATGGCTCTCTTAGCCCTTAGTCACAGCACCCTGCTGCATTGCCCACTCCTGGCCTGTAGATAGGGGTTCTCCTGACATCCCTAGGTGAGACTTCCTGTCTCTTGACTCCTGGCTTGAACTACTCTGACCCCTGGGTGAGACCTTTTGTCTCCAATATGGGAGCTATCTCTAAACTGGGAGCTGTCTTCAGACTGGGAGCAGTAACTATCCCTGGGCTTGAGCATATAATGACCCTGCACACCTGTGTACTCACACAGGCTGCAGGCAACTAGTAAAGTCCGGACACAGGATTGAAGGTTCCGTACTACCCAATACAATTTGGAATCCTTAATCTCCAGACCCAGATACGGGACTACAGAATCCAGAGAAAACCAAAAACACAGCTTTCTCTGCTCAGAAACGATAGACTAGAAATTCACATAAACCCTTAATATGAATCCTGTGTCATATTGTCCTACATTTTCACAGTGGACAGCTTTGGCTGTTCCTGTTAATTTTTATATGTTCCAGCACTTGCATTCTCCATAATATAAAATAAATATATGTGAAAACAGAGAGAACTTTTCTCAGTAGGTATACAGAACAAGGACCTTAAATGAATAGATCTAACCAAGGGAATCCCTATAATATATACATTTATCAGTTGGTTTACTTCTCCAGCATGCATCAAACACTTTAAGTGGACTGGCTCTTAAAAAGAAGTGCTACATTGCTGTTAACAGGCTCAACCAAGCCCAACAGACATTGACTTCCTTTCCGCTTCTATTTATTTCCTGTGACACAAGATCAAACAGAGGAGCTGATTGGCTGAGTTAGCTGACTCATTCAAAACAATGATCTCCATTTTTTGCTGATATCTCTATTTCCTGACGCCAACATGGCAGCATACTAGTGATAGAGCTCCGCCTCTTGACCACTCCCTCAGGACCAGTGAATAGCATAAAAAAGGCATAGTTAGCCGCGCCCCCCCATTCTTCTTTTTTTTCCTCATACCTCCACGCACCAGTGAAGAGTAAGCAGTTCTATGTCCCCACCTCTGCCTCTGTGCAATAGCCATCTGGGTTCAAGCCTCTCCCAGTGCGAAGACCCAGTGCTAAATTGCGCTAAAAAGACCGAAATCTGCCATTATGTAAGTGTCTGTGGGCCGAGGCTTGGGAGGGCCAGCTAGTTCATTCATTTTCCTTTTTTGGGTCCATTCACCATACAGGGCTCCCTATCCCTTTTATTCTGTGCTGTCTCATATGTGTTCTCCCTTACCTTGATCTGTTTCTCTTTTGAGTGCCTCCCATGTCTCCATGTTTGTTTGCATTTTGTTTGCCCATGTGGCTAGAACTTGCTGCCTGGGGTGTCTTGATGACATCATCGGGCTGCGCCAACCATCTTGCTTATGGGCAAAAGCCCACTGTTGTTAGCAATGAGGGATGCAGTCCTGGGGGAGCTCCCCCTGCTGATTTTTAACAGGTAGCACACCAAAAAAAAAAAAAAAATGTGTGCGTGTGTATATATATATATATGTTTGTGTATATATATATATATATATATATATATATATACTGCATTAATTTGTTTCTTTTACTCAAAAAAAAAAAGAAGAGAGAAATGTATGTATGTATGTATATATATATATATAAATGTATTCATTTATTTTGGTTAAAAAAAATATATTTTCTGTTTGTTATGAAGGCATATATTTTTTCTCCTCTCTTTTTAATGTCAAAAGGCCTGCTCTCTCTAGTGTAATTTTCCTTTCTGGCTATCCTCATTTCAGCTGGCTGTCCTATCTGTCCTCAAGCCATAAGTCAGTCACCACTTATGCAAAAAGACCCTCAAATTCAAAGGTACGGGACCACAGTGTTGGTACGTTTGCAGGAAAAGAGTGCCTCCTTATGCGGATTGCTTTGAGTGTGTTCAGTCCTGTTTGTTTAATTACGTCATATATATATATATATATATATATATATATATGTGTTTGTATAT